>JAVIWB010004020.1:0-510239 GCA_031893035.1 Dermolepida albohirtum | reverse complement strand
TTGCTTGAATGCCGGTTTATTTAAAATATTTTCTTATTGTTTATAATATAAATTCTTAATTAAAGATGATAATTAATTTATAAAGAATTTTAAAAGTATAAATTTTTCTTGTTAAAATTTCCCAAGTTTTAGATGGTGAGGCACTGCCTCACCTGCCTCACCTGACCAGCCGCCACTGGTACAGTACTTTATTTTAATATACATACATATTTAATATTTTCTTTCAAAAATTTCATTTGTATTATGATAACTAACAAACTCAAACAAACATTAATTATTGTAAATGAGAAGCAACCTCAAATGAACACAGATTACATGTTTATACTTTATTATAAGTATTAGGTATACCAATATTGTTTTTTTTCTTTTTTAGCCTAACAAATATTCATGATCTCCGTTCATAAGGTTTTGGTCTGACTAAGCCATGGTTAAATTTTAACAGTATCCTACATATTGATATATTCTGCAATCATGAGATATATTTGGAGATATTTTACTAGCAACACCGTCAAAGATATAGAACATAGAATTATTTGCCTTGTATGTGGTTAATTTGAAACCCAAACCTTTACTTGCATATACTAAATCCTATATCTAAGTTTTTCAAAATGTATGTAGTGCATGTGCACCAAAAGTATGAATGTACACCCATACTCTTAGTATAGTTTTATTTAATTTTGTTTTTTTCTTAGATGAAGAAGGACATGTTTCTCATTTCAAAATATTTCCTTAAAAATCCAAGAAGCTGATATCTGTTTAAAACATAAGCTTGCGAAAAAGAAAAGAACGTCATGCATAACTAAAACAAAGTGTTATTAGAAATAAATCGTCACAATCTCCTATGATATTGCTCACTGCATGGATTTAAGTTCTGATTTGCACTACAGACGAAACCAGAAAGCAGACTAACTGACGGGATCTGGATCATATCGTCTTAGTTATTATTTTGTTCTGCAGTGAATTATTCACTAATTATGTTTCGTTGGCCATGTAGATGCATTTCTTGCGTATCTAATACATGCTCTGTTATATATTTTTAAAGTGGTAAAGAATGCTTTCACGTCTATCCGAGAGATGAACTTATTGTTCTCTCTCATTACTTTGTATTATCGTTTCAGTAATAAGAATCATATTTTCATTCTAATTTAACAACATTTACACTAAACTTCATCTTTATCTTATTTACTGAATGATATCAAACTTTGCTAAACTTACTTGCAATTTCTCTCTTCATGACTGTCCCCATCACCAAATAATCATAAACATTGTTTCGACATGATACAAAGACAATCTGACATTAAATATGAAGAAATGTAAATATTATTTTTTGAATAAGATAAAATAATGCATGAAGTATTAATGTACTCTATAAAAGATTACTTACTACAAAGAATATTTCTTTTGGTGTTCTTGAGTCAACATTAACATTCTGCCTGCATACTGAAAATCTCTTTTACATATAAAATAAATTGCACGTCTTTATACAACAATAAACTCGAGATTTTTGTTATAGTTATTACCACGTTATATCAGAGTTTAGTACGATATATGGTAAACATCGTAAATATATGTAGATATACTTACTATGAGTGTTTAGAATTGTTCAATTGTTAGCCTTTATACGAATATAAACATTATAAGAATGTTTGAGTTTATATGCTTGAACAATATGATTGATCGATTCTTTTCACTGTTTAAGATACCAGTTCAAGATTAAAATTATTAAATAGGGATTGGTTATAGTAGATTGTGTAATTAGATCTATTATATGATAGTTTATTTGTTTGTATATATCGACTGAACAAATAAAAACAATAAAGATTTTCAAGTGTGCTTTATAACTACAAATATAAAACTGGCGAGGTGCGACTGCTGCTCGCGTAATTGTAGTGTATCGTAATTTCAACACACGCACATCTACTTTAAGTTATTTTATAGTTTCTCTTCTTTATACTATTATGCACAATATAAATGTAATGTCTTTCGTGATCACCAGCCACTATTAAAATAATCCGCAATAAACTATCTTTTTAAGCTCTTCATTTCTGGACTTATTTTGAAAACATTTTTCTTTTCTAACGCTTGAAGTCGTCATTACTGATATAGATGATACTATCTTGTATTTAAATTTAATTCAATATAAATATATTTATAGAACAGAGCATGAAGGCACCGTAAATATACAGAGTGGCCGGAAATTCACGGATAATCGTCGGGTAGGGCGATTCTATGATTAATTCCGGTAGATGAACCTAATGCAGAAATGTTGTATTATCACTAGTTGAGTCTTAGCTTAAAGGAAATATAGATTTGAGAACATAAATAGTATAAAACCATCAATAAATCAGTAGGAATGATATGACAAAATACGAATTTTATTTAAGTCTAATGAAAATAACAATGATAATGATTAACGTAAATGATGTGAAGACAAAGCTGTAGCCTTTGTGGACTTGAATTTAGAATGCGTTGCAACATATCTGGGGTAATTAATTGTATTCTGGTGTTAATTATAATTGTTACTTTTGCCCTCAAAAAAACCCAAATAAGGAAGCCAAGGGGATTATTCATATCTGGTGACCTTCCAGGCTATGATATTGATCCATTCCGCCCGATCCATCTATCTGGAAAACATTCGTTCAACCATGCTTTTGTAATTCTTGCATTATGAGCTGGTACAGCATCGTGCATATAATACATGTTAGCTCTGACATTATCCAGTACTTCCTCCATCACATTTGCGTATTCATTTGCATTTAGTCTATTCGGAAAAAATATTGGTCCTACATCTTGAAGGTTGAAGACGCTGAGCCAAACATTCACAAAAAACTTCCTTTGGTATCCAAATTCTCGAATAGCTTTGGTATTTTCATCCGTTCAAAAATGGAAATTGTGACTATTGAAAACAAAATTTCTTATGAAGATGTATTCGTCATCCCATAAAATAAATGATAAAAAAATTGAATTGAAGTTTTTGAATTTTATTAAGAACTGTGTTGCAAAACACTATTCTTTGAAAATTGTCATTGTCGTGTAATGATTGTACTTTCGAAACGTGATATTGTCTTAAAACCTTTTCGGTAAGTTCTGAAAAAACTGTTGTCGTATATGGAATGTTCATTTCCTGGGCTATTTGATTACGGCGGGAAGCAGGATCCTGATGAACTGAAATATCCAAAATTCCTTCTTCAATTTGATGCCTTGGTCTACCTGTGCTCCATTGACGAGGAACATATGTGCCGGTTTCACGAAGTTTCCGATCCAATCTTCGGAATGTATTGGTAGATGGATGCTGCCGGTGTAGACACCGTATTGCGTATTCGTCTTTCGCCAAGTGCGCATTGTAAAAGCTGCAAACCATTTCAAAACCCAAATGCCATATACACTATCGCTCTTATCGATCATCTCTTAGTGTTGTAGATGCTGAGCATACTTGTCCCCGTCGAAATCATACTTTGGCCAACTGCAAAAACTTCAGCAAGAGCTTGCTGTCTCCGTCCACCTTTCCAATTGACCTATGATTTTCCAAGCCTGTGCATGTGTCAAATCGCGTTGCTTTTCCATTATTACCCGTAGTTACAGTTAAAAAATTAGCTACGATACAGAAAATAGTAAAATCTAGCTTTAGTTGTCAAATATCCTTTAATCGTTTTGAGCAGTGTATATTATTTATCATAACTGACCTGAGCGAATTTCATTACTAGATGCTATAGCAGCAAAATAAAAATAAACAGTCTAAGAATAACAGTGCACGATAATTGGCTCTTCACGCAACGTACATATGTACATATCTGCGTATTCATTAAAAGTGTACATTACCAATTGCGTGAAATATCGCAAAAGTGAGGTAAGTAAGAAAAGCGAAAATAACGAACGTGAAACTGACGAACGTTAAAATTTCACAAATAATTATTTTTAAATTATAGACATTATTCTTGGCAAAGGTTGGCATATGTACTTTAACATAAAAAAAACAGATAATTAAATGTTTAATAAGGGCAAAATATTGGCATAAAACGATTAATTACACCAACGTAGTGTTGTATAATTTTGACAGTATAAAACATGATTTTCCACAGTCGCTCGTTTTCGACATTAATGGTCTCGTGTGCCTTAATGACAATATAAAATTTCTGTATTAGGATTGTCGACTCAAAATTAACCATAGAATCGACCTACCTGACAATTATTCGATAATTTCTTTCTACCGTATATAGGCATGTACGTAAGTTTAACGTCATTTGTTCAGCAACATTAAACTAATCGTGAATATCACAGATTTATCGTTAATCTAGAATACTTGAAAAAAAGAATTGCTTTTGTTTCTGTCTTGCATTTGAACTCTTCTTTCTAAATCATTTGAGGCTAGTGCTGTATTCATATCTCAACTTCGAGAGGTAGTTTTGCTGATATAAATTATAAATCATCGCTTGCGGCAAATAAATAGACTCCCGGATTTTCCCCGCGCAATTGCAGCTCAATTTAGATTTGCAATTTTGCATCATCGCCTGCGGTCCCTTAAACATTATCGAAGTTGGAGAATAATTTGTTGTTGATCTCCAAGAAAAGCAAGCTCTTATAAATCTCTTATGACGTTAACATTTGTTGTTTTATCTATAACTTATTTGTATATTAATTTCATAAAGGAAATAGAAACAAATACAGCTTGATACTATAAATAAATAAAAATAATTAACTCAGAAGGTAGTAATTTTCAATAATTTTCAAACGTTGCTCGTTTGTAAACTTCACCATGGTTAAATTTGGCTGACGTTCTGACGATGATAGATCATGAAAAATGTTCACGTTCGTATTAAAAGGCAAAATTGTTATGACCCTATTGTAAAACCTGTTAGAGATTAAGTTACGAGGGTGGTCCCATAAGTACCCGGTCTGATCTAGAGATGGCGGTAGTTGTTTGAAAAATATCACTGTATTAGAAAGTACACAACCTATAAAGCATATGTTTCAAGTTTGAAGACGCCACGTTGTGTAGTATTTGTTTGGCAGCCATCAATAGTAAACGTTTTCAGTGAATTTGTATAAATGGAGAAAATTGGTCATCGTTACGTGATACAATACTTTTATTTGATAGGCCACAGGCCAACCGATATAAAAGCTGAACTGGATTCTACTCTGGATGAGTCTGCTCCTTCGTTTTCAACAATGAAATATTGGGTAGCAGAGTTTAAACGAGGCAGTACGTGCTGCCAAGACGAATATCGTAGTGGTCGATGACTCCAGAAATTGTGAAGAAAATCCACAAAGCGGTACTGGATGATCATCGACTGATAGTGCGTGAGCTAGCAAACATAGTAGGCATTTCAAAAAGTGCGGTACATCGCATATTATCAGAAAATTTGGACATGAGAAAGCTGTGTGCAAGATGGGTGCCGCGTTTGCTCACACTCGAGCAAAAACAGTGTCGCGAAGATGTTTTAATTGAGTGTTTAGCGAAGTTTCACAGCAATAAAGCACACTTTTTGCGCCGTTTCATAACCATGAAACATGGGTCCATCACTACACACTCGAGACAAAAGAACAATCAAAACAATGGACTCAAAAGGGAGAACTGACTCCAAACAAAACGAAGACCGTTTCATCTGCAGGCAAGGTCATGGTATCGGTTTTTTGGGATGCGCGTGGAATAATTTTCATTGACTATCTTGAAAAAGGAAGAACTATCAATAGCGAGTATTATGCGAACTTACTGCAACGTTTGAGGGAAGAAATCAAGCAAAAACGGCCGCATTTGGTTAAGAAGAAAGTGTTGTTTCATCAAAACAATGCACCAGCTTACAAATCCGTTATTGCAATGGCAACATTAATGAATTAAAGTTTGAATTGCTACCTCATGCACTCTATTCGCCAGATTTAGCCCCCTCAGATTATTTTCTGTTCCAAAACTTTTTCTTCCAACGATGAAAAAGTAATTTCAGCAGTTAATGGCTATTTGGAGGAGCAAGACAGTTCTTATTATAAAAAGGGTATCGAACTTATTGAACATCGCTGGAATACACTTTTTCCAGCGATGTTCAATAAGAGCTGCAAGGAAATTATGTTGAAAAATAAATATATTTCTTTCCAAAACTTTTGTGTTTTCTTTGTTGAGTCGGGTACTTCTGGGACCACCCTCATATATATGATACTATATCTAGAATAGAATAATACATTTTAAATACTTTTTGATATAGTCTATATTATTTGGAAATCAACGTGTTAGTAATATTTTAGCGAATCTCATAGAATACTAAGACAGGGTTCTGGTCTCAAAGATGGAACTAAAATTTTATAAAATAACCACAGAAGTTAACGAAAACATATCCTCCTGTAAACCAAACATTTTAGACAAGAAGTATTAGGGAAATTAAGTGGCATCGTTACAAAGCATACAATCATGCTAAAGGTCTAACATAAAATTAAATTGTTTCCTAAAATTAAAAGCTGTCCGAAGCATAGAAATGTGCATGCGCCAAAATTACATTGCACACACAATTCATGTACGTAGTTAACACATAATTATACTTCAATCTTTGGCAGGTGGATAATCAAGTCTAATTGATATGAAGAAGACTGCTGTTAGGTGAGTTATTTACACAGAACGTATGATTAAGTTAGTGAAAGAAAAAAAACGTAATAAATGACTATATTTACCAGCATTCATTTAACGTTTTAATGCCAGAGTATTTAATCTTGTTCGTCTGAGCGCACCATCACTTTGATTTATCATCCAAGAAAACGATAGTAATTCGCTATTGTTATCTAATGATTAATTACACGTTTCAAAGATATAATGCAGAAATACTACCTGCAAATGCAATTTATAATTTAAATGGATTAATAGAATTAAAGAAATAGTGATATAAGCATAACACTAATGGAGAAAAAATAAGTGCATATTATAAACCAGGTTTCGAAACATTCACTTATTAAACTACTTACATATTTTCTGACAAATCGTTCACCACTTTTTTTAAATTAATAACGTAAATATCGAAATTTTACGTTTTTATATCGACGTTTTATCGTTATTTGGAATATTATTCGAGGACGAGTTTTTATAGCGAAGTTCGCCTAATAATTATTTATGACAGAATCAAGAAAATATATTAAATTACATTGTTTTATTTGGTTTTAAATTATTTTCTCTTATTGTAGAGTAAGATATGGCGAATTAATTTTCTAATAAATCATAGGTATGCAAACAGTAACATGCTAGCGTAGAATTTGTATAGAAAATTGCTTTTAAGTGGACGTCTTTTAAGTGTTGTATAGTGAGACATAGAGGGCGTCACTAATCAAATGTCAGTACTAAAAATTAACCTCTACCTTTAGTTAATCTAAATCTAAAGTTTCAGTGCGATACGTGTGTAGCTACAACGTACTATCAAAGTTAACAAAATAGTTGAAAACTGGAATTAAACTGACAACATTTTCGCAGAAGAATATTTTATAATTTTCGAAAACGATTATCTCAACAAGAATGCTTCGCCGAGTTGATTCCTCTTTTCGGCAATCATCCGTTCTCGAAGTATCTCCAAAAAATTGTTGCGACATTTGTCTCGAAAGCAGGTCGTGTAGCAACAATTCCTCTACAAGATCAAAGAACTGTTACTGTCGATTGGTATACAACCATTTATTTGCCGCAAGTCATCACTGAGCTTCGAAAAACCAACTCTGTCTCTGTCTCTCTGTCAATAATTTCTCGTTGGTATGGAGAATTTAAACGTGAACGGATTAGTCTTAGCGAGGATCCAAGAGCAGGTCCACCAAAAACGGCAGTCACTTAGGGAAACGTCGATGCTATGCACAAGATCATCAACGAAGTTCGACATGTGACGTATCGCCAGATCGAAGCGTTATTAGGGATTTCGAGACCTCAATTAAAAAAATTTTGTTTAAAGAATTGTATGTAAAAAAATTTGTTTCCCGTTGGATACCGCGTCTGCTGACGGAAAAACAGAAAGCAGCTAGGATGAATTGGTGTCAAAAAACTCTAGATCGCTTTAACGCCTGAAACTCTAAAAACGTATACAACATTGTCAATGATGATGAATCTTGGATTTACTCCTGCCAGCCAGAAAATACGCCAGTCGTCTATTTGGGTGTTCCAAAGTGAAGAAAAGCCAGCAAAAGTCATCCATTCTCGAAGTGCCTCCAAAAAGATGGTCGCAACATTTGTCTCGAAAGCAGGTCATGTAGCAACAATTCCTGCACAAGATCAAAGAACTGTTACTGCCGATTAGTATACAACCTATTGTTTGCCGCAAGTCATCGGTGAGCTTCGAAAAACCAACCCCGAACGACGAACCATCCTCCACCAAGACAATTAAGTTCGTGCTCAGCACGCAAGACAATTGAATTTTTAACGCAATAAAACGTCAAATTGTCGGACCATCCTCCTTACAGTCCGGACTTAAGCCTCAACTATTTCTTTACCTTTCTGAAAATCAAAAACGAACTGCTTAGTCAAAGGTTTCAGTCGTCAGAAGGAGCAGTTGATGCTATCGAAGGCACAATTTTCACTGTACCAACAAACGAGTGGAACAACTACTTCCAGAGTTGGTTCGAGGGCATGCAAAAGTGTATTAATCTTCGTGGAGAATACTTCGAAAAAACACGTCTTTAAAAGCTATCTACTGTTTTATTCCCGTTTTATATGCAAAACTTATAAGACAGCCCATGTATTTATTTATTGTTGTTCTAGAGAAGCCTCTTGAACAACAATAAATAGTTAAAAAAGTTTCGCAACTTGGTACTTTCCTTATAGATCCTTTATCACTTCTAACTCTTGTTTCTGTAATGTCATGCTTCACTCTTAACTGATGTCTGCTACAGCACAGTTTATAATCTGTTCTTTCTACAGTCACCTTTTTTGTAACTTCTGCATTTACTTCTTTGTAAATTATTATACATACTTAATAGTATTTGTTTAGCTTGAACTGCAAGATGAATCTTTTCAGGGCCACTATTTGTATTGTTGATCTTCGAGTCACAATTGTTGTTATTTATTTGACATTGCTCACCTTTCCTATTTTCGTCCCAAGGTCTCGACATTTTCTTATAATAAAATATATATGCTCGCTCGCCTTACAATTTACATTTTGGCGCTAATGAAAAGTTATGTGGCCTATATTACTTAAATGCAAGAAATGTTAATGACTTGACTAAAATTTAATTCCCAGAACTAATATAAATAAGCCAATTAAGTGCACTTACTTAGACACAATTTATTTAATACCACTCTGGCTATTAAAGTAAGGAACAGTTTACGTCTCACGCGTGTTTACGTTTCATTAAGTCATCACCGCAAGGAGTGCTGTGAAAGTAATTACATGCTATTATTTGGACATATTAAAATAAATTGAAACAGACTAGATTATTTCGACCCACAGCTTGATAATTATTTTTCAATGCATTCACTTCTGTACCTTCACTCTCCAACTCTGTACTTCTTTTTCTTCTAGATCTGTTTGCACTGCCTACAGTTACTTCTTCAGGGCCGGCCACATCTTCTATTGGCCATAAAGTTCAAGTAATTATTTTTTTACTAATCGTTTTCTCTTCTTTCGACGTGAACTAACGAACCGAATTATTGTCGCCAGTTCATGAAGTCGTCTTAGCTTCTTGTTTCTTCAACTTTTATTTATATCTTTGGGAATATTGTCTTTAAAATGTTGTTGTCTAACACGATGTATAAAGTATAACGTAAAGAAGATAGTTATTTAACTCTCATAGGAAAAACTACCAAAATATTAGGACCCGGAATAAATTACATTAAGAAAAATATGGTAGTTAACCTAAGTACGATAAAAAAGGAAAGTTAAAATAAGAAATACGTAATAAAAATAGAGTACAAATCCTTATAAAAAAATTTACGAAATATCAAACCCTAACACGGTACAAAAATGAAAAGCCTTTTGTCACTTATGGTAATTGCTTGCTGCCTTTGAAGGAAAACTAAGAACCAAATGGAATCCAATGTGCTGGCTAAAATGTTTCAACGACTTAGTAATTTAAGCTTAGTAATAGAAGCTAAGACAATTTGTAGATGCACTGATGGGCAAAAAAAATAGTACATTTTATATGTGTACGTATTACCTCCAAGCACCATCCGAAACTGAAGATGACTACTATCAATAACATTTGAAGCAGTGATAATTAGCAACTCCAAATACTTGCAGTTAGAATACCAGAAAAAGTATATCAAGGAGTATGGAGAAGTCGAAATGCAAAAACGTGAGAACAGTAAAGACAAGAACTAAATAAATTAAAACTTAACAAAAGATACGTAAGTTTGATGGAGCCTGTGGTTGATTAACTTAGTCACTGAAGGTTGATATATTATATAACCCCTTTCCACATTAATTTTCGTGTTCTGTATATGTATTTCGACAACTAAGTTGTCATCATTAGCAGATAATTAAACAGTGTCGCACCTGGAAAATTACGGCAAAAATACCCGTACGAAAACAGATTCCGCACACGATTTTTTCACAATTTTTTTCAATTTTTGCCGTAGTTTTTCAGGTGCGACACCGTTTAATTATCTGCTAGTAAGTGTTCGATATATAAACAATAACATGACAGGATAATATTTTTGTTATTTGGGATATTTTTAAGATATCTATATAGAATTAGTAACACTATAAACACAGAGTACTTACATAGTCGCTTCTTAGCTACCCGATAAAAACAATCACGACCGCTGCGGAAGTCCGAACAAAGTTCATTCGTATATAACTCCTAACTTAATATAATATTGATATATTTACTTAAAAATTCAAGTACACATTTTCTCTACCTACACCTATCCAAATATTTTTTACTGAAAACGATTTTATAAAAAAAACAATTGCAATCTGTCACTTGTAATTTCCTTATTACACGGTAACATTTACCGTATACATAAATCAAATACTTTATCAGTGTCAAATAAGTTAATAGTAACTCGAAATTCATTTTGTAGCATTAAACGGTTTTCACTAAACAACACGACAGTTAATTTTTTTTTAAGTATCAATTTATGCCGATATTCATCGGTAATAAATATATTCATACGGAATCGCATAGCTACTAACATTTTTGCACTCTTCCTGGTTATGTCATTTATCAGACGACGAGTAATTTAAATAAATTTTTTAAATTTTTTTAAAAACATTAATATGCAAATTGTCTTGATTTCAGGTTTCCTTGATCACCTGAGTGTATATGTTTTCCATAAAATATAAATAAACGACCTTTAACTGTTTTTTTTGCTCAAAATCGTGCCGATATAGTTTTACGTCAGAACAGAAATAATAATAAAATAACTTAATTGATAACACGGAAATATGAATAACAATTATGCAGAGCATACTAAATATGATATACTAAAAGGAATATTTTAGAAAATTTATTAGATATTAGATAAACTTTTGCTTTCAACAAATATGAACATTTATCAACGTTTTTATTTTAAATAGGAATAACGCAGTGCCAGAGCCAAATAGTTTTTACTCGTTACAATTATCATAGAAGTTATTAACTTTTATTCAAGATGTTAAGCTCTAAAACAAATACAAGTATCTGTCGAATATGATATCACAATTATTAAAAGAATATATATAATGTAATGGGTGTTTTTAAGCTGCATGAGAACTATCGATATCGATAACTATGGTTTGACAGCTGATAATGTCAAACTGTGTTGATATTTCTGTTCAGTAAGGTTTGGCAAGTCATCATGAATCGTTTAACGCCAGAACAACGCTTCCAAATTGTGGAAATTTACTTTGAAAAAAATGAATCTGTTCGCGAAGTTCATAGAGCACTTCGTCCAATTTACGGTCAATATAATCGGCCTAGTGAGCAAGCAATTCGTGCAGTTATTGATCGTTTTCGCCCTAATTTTACTCTTCTCGATTCAAAAACCATCAACAAGACTAAGAAATGTGCGTACCGAAGAGAATATAGCTACTGTAGCGCGAAGTATTGAAGAAGACGCCGAAGTGTCAATTCGTCGTCGTTCTCAACTTGTTGGCCTTTGTCCTTAGACTACGTGGAAAATTTTATGTAAGGATCTTGCCTTACGTGCCTATAAAATACAGCTCATGCAAGAATTGAAGCCAAACGACCATCGTTTGCGTCGCATTTTTTGCTGATTGGGCTCATTTGAAACTGGCCGAAGATGAGCATTTTTATCAAAGAATTGTGTTTAGTGATGAAGCTCATTTCTAGTTAAATGGCTACGTCAATACTCAAAAACTCAGAAATATTTAAAAGCGATGGCTAACTATATTATAAAATTGGCGAATTATTTATTTAACTTAGTAATACTCGAAAAGCTTTGTTACACTAGACTCAGGAAAGTCCGACTTCTATATATATATATACAGCTCTGCTACTGTGTTACATTGCTACAGCACGGGTTCTTAATAGGTTGATACCAAAAAAAAATTACATGGATGTCATAATGCAACATATGTATGTATATAGAATGAAATTATAAAAACGCTTCATATTACATGGTGATGTTCCATGGAAATAAATAAAATAAAATGTATGGTGTTCCAAATGGTGTATATATATATATATATATATATATATATATATATATATATAGATATACATATGTTGCATTATTACATCCATGTAATTTTTTTTTGTATCAACCAATTAAGAACCCGCGCTTTAGCAATGTAACACAGAAGCAGACCCTTGTTTAGAGGCAGCCAATGTAGATAGCTGAGATGGGTCCATCATTGTAACGTAAAAATAAAATCCGTATTATCCAAATACATAAAATTTTAATAACACATTATTTTACTTTCTAGCACATTATGACTACTGTTGCTTTGAGAAAAACGAATACTTAGAAATGAAATACATAAACAATAAGAATTCACAGCAAAATATAAACAAAATGGAACACCAACACAAACAAGTTTTTGATAATATGAGAAATTGTCACATGACCCGAACGATATTTTTACTACGGTTAGTTTATATTTGCATCTGCTTTTTAAGATGTACATCTTTATTTATGTTCAAAACGAAGATCTAAGTTAGGGGTTCGCAAAGTATGCGCCGCAAAGAGTCCAGAGGTGCCACGACAGCCTCGCCAACACGAAAAAAAAATTGAAAAATATAATTTTACAAAAATGAATTTATTAGGACCGAAAACATTTTTGAAACTCTTGCTACTTGTACCCAGTTACATTTAAAATGATTCTCGGTTTTGTATTAATTAGTTACTATTTCTGTGCTCAAAATAAATTATTACAATTACTATAGAAAACAAATTTACCCACAACTATTCACAAAGTATTTAAACAAAATTAAAGTCTTTTAAAAATCTAAAAGTTAAATTTAGAGATCATAGCATAGAATTTATTTAAATTTAAGATTTTAGACTTATCAGGTCTCCAGTTTTGCTTCATATGAAGGGCGCCGCCGGAAATAATCTGAACGTTAAGGGGGCCATGGCTTTAAAAAGTTTGGGAACCTATGATCTAAGTCAATGCCATGAGAAAACGCGGAATTCTCATATATCACGTTCAAGCTCTTCGACATAGAAATTCCAAAACGATTTTTTCAAAAATAATATTTTTGCTGTAAGTTCTGAGCAGTTCTTTCAAGATGATATAAAATAATGAATAATTAATAATAAAAAAAGATTTTTTTGAGTCATGTTTCCGCATAAATGTGCGGTACACATACCTTCACTACAGGATTCCACAAGAAAAGGTTCACTATCGTTCATAACAACTGTCTGCATTTCGATAAACACTGCATGACGCACGAATCTTACACAAATTATAATTTATTGAAATTGCCAGAACGGTTACCGTTACCGAGTGTTCAATTAAGGTACACAAAACTGTACCACAAATCAACTTAACCATAGATATTATCACCGACAACGTTTAAAAAGCGCGAGACAATTAATTAAAATTTATTCCTCGTTCCAAAGAAATATAAGCTTGTCAATATCTTGCTGTCTTGTATATTTGAAATACAAGGTATGCAGTGACAGGAAATGCGTTTTTATTCCTAGTGCTCTCTTACTTCATTGAATCATAGCTCTACACCATTTATAATCATATCTTTTATGCTATTCTATCGATTTACGTAGTATAACAGACTAAATATAAATTATGTATTTATATACCGGCTATTAAAATGAATGAAAGTTTGCAATTATTATGACTCGTTTTAACAGTAATAGGAATTATGTTAGTTGTAAACTTACTACAAAATTATGAAATACAATTTACCTTTCAATGTCATTTTATAATTAACTGTGTATACTTGCCATTGTTATTCAATAGCAATATTTATTAAGCAAAAATAATAGTGGTTTATAAAGTAAATACATAAATTACTTAATGTAAAGAACGTGCGTCAAGTAGTCACACAAATACGCAAATAATCACGACGTTTTTAATGCAGAATCAATTATTTTATGTAACAGAATATTGCAACTCGTAATTTTCTGCTTTACATCGTTATAACTAAGGCAGAAATTAATGGAAAAACTATGCCCTTTCGTGAGGAATCGAACCCCAGTCGTCTGCTTACCGGACGCGTGCTCTCCATTGAGCTACCAAAGACTGTGAGATTCGATTCTTTACGTAGATGAAAATACGAGTTCAATAATGATGCATACTCCATTAAAGTAATGCATTAGATGCGGGTATTAATATGAAAATGATACTTATACATACTTAAGCATATACATGTAAACTCGAATAAACTGTGCTTCCATACCTACACTACTGAAGTAAAACTATATTTCTTTTGAATGCGTGTCTATATTTACTCTAGTTGTCGGACTAGCACAGTAAACCATATAAATGGTTTCTTATTAATTGTTTGTTAAGTTTTTCACTAACAAAACTGATATAAAAAATAGAATTAAATTTTATTAAAAACATCGCAGGGTACCAATGGTTTTCATTCGGAAATAATCATGAAACTAATTAGGAAAGCTGACTTATTTCTTATTAATTAATTCTTAAATTAAATCTTCTAATTTAATTCTTAGTGGCGCCATCTATGAAATAAGTATGCGTCGTAGACCTTTCAGACCTAGTTTCACCAATGTTAAGTCAAAATATCTTGACATTCGTGTCGTTAGAAGCAGAGAAATTGCGCATAAAGTAACAGTGTGTATTTGGCATTGGTCGAAAAATGAATTTTGAATTTATCAAGTTCTATTTTAAATTGAGTAAATCGTTTACTGAAACGTTTAATTCGACGTAACAAGTGTATGGTGATACGTGTTTATCACGTATGTACGTGTGTGATGAGTGATATAAACGATTTAAAGACCGTCGTACGGACATAAATGACGGCGAACACCCTGGTGTAAAAAAAATCTGTGATTACGGAAAGTAACATCGAACTTCTGCGTGAATTTATCAGAAATGAGCCGAAATCCTCATTGTGATTCGTGAGAATGGAATTATATATTTCCTAAGATTCAATTCATCGGATTTTGGGATAATATTTGGAACTGAAAAAGCTTTGTAGAAGATTTGTATTACATAAACTAACTGAATTCAACATTGTACAGACTTGATTAAAGGTTCAAAAAGAACAATAAAAAATGCTGTCGTTATATATATATATATATATATATATATATATATATATATATATAAACTAGTTCAGAATAGGAAAGCAAGAAATGATTTCGCAAGTTAAAAACATTTCTAGATAATCTACATCCGTTATTCGGCGAGGTATACCACACATGCTCTCTGTCAAAGTGTGAGGTCCAGCGATTTTATATATCTTGCTGTATATATTACTTCTGCCGTCAGAGCGGCACTTTTAAGCAGATTCTACTTGCGCATACTGGACTTTGTCCGACTACTACCTGACAATAATGACAGCATTAAATGTTAAACCACAATGAAAAAGAAAAACCGCAGGTGCCCTCTTCTAACTGACCGAACAAAGAAAAATGAAAAATCGCAAATACTGAAATAGTGATTTATAATCTTAATAAGGACGAGTATGTCTTAAATAATATAGTATAATGTACACGCATATAATAAACATAAGTCTTTGTCAAATATGTATGTACATTGACTATTATACACTTTATATGTTATACAGGTTCGGTGGTTGTCTATATACAAAGATGTTCAAGTAGTAACACAATATTTTAAGAAGAAAAACAATAAAAAGATAACACATATTCATTCTCCAACGCAAAACATATAACTGTCTAAAGACCTACTACTAAATCTAAATGAAATCGAACGTTGACTTAAAATGCGGCGAGGAAAGATCTGAAAAACAAAATTCGTTCACCTAACATTTGTTGTGAAGATAGACACTAATAACATTGAAACACTGAATGGATGTCAACTACCACATTCTGAAGCTAAATATCACAAGGGACAAACGACGCGATTTGAGTTAATCAATTAAGGTTAATATAACACCGTTCCATAATAATTTTCGTACTCTGTATACGATTTCGACAACTAAGTTATCATCGGCAGCAGATAATTAATCATAATGTCGCTCTTGGAACCACCCTCGTTGGCGCTTAACAAATGGCTTTTGTTTTTTGAAATATATACGTAACAGTGAATTAGATATCTATGAAAACATACATCTAATTCACGGTAATTATACACATTCTTAACCAAATATAAACAATGCACGGTTACGTTGTGAGTATTCTATAACACATGCTTAGCTAAACTAAATTTCTCAGGTCTACTGATTTTGATGTGCGCCATATGTTCTTTATACCTAGTTTCTTTCTCAAGAATGTTCTATTGGATTGAAGTCCAGTGAATTTATAGCCCGCGGCAATATTTCAATATATTTATGTATTGAAGGGCACCAGAATAGTTTGTATTACATTTTTGTATTGATAGTGCTTCATTGTCCTTTTGACAAAGTACGGAGATTCTCTTCCAGTCCCAGTAATTCATGACCATACCATCATAGCGTAATGCATTACCATATCATCCTTTCCTCTTTCCGAAGGTGTTCATCTGAGAAATTAACAACAGTAACTAACACGAAATATAAGGAAGCACTTTTAAAATGTTTGTGATGTAATTTTATACGAAGATCTTTCTCCATTCTACAACAGTGAAATGCTTATGTGTCTTGGACTGTTTATAAACGCTTTTTTTCATTGGTTCAGTTAAATTTGGACTTTTCGCAGGCCAACGACAAGGTCTGCTTTATATTAAACGGACTATAGAAGATGGAACAACTCTCCGATGGCAGCTTTTCTACTTTGCAAAGCAACGTTAATTTTTCTATCCTCCCTTTCAGAGATTTTGTATGGTAAGTGACAATGCGGTCGATTGGTTGATGTCAAGGATAAATTTTCTTTGTTCGACGTGAAAATGTTACTCTTCTGACAATTACTCTTTGAGAATACAAACCAGTCGCTACTAAAGTTTGTTCGTAGTATCTTTCATCTTACCCACAAGGTACTAGATCGTTACAAAAATATAAAATAGAAAATTAGCGCATCGCTGGTGTAATTATAAGACACTAAACTAGAAACAGTAAATACATTATCACAACACATTGTCGAGGGTTCTAACAATCCTGAATAAATTTTTCTTGTATAAACGCATTATACCACCCCTTCACCTTCGTAAAACTTAGCAAGTACAGGTAAAGATTATGTGTTCGCTAAGTGATTAACGACCCCGACTACTTACTATGAATGAAATAATATAACAATCTGTGCATTTAAGAAGTATGTATGTACATTTATCTTTCCAGGAAAGTACAATTATATGTACTTAAAATATATTATTCATCATAACTGAGACTCGGGCTAATTTAGTTACCAGATACTGTAGTTAAAAAGAAAGAAATGTCTTGCACAAAACAACGCTATTATAGAGGAATACAATTACATATTCTCATACTCAAAATTCAATTAATAGAATTTTATAAAATATTAACCTAGAACAAAGTGGTTTTGTAGCCAATACAACCCACTTAAATAAATTACTATTGAAAATTTTAACAGTATTAAATGAGTTTTATAGTTTCATCTAAAACCTGCGGTTATAAAATAAATACGCACAATAATTAGTACGTACCTACGAACATATGGTGAGTGAGATCATATAAAATACTAAGAAAACAATATGTGGTATTTGTTTTAAAACAGAAACATTCGCGGGCAACATTGAACCACAAAGGTGTATACAATCATTCAATATATCAACCACATTATTACAGCGCATAAACTATTATTAATTAATAGATTACATTGGAAATATCGTTCAATTGACTCAGCACTTTCCTGGCTTCGTCGATTAAAATGTAGGTAATAATAATAGTATACGTCTTTATTTGTAAGCAGTAAATGAATAAAGTGGGATAAAGTACGTACTTATTTAAATCAAACAAGTAAACAGAAGAAAATTTATAATTATATTTATACATATATCAGAGGAATAACAAAATTAATAACTAACTTCTTCGAAATTGGCAAAGTGCTATTCTGCAAGCGCGTATCCCATTGATGCCAAAAGGTGATAATCAAACGGGGCAAGGTCTGGAGAGTACGGCGGGTGCGATATTATGTCCCATCCAAATGCTTTCGACGCTTCCTTTGGTCGGTTTTGCTGTATGAGACGGCGCGTTATCGTGCTGTAAAATTACTTTACCGTATTTTTGAGCTCATTCTGGACGTTTTTCTGTCAATGCATGATTCAAATTGATAATTCGTTGTTAGTAATGATCAATATTAACTGTTAACCAGGTTTCAAAAGTTCGTAATACACCACTCTAGTCCCACCAAACACAGAGCATTGTTTTTCAACAAAACGATTTGGTCTTGAACCGATGGGCTGGCTTCGCCAGGTGATCATCACTTCTTCCGCTTAGGGTTATAGAAATAAATACATTTTTCATCACTTATCACTATTCGATTCAGAAATGACTTCCGATCACACCTGTGAAGCAGCTCGTACCTTTGAAGCAGCATTTCACAGACAATTTTTCGATTTTCTATTTGCCTGTCATTCAATTGATATGGCACTCATTTCACCATCTTTTGGATTTTCCCCATTACTCGTAATCGGTCGCTAATTTTTTGGGACACATTTAACGCTTCTGCCAATTGTTTTTGAGTTTGATTTGAGCCTTCATCCGATAACTCCTGCAGTTTCGCATCTTCAAACTTTCTCGGTCCACCAGAATATTCTTTGTCTTGCACATTGAAATCACCACTTTTTAATTGTTGAAACCACGCCTCACATGTTTTTATGGTTGGAGCATGCTCACCGTAAGTTTCTACCAGCAAACGATGATTTTCAGCGACTTTTCTCTTTAGATTAAATAAGAAAAGTAATGCGTGCTGCGAATGTAGTTTTTCGGGGACCAAACCCCGACATTTTTAAACAGGTATATATCAGGTATAAAATATAACATGTATGGCTTTGAAGCTTGATATCAGTAGAATAAAATGACATATGTGTCAAATCATAACATTGCATACTTAAGCCTGGTCTGTTAGAAAAATCGGTAATGACCTTCCGGTATACCTGGTATTGCAAAACTTGTTTCAATAGTTTCGACTGCATAAATTTATATGACGACATTATTTTACTTTCTTAGATAAAAAAATGACTTCATACTTAACATGTGTATATAGAATTCTGTAAAGAACAATGTGCAACGGACATTCAAAGCCCATATAAGCACTGAAATTCCATGTACGCTTTAATCAGAGTGTGGCCCATTCCGAGCACACCAAGTATAAAATTTATAGCACCAATTTTCCTGATAAACCGAGAATACCTAATTAAAAATATACGACAGGTAAAACGAAGGCAACAATAAAACTTAAATTGTCAACCATAATGAATTAAATACATAATTTTTCCGTAAACAACGTTTACAGAATCGCAATTATACGCCCAAATTTAGTATGTGTTTCTATAATTGATGAAAATTGCCGAGAAACCCACACGCACTGGACGCAAGAAACTGTTCATTACGGTGATTTAAGTACGGGCTTTCGTTGAATAACAAGTTGTACGCTGACCGATTCAAAAAAAAAGAAGAAACCTGTTGACAAAAATTCGATTATCATTCAAATTTGCCGCATAAAGAGTTAAGGTCACTTCTGAAGGTCGTCTTTCAATGTTGAGATGCTTCTTCGTCTTAAGGAGCCCATAGACGATCAACTTGGTTGTCAACCTTGTTGTCAACTTGCCATGTTGAATGGGATGTTGAACGTCTGTAGGCTAGTTGGTGGTTGATATTTCATGTTGAAATACGGTTGAAGTAAAATCAAAAACTTTGGATATTTGGTGGGCGGTGCCTGATGTTGGCAACCCTGTTGTAACGTCTGTGGGGAAGCTGACAACAAAGTTGTC
The DNA here is from genome assembly GCA_031893035.1 of Dermolepida albohirtum. Lineage (NCBI taxonomy): Eukaryota > Metazoa > Arthropoda > Insecta > Coleoptera > Scarabaeidae > Dermolepida > Dermolepida albohirtum. Next base: position 489,870 of record JAVIWB010004020.1, on the reverse strand, counting down.
AACATCAGTTGTGAATTTGGACTTGTGCAGTTAAGTTGTAGAAGTTTGTGATTGTTTTTGATTACTTTCGTTACCGTTAAGTTGGTTATTATTTGTTTTATTATTGTTTGTGCAATAATTACTGATTATAGGATATGGCCAGTATACCAAATATTCAAATTTGGGTGGAATTTTTTGATACATTAAGAGAACTGCCCGAGCTGTGGAAAGTCAAGTCGGACGTTTTTAAAGATCGCAACAAAAAGAAGAATGCGTGGCCAAAACTTCTAGATGTATACAGACAAATTGAGCCAAATGCGAATATTGACAGCCTTAAGAAAAGACTCACAAATATAAGAACATGTTACAGAAGGGAACTGAAAAAAGTTGAAGAAAGCCAAAAGTCTGGAGCTGGAGCCGAAGATGAGTACGTGCCAAGTTTATGGTATTTTGAAGCATTAGATTTTCTACGTGACCAGGAGGTTCAAATTCGTGGAGTATCAACAATAGATCTTGAGCAGGATGAAGTTGAACCAGCAGAAGTAAGTATTATATTATTTCTTTGTAGCCGTTTTAAAATGCTTTCATTTAACTTGCCCTATATGTTTGCAGAAATTTTATTTTGTTAACAATATTTTATTGAAAAGCACAAGTTACATAAATTTGTTTCTAAATATCAACTTGTAATTATTCTAGCAAGCTGGTGAAAATGTGCCGGGTACTCTTACTTCGCGATCCTGCTCACAGAAGAGAAAGAAAACAGTAGGACAACATATGGCAGAAAGAAATGACCTATTAAAAGAAGCACTGGGACACCTTACCAGGAACGAAACAAACAAGGATGACGCAAGTGTTTTCGCTGAAAGTTGGGCCACTTCATACAGAAAACTATCCCCAAGTCAGCAAATTTACGCCAAGAAAGCCATAGAAGAAATACTAGTCTTGGGACAGCTCGACTTGCTTACCCTTCAGTCCGTCAACAGCCCTTCCTGCAATAGTTCTACGGCCTCTTCTTCTGCTTCCTCAACACCACTCTCATTGCATCATTCTCCCCTTCAGCTGTCAAGATCCGCTACACCTTTTGTACAACACTCTTTTTCCTCCCCGCCATATGAAAATGCCATGGGTAATCCTGCACACGTGGAAGGAGGTATTTACACCAGTGTGCAACAATTACTGTCAGACAATAGGTTTTCCTAAATGAGTTTGATAGGGTATTTTTTTATTTGATGAATTTAAGAATGACTTATTTTCAATTTTTAATTTTTATTTTTTTTACTAGAATAACACTAATTATTTGTATTAAAAATATAACTGTATAATTAAATATATACATTATAATGTAACTCAGTTACTTTTAATTCTTTTAATACAATTGCATTACAAGAAAAGTTATGCGTTATTATTTATACAGGTACCGATTTTGCCAAGGTACTGCTCCGACTCCATTAAAATAAGTAGTAAATTTTCGCCTTGTCTCTTTTGCATTGGAAGTAGGATTTCTTGAGAGAGTTGGTTCAAGTGCACATAATTGCTGGTGGTCAGTTCTCCAGGGTGCTAACTGGATTTCACAAGTATTTGTATTTTCAACATCTATACTTCCTCGCAAATAAATGGATGAATTATTTCTTCTCAAAAAATTATGTACATAACAGGTGGTTAGAGTAATTATGGCTGCCTTTTCGGGACTCAAATTTATAACATTCAAGAGAACACGAAATCTTGAGGCAAGTATGCCAAAAGCATTCTCAACAATTCTCCTTGCTCTGGATAGTCTGTAGTTGAATATTACCTCATCATTTGAAAGGTTATCGCCAGCATAGGGTTTCATGATATTTTTTTCCAAAGGGAACGCATCATCGCCAACAAATACGAATGGCATTTGTTCTGGAAAATCATTATGAAGGCGGCTGAATTCAGGAATTTTGAGCTTGTTGCTCTTAAAGTTGTCATAAAATGTGCTGTTAGATAGTACTCCACCATCTGATACACGACCATTAGCACCGGCTTCAGCCACTAAGAACTCATACTTCGCATCAACTAAAGCAAGCAAAACTATGCTAAAGTTCTTTTTATAATTAAAATAGTAAGATCCGGTATTACCAGGCTTTTTAATTACCACGTGCTTTCCGTCGATGGCACCAATGCAGTTTGGAAAATCCCATCTCCTTCCAAACGCTTCCGAAATTGTCAACCATTCTTTTTCTGTTTTTGGTATCTGAAATCAATATACACAATATACCTATATATATATATATATATATAAAACTAATTGATAAACATACTGACTTGCACAACCAACTCTGAATTGTATTAGGAACCCACCTGAATATACTCCTTTAAAACTTTGTTTATAACACTGCAAGTCTCAATGATAATATTCCCAAGACTTTGTGGCGATATAGCGGTGAGAAATTTTAAATCCTCGAAGCTCTGTCCACTAGCTAAAAACCGCAGAGTTGCGGACAGCCGTTCATTCACAGCAATAGCAATTCTCATGTTTGTGTCTTTCCTTTCAATAAAGGGTCGCACTTTATCCAACAAATCATCGTAGGTTTTACTGTCCATTCTTAAAAAGTTTTTTAAATCGTCAGGTGCAGTGACGCGTAGTTCACTCATTAAATTAGAATGAGAAAACTGGCCACGGTTTTGATACCACTCCTTTGACCAAACTTTTCTCTTTTTAGCAGGACGCACCTCATCTTCACATAACTCGTTTAAAACTAAAAACACCACCCAATCTTCACCCATTTTTCACTAAATAAGTTATACTATGCAACCCCGCAAAATAATAAGAAGCAGCAACAGATCACCCAGTAAATAAAAAGCCGATGACACATCCTCGAAAGTGATGTTTACAACTTGGTTGCCAACATTTTGTTTCGTCTGTGGCAACAGCTAATGACAAGGTTGGCAACAAGGTTGACAACCAAGTTGATCGTCTATGGGCCCCATTACATAAATATTACAACATATTGTACACTGTTCATAATTACATGGTAACTGGGTGTGGTATAAGTTCAGTGCTAAAGAACGGTACGCAATATTAATAAAAATGTATTCAAACGTAGTGTCTTGAATTGCCAGTAAAATAACGAAATTAAAGTTATTATTACCTCCATAACATACTAAATTCTGTTCTTCGTAATTCTAAATCACAGATCAAACACAGCCCAAGAATTCAATAGAAGCAAATACTTTTAGGAAAAGAAAAAATATATTGATTAAATGAAACGCTAATAATGAAAAACAGACCTGAACATGCTCCCAACTATAAATATACTTTTTTGAATATGTACTACCAACCCTGAATCTGAAAGAAAATTATGTAAAGCACTATATAACGTTTGAATATTTTATTTCAATATTTTATTATAAAATAGTGAACCTCGGATCAGGTTGGCGTTTATATTGATAGAGAAAAAAATATAATTCGATTTTTTTCCTAGTTGTCGCTTAAAGTGCAAATCCGTTGAAAAGCAAAGAAATATCGGGGAGTTGTACCAAGTGTACCGGAAAGTCCATTCACGGTTTTTCTAAGAGATGTCGCTAGGCTGAAATCTGTTATGATTTGACACATGTCATTTTATTCTACTGACATCAAGCTTCAAAGCCATACATGTGGTACTTTGCAAAAGTAACACTGTCATAGATTTATACATCTTTGAAAAATGTCGTTCGTTGAGTTTCATGTCTCAAAAAGTGCATTTATGGCACGCATTACTTTTCTCATTCAGTCAAAAGAAAAAAGCCGCTGAAAGTCATCGTTTGCTGGTAGAAACTTACGGTCAGCATGTTCCATCCATAAAAACGTATGAGACGTTGTTTGGACAATTCAAAAATGGTGACTTCGATGCGCAAGACAAAGAGCGTTCTAGTAGACCAAAAAAGTTTGAAGATGCGAAACTGCAAGAGTTATTGGATGAAGACCCAACCCAAACTCATAAACAATTAGCGGAAGCGTTAAATGTGGGCCAAAAAACGATTAGCAACCGATGCGACCTGGTGAAACAGTTAATACTGATCACTGCCAATAACAAATTATCAATTTGAACTATGCATTGATAGAAAAACGTTCAGAATGGGTTCGAAGACACGGTGAAGTAATTTTACAGCACGATAACGCGCCGTCCCATACAGCAAAATCGGTCAAAGCGTTGAAAGCACTTGAATAGGACATAATATCGCACCCGCCGTACTGTCCAGATCATGCCCCATCCGATTATCACCTTTTCGCATCAATGGGACACACGCTTACAGAGCAGCAGTTCGCCAATTTCGAAGAAATAAGAAAATGGCTCGATGAATGGTTTTGCTCAAAGGACAAACAGCTTTTTTGGGATGGCATCCATAAATTGTCTAAAAGATGGGAGAATGTGTAAAATCAAATGACCAAAACTTTGAATAAATAAATTTTTCCATTTCCTTCAAAATTATGTAGCTTTTTACGAAAAAAACCGGTATGACTTTCCGGTACACCTGGTGTATTGGTATCAATATAATAGGGTTATTATACACGCAATTATTATCATTGTATAATTATTATTATTGATGTATCTGTGCTGGTCTGAGGCATACACCAGTGAAGTAATGTGGCTAGCTGACATATATTTTAGTCAACCTATGCCGAAATAATAACTGTTTGCTTGTATATTTTCAAAATAGTGTACCTACATGGTATATGTTATATATGTACATATACCGAGTGGTCATATTTCGATACTCACCATTTACCATCATTGGTATCTTGATTATTAGAAGACATAAAGTAACGGCTAAATAGGAAATGTTTTTTTTAATTTTTAGGTAATTTGAAAAAAAAATTTCAATTTTTCTCAATACTTCGATAACACCTAATGTAACCGCTTCTAAAGTTTTACAGTGTTGAGAGACTGTTGTAAGACCATTTCTTTTATGTAAAGAGAAACCTCCGATTGTCATTTGTTTTGAAATTATTAGTGCTATCTTTTGTTTTTCATATACTGCCAAATTGAATTTTTGGTTAATTACATAGTTTTTTATAACTTGTTTTGTAAGTAGCACCGATAGCATTATGCAATCTATCATTTACATCAAGCACTCAATATCTCTTGAATCTTCACGCTGAGGGTCTTTTGCAATCCCATCGCAATCAACATCTTTGTCGAATAGCTTAAACAACGAGAAACAAAAAAATTTCTTATTTCCAAAAATTCTCGGGCAGGAATAGCCCATTATAATTAGATCAGATTTGATTATTTGAGATGCCCACAAAACCAAAGTTGTATTAACAGCTTATAAATACGTCAACTTAAGCGTTCAAGACTTTTCTAAAAAAATGTTTTGATTAAATAATAAAGGATAAATATTTCTGCTCAGTATCACAGTTACATAAATATGCAATTTCTATTAAACATTGAACTTAACTTTTAGACACATCAAAAATATCGAGAATGTTTTGATGTTGGATAACCAAACAATTCCTTCATAATTTAAAAAACGATTTTGTTTGCAATCATCAATTCCAAAGTACATATTAACTTGATGATGCAGAGTAATAAATTCGAAAATGTAATTTAAAGCATATTCAACTTTTTATATAATTAGCATCATTGTATTTAGTAACTTACGAATTGGAGTCTCGTCAAAAGTTGATTAGTTATCATAAAAAAATAATATTCAGGACTAATTATGCTTGCTTTCATAGCGTCTCTGTTTTTGTATCGTAAAATATGAAGAGTGTACAATGCAAAACATGTTGCATGTTGACATTTTCTTTTTTGAAAACATTATGAACCGTTTAAAATTTATGTATTATGGTACCTGTTGAAAAAAGAATATGTAAGCGGTTTTTATGCTAACGCATATTTTACCAATAAAATATTTTGTTTAGTATTCGTGGTACCGCTACAAATTTGAAGGTTCAATTTATTAAACGTTCGATTTTTGCAAGACATCATAAATATAACCGTTCCTTCTTCGTCCATACTAAAGAAATTAATATATGCACATACAAAGTCCGCTCGTGAGCATTTCAATCATTGTGTTGCATGAAATTGTCGACAGTCTGTTATATGACATACATTTTAAACTAATGAGGCAGACTGTCATAAATAAATACACTTCTTTGCTTTCATCTTGTAAAACGTGTATGTTGAAACTTATTTAACCAAAGAAAATTTTTACAATCCGTTATACATGTACCCATCATCAAAATTATAAAGGAAAAGAAATGGGTAACGTAGCTACAAATTATTGTCAATAATCATTTGTACAATGTACATAATGAAAGCTTAACAGTTAAAAAAATTAATATATTTCATTTAACTTGAAGGTTACGGTAAATTGAATTTTTGTTATCGAATATATAGACTAAATCCTGGTATAAACAACAATATTGAATACTTTTTTAGTAACATAACAAATAAAATGAAATATAAAACTTGTATTTTGTGTGTTACCTAAAATAAGAATGACTAAAATTACAGTTACGTCCAGGAATATCCGCATACGAATAAGCGCAAAAATGATGAAATGAGTCTTCCCTATACCATTATCGTCTCCATGCCCTCCACTATGATAATACTAATTGTCCTATTTCATTTGAAATATTCAGGTGTTCTACTGGTTATTTTTTCTGTCTTTATAACTTTTTTCACTATTTCTTCGGTTTCATATTAATGGTAGTTAGTTACTCAGTAGTGCGTGCTTCGACGAAGTGAGAAGGTTTGCTAGGTAATAAATGTAAATAAATGCTTACCCATTTAGGCAGCATTTTCAGGATGTATATGCACAAAGTGGATAAGATCGGTTAAATATTTGCAGTATGTTTCAACGATTTCCTCATATAACCGTGTTCACCGGTTTTCGCTGTACTATACACTACATCAATCCCCCACGATAGCTTGTATATAATACAAATATGTATGTAAAGCACTGCGAGTATTCATTCAGTAGTACGTGCTTCGAAGAAGTGCGAAGGTTTACTAGGTAATAAATGTAAATAAATACTTACCCTTTTAGGCAGCATTTTCAGAATGTACATACGCAAAGTGGATAAGATCGGTTAAATATTTGCAGCATCGGATATGTTTCGACAATTTCATCATATAACCATGCTCACCGTAAAAAATAGATTTTCTTGTATACAGAGAACGATCGCTCGATATCTAATCACAAAATGCTTGCATAGGAAAAATAATCTTTTGTAATACTTAATGGATCTATTATATATTAATCACTGAAGGTTGATATATATCCCCTTTCCACATTAATTTACGTATTTTGTATACGTATTTCGACAACTAAGTTGTCATAATCAGCAGATAATTAAACACAATGTGTGCTTTTGGCTTTCAACGGTACAAATCGTGTGCGGAATTTGTTTTGTACAGGTACTTTGCCATAATTTTCCAGACGCGATACTGTTTAATTATCTGCTGATGATGACAACTTAGTTGTCGAAATACGTATACAGAAAACGAAAATTAATGCAGAAAGGGGTTATGTATCAATCTTCAGTGATTAAATTAATCAACCACAGGCTCTATCAAAATTACCATCTGAATCTTTGTTTGTACAGTGTCCACTATTTGCATTGACTTCACTAATGCCAACGAAAAATTTTGTAAATTTTTAAATGCTTCAACTAGTCCACTGTAGTTATGAATAATTCCTAAATCTGCTGCACATCTTGGCGGTTGCTTCGTTGGGCTCAAATTGTGAAACTACAGACTTAACTAATGGTAAAAGTATTCAAATTTAACAATGTTCCCCGGTGTGCAGAAATCATCTATACAGGTTCACAGAGGACATTGTGAAATTTACGAATACATTTTGGAGACTTGGAAACACTGCTTTTGTATGGGCTATTAACCAAATAGTTTATTCCGCAAGATTTAAGGCATGGATTTCAGATTAAGATGCCGCAACATACCAAATTCTTATTTAAGAGATCGCCCTACAGAAAGAATATTCACAGGACCATCAGTCATAAACATTAAAAGTTGTGTTTTCTGCAATTTTAATTCATGTAACATTTGTTTATTAATTCGGAATAAATTTTAATGTAAGAAACACATGGATAATGCACAACAGAAACATAAAAAAATGTCGTTAGATTAAATACTCAATTTATTGATTAACATTGATTATGTTTAATTTATTCGATAGTGAATGATTTTGCTCTTTCTGGAATAAGTACTTGAACAGCAAACTATTTAGTCGGACAACTTTACGAAAAAATCTAATATCGGATTGGAATAAAATTGAAAACAACCTTAAATCAAAATTAAATATAAAAAACTGGATATGTGTGGACGAGTCAACTGATTATCAAAAAGAAGCTGTTTTTACTTAATAGTGTAGAATGGAAGTCAATGGAAGCACTTAAACCGTTATTTTCAATTTTACTAGCTAGCAAAGGACTAGAAAAATGTACTGCTGAAGTAATTTGCAAAGGAGGTGCTAAATACAATGAAGATATTTAAAATTGCATAGAAAACAACTTTTAATGTTTATGCCTGATGGTGCTGTGAACATTCTTTCTGTAGACCAATCTCTTAAACAAGTTGTGGTTGCATGCTAATCTGAAATCCATGCTTTAAATCTTGCAGCACAAACTATTTGCCTGTGTTATCCGGAGGTAGACGGTTTAATAGCACATACAAAAGCAACGTCTTTAAAATACCTAATATGAATTCGCAAATTCACAAATCGATATCTCTGAATCTCCATAGAGGATTGTTATACGCCGTGGAAAATGGTTAAATTTTATTTCTGGCATTAAGAAAAGTAGATACAAATTCGAAGATGTCCAGCAGATTTAGAAAATATTCATAATTGCAATGGACTAGTTAAAGCATCTGAATATTTTCAAAATTCTTTGTTGGCATTAGTGAAGTCAATGCAAATAGTGGGCACTGTAAAAACATATCTATATACATTCAGTAAAGTAGATAGTGTGTTAATGGAAGATTCAGATTTTATCAGACTAAAACAAATTTTTGGTAATAGTGGGTCTACATATCTGTCAAGTAATAAAAAAGGATTATTTTTCTTATGCAAGTCATCATTAGATATCGAGCTGTCGTTTTCAGCATATAAGAAAATTTATTCCTTACGGTGAACACGGTTATATGAAGAAATTGTTGAAATGTACTCGATGCTGCAAATATTTAACCGATCTTATCCACTTTGTGCATATGCATACTGAAACTTCTGCCTTTATTTCCATTTATTACCTGATAAACTCTTCGCACTTCTTCGAAGCAAGCACTACTGAACGAACACTCGTAGTGCTTTACGTATTTGTATTATATGTACATAAGCTATCGTGAGAAATTAGCATTATTTAATTACTATTATTAATAATTAGTCAATTAAGTGAAAAAAAATTAATAAACGAGCCTGGTTTTTCTGTAGCTTTCTAAGTAGCTACCATTAATATGAAATCGAAGAAAGAGTGAAAAAAATTATAAAGATAAATAAAATCATTTCAAGATTATTATAATTAGGAATTATTTTTCTTATTTCGTTATAAAAATTGTATTTTAATAATAAATATTATATACCCCAAATAACGAACCGCACCTGCAAATGAGAAAAAGTGTCCCGGTCACTGTTTCTCGTTTGTAAATCCTAACGTCTGTAATGAAATGAATATCTATTGCTAGTAATAATTATAAAAATGTAACATTATTGTACATCAATGGCATTGCTTAAATATTAATTAACTGCGTTTTTTATTTAAAAACGAAATTACGACGTATTATTACACGTATGTGTAGATTCTCAATAGAATAGAGTTGATGTTAAGCCTAGCGTAGTTTTTACTTAACGTTATGCAGTGAACCTTTTTTGCAGTAGTTCTTTCTTATATTTTTTTTTACTAGAAAAATCGAAATCAGGATTCTTTAACACGCCTAACGTTTAGTTGTGGATCGCTTATTGCACGTACAGACAGACTTCCAATTTTCGGTGAGCTATATTTAATATGCATACTTTTGTTTTTTTAATTTTAATTTCTTGTTTATAATTTTCTGTTTATTTAATAATACAAATTTTAGTAGAATTTGTAAACCTTGAAAGTTATACTAGTGGTTATATCCAAATTCAATTTTCGTATTCTTGATAATAGTAATACCAGATCCATAGAAACTTATATTCTCATTTTCTCCGGAAAAATTTTTCTGTTTTAAGAATAGAATAAAACATTATTCTTTAAAATTATAAGCACGAAGTATTTTAAATATATTCTAACAATATAATTAACTACAAAGGAACTAAATAAAAATCGAAGATCAAATTTCTCGAGGTGCTTTGCCCATAATTTACCAAAAAATTATTTTTAAAATGAATATATGCACTACCAAATAGCAATGACTTCTAAAATTTTAATATTGTTCTAAAAAAAGATAATGTATTTATTTATTGACATGGTTTTTATAATCTCTTTTTCTTTTTAGTATAAATGTTAGAAGACGGTTACAAAGTGTGTGTTAACGACAACTATATCGTGTATCGCCGCGATCCACGGTTACATGGTAAGGACACTTTCTATTACTCTAAAACGCGTTCGCGTACCTTAATTAAGTACTTTGTGATTTGCAAAAATTAAATGCTTACTACCACTTTTGTCCGTCATTCGAAATTCAAAAGCGGAGAAAGATGAGGACATCTAAAGGTCAGAATTTTATTTCTCTAGGCCTGGTTATATATCGTACCTACTCCGTTATTTTGAATAAATGTTTGTTCTTTTATGACCATTACATTTTTAAAAATTAATTTAAATAATTTAAAAATTGTTAAGCGCAAGAAATAGTTTTAAAAATAAAATCTTTTACGTTCCATACATAAATTTGTAAAAATTTGGAATTTTAAAAATGTTTTTTATGTATTAGTGTTAAAAATATAAAGCGTTTATATATACACAGTATGTTGCAGAGAAAACCGACCTTTTTTAAAAAATAAAATAAAATAAAAAATTAAAAATAGTAATTCTGGGTGGCACTATCTTTTTAAAAAAACATGCGTTGGTATGGTAGATCTTTCATCAAAATATCATGACTTTTGCATCATTAGGAATAGAGAAATTGCGGATAAAGTAACAGCGTGTCTTTGGAATTGGTCGAAAAATGAATTTTAAACAAAGAGCAAATATCAAGTTCTGTTTTAAACTCGGTAAGTCGTTTACTGTTTCGTTTAATTTGATGAAATAAGTGTATGGTGATGAGTGTTTATCACGTACGAGTGTGTATGAGTGGTATAAACGATGTAAAGAAGGTCATACGGACATAAATGACGACGAACGTGCTAGTGCAAAAAATCTATGGTTACGGAAAGTAATATCGAACTTATGCGTGAATTTATAAGAAATGAACCGAAATCATCATTGTGATACGTGGAAGTGGAATTAAATATTTCGAAAGATTCAATTCATCGCATTTTCACACAGCATTTGGGACTGAGAAAGATTTGTGTAAGATTTATACCACACAAACTAACTAAATTCAAAATCGTACAGACTTAATTAAAGTCTGAAGTTACCTGAAATTTTCATCCATTTTTGAATCTTTAATCAAGTCTGTACAATGTAGAATTCGGAACAATTTCGATCATCGGTTAGCTTGTGTGGTACAAGCTTTACGCAAATCTTTCTTGGTCCCAAATTTTATGTTAAAATGAGATTAATTGAATCTTTGATAATATTTAATTCCATTCCCACGTATCGCAATGAAGATTTCGGCTCATTTCTGATAAATTCACGAACAAGTTCGATGTTACTTTCCGTAACCACAGATTTTTTGTACCACGATGTTTGTCGATATTTATATCCGTAGGATCGCCTTTAGATCGTTTCTGCTGCTCATACACGCTCGTACATGATAAACACACATCACCAGACACTTGTTTCATCAAATCAAACGGTTCAGTAAACGATTTACCGACTTTTTGATACCGAAAATTTGATATTTGCTTTTTGTTCAAAATTCATTTTTCAACCAATGTCAAATACACACTGTTACTTTATGTGCAATTTATCTGCTTCTAATGATGCAAATGTCATATTTTGACATAACATTAATGAAAGATCTATCACCAACGTATATTTTTTAATAGATGACGCCACTAAGAATTACTATTTTAAAAAAAGTTCCGTTTACTCTGCGATAGATTGTGTATAATACATTTTTCTCATTCAATAACACTGGTAAATTGACATATTAACAATACAAGCAAATAAGATTATACATATATCAATATAAATATTGTACATATATACATACGTTAAATGGAAAATTTGTTCCACTACATTTGTACTATTAGGCAAAAGAACTATTGCAAACATTACCTATAGTAGAAAAGTGGATGGTGTTAAAATCCGTGCCACTACCATATACAGCAAATATAAACAAGCCCATTGTAAATATCGTGCATTGGATGCTAAATCAGACATTAGTTCGCAACAGGTTTTGTATACGCGGTACTATTTAATGGCCATTGACTTTTCAGTTCGGCAATATATTTGCGCGGAACTCTTATTTTTTGTTTGATTCATTAACACATATTCGTTATAATATTCGACTATTTACAGATTTATTTACCACGATAGAACCGTAATTTATTACGACCAGCGAGTACATTGTTCAGTTTGAATTGGTCAGTAAAAAAAGAATAGTTTCATTTGATTAAGAGGCCATTTCTAAGAACCAGGACATATTATAACTGATGTTATAACTGAATTGAATTTTTACTTATGTTTTTGATTACATATGCCAACAATGAAAAAAACTTTTTGAATGAATTTGCTTTACTCTTGTCGTTTTTAATGTGCTAACATTAACATTCAATATTTAAAGAAATAAAATTTTTGAAACGCTCGATGGTATTTTACATACTATTATGTTAAAAGTGGATTTAAATTTAGATGGCAGTCATATTGAAAAGTAGTTCGGTTCTTCTCTATTAACAGCTGTTTGTCGTGTTACAGTCAACCTGTCAGTTTTCTATCTTTCAATACGTATGTTTAGTCGAAATTGGAAAAACTTCCCTGATAATTTTTCTTATATTTGTGATTAAAAAACATCAAAGGAGCATTGCCGAGTTCATTAAAAAGTGTACTTTTCATATTTTGGGACTAAACTTAATGATCAAGATAAGTCTTGGGTGCCGCATAAGGTACGTTAGAGGATGGTCAAAAAAGGACACGCAATCGTTTACATACGTTGTTCCAATAATATGGAGAGAGACAAGAAACCATTATAATGATATTTACTTTATAACGTTAATATTACTGATTACAGCCCATCATGTTGTGCTTTAACAACGCAGTTGCTTCTGAACGGTCTGCACAATACGAAGATAGTTTGACAAGTAGTGAGAATGACACATAGGTGGCGCTCTAATTGGTAAAACAAATCTACTGAAATTTAGGTTGCCTATTTATATGTTTACATTCCGATATTTAGATAAATTGGTTGATTAGTTTATTTTTGACAGCTGATTGAAAAAGAAGCAACACGTCGTTTTGTTAAAATGGAAAAAGCAGAGTATCGTGCGGTGATTAAATACTTCGTAATTAAGGGTATGAAAGCTACCGAAATAGAAAATGAGTTACGGGAATCTGCTCCATCATCCGCCACAGTAAGTAAATGGGTAAATGAATTTAAACGTGGTAGAACAAGTTGTGTTGATGAAACGCGCTCTGGAGCACCCAAAATCGTGACTTCTAAGGAAATGATTATAAAAATCCATATTATTATTACGCAAGAATGACGACTCAAAGTGAGAGAGATAGCAGACATGGTAAGCATTTCAACAGAACGCGTACACCACATTTTAACGAAAGAATTGGGCCTTTCCAAGCTTTCGGCGAGATGGGTGCCGCGATTGCTTACGACTGATCAGAAGTTCACTCGTTTGCGCATTTCCAATGAGTGTTTGGACATTTATAAACGGAATCCGGTTGATTTTTGTAAGCGATTTGTTACTTGCGATGAAACTTGGATACAATGCAGTACACCCGAAACCTAACAATAGTCGAAACAATGGTTAGAACGTGGTTCTGCACCTCCAAAGAAAGCGAAAACCACTTTATCGGCAAACAAGGTGATGCCATCAATTTTTTGGGATTCAAAGGGCATTTTGCTCATTGAATAGCTTCAGAAAGGTGCCACAATAAACGGACAATATAATGCAGAACTTATACAAAAATTAAATGTCAAGATTCGTGCTAAACGGCCAGGAATGGCAAAGAAAAAGATTCTGTTTCACCAAGACAACGCTCCCTCGCATACCAGCACAGTTGCGATGTCCAAAATCCACGAGTTGCATTTCCAATTATTACCGCATGCGCCTTATTCGCCGGATCTAACCCATTTCGACTTTCACCTTTTTCCAAAATTGAAAACGGCACTAGGTGGAAAGAAATTTTCGTCTAACGACGAGCTTATCAACTTCGTAAATGAGTATTTTGCAAGCCTTCCGGAATCGCATTTTAGAGACAGCATAAGGGCATTGGAGCACCGTTGGAATAAATGTATTGCTCTTTTAGGAGAATATATTGAAAAATAAAAAATATTTTGTATTTAGAAAATTTGTTTTTCTTTTCCATTCTCACTACTTGTCAAACTACCCTCGTACCAGTTTGTTGTTTCTGTATTTTACGGTAGCTACATGGCTTAGTATTCTCCTTCAATTTATTGGAATATTGTTTCCAAATTAATCCGTGCTTGACGTTTCGTAAAATTACCGTTCGAAAATCTCGTTACTAAATTTCGTAATTCTTCATGAAGTATTAAAATTGAATAGCATAACCTCTTTTTAAACTCATAAAAGTGCCATAATGACGCTTGTATCAATAAATCACTTGATTAAACTTAATACTAATAAAACCCCCCGTATAATGATAGAAAAAATTGCTGATTAGAAGAAACATTAAAATACTTTTGATCATAAACTTCGAGCATAATAACCGTTTGATGTTAATCTAAATCTCTGAAAAATCTTAATTACGAATATAATAAATTACTAATCTGCCATTTGATATCCAAAGGACATTCAATAAATATGTATTTATGCGGATTATAAATGTGTGGAATTGAAGCAATTAATCACAGCCATAAGCTGAATATTTTTGTATTATTTATTGTGGTGATATAACTTCCGTTAAGATTTTATATTTGCATTAATATTACAAATTAAATTCACGTAATGAGCTATCTCATGATCAGCTACTCGTATGCAACTATTTGCTAATGATGCATTTCCTCTAGAGTTGATATTGTAGATACCATATACGAGAAATGTACCAATAGATATTTAACCTTTTACAACAAAATGTAATATTTGGAAATTTTATTACGTTTTTCGACATATCTTCAATGTAGTCAAAATATTATTGTATTTTAAGGAATCAGTCTACAAAACACTTTTTTGTGTTTCCGGAGGCGTACACGTATGTAATTTATCTCTTTTCTAGAAGTATCAATACGGTAAATTTTATTAGAGACTGTAGTTAGTTAAATCAATCAAAAAAGGCAAAAAAAACCTTAACAATATCAGTGTTCGTATTTTGTAAGTATTTCGACAACTAAATTGTTATCGGCAGCAGGTTATTAATCACAATATCCCCCTCCTAAGGCAGAAAGGAAGAAGTTACAAAACTATAAAACAGTTTACAAATACTAAATTACACGAACTGGCTCGCGTAGTCAAGTCGAAAGACATACATAAATGAATTGAAGAAATCTACTGGTCTAGCGAACGTAAATGACTATACATGTATTGGTACGATCGGTCTTCCGAGCTAATGTTCAGTTATACATACTACTGCCTCAATAAGTTAGCCAACCAACTTGACATATGGGAATTCATAAATAGAAATTTATTACAATAAAGGGAAATTTTTAAAATCCTGTATCTTAAAACACTCTGATTTCTATCCCTTTTTAATATTCTCAAATATTCCTTTGTTCAAAATTTGCTATTTAGTTCAATAATTTACTTCAACAAATACATAACCAAAACCATTTTAAAACAAAGTCCTTTACTTATACAAAAATAAAAAAAGACACACTTCTTTTGAATAATAGAGTGTAGAACCTGGTCTTGAAGTCAATGCAACTTAATTTTGTGAAGTGGAAAAGCGAAATTTTAAGTTGCCATTGAAGATAATCAAGACTGAATCATAAGAACCAAACAGGAAGTCTTTCACAACGACTGCTTTAAAAAGAAAATTGTTTGCTTCTTATATAATGATCTGAGATTGCATAATGAAAACTAATAAATACATATTCATGTGTTTATTAGTCTTGCAAAAAAACTTAAAGTCATTAATAGAAGACATGCGCTTAAATAATGTCTTTTTAACGAAACATAATAATAGATATATTGAATGTCCGAAAGCTCTTTTTTGTTGTGAGTACCCAATTTGGATTGTAAGTCGTTACGACTTGGGTATTTAGTGTATGTAAAATGTTCCATGTTTTTGTTACCAACCTCTCCTCGTAGTAAGAGAGGAAGTAGTGTTGCTTATTTCGTTTCAACATTGAAGGATACCGGTAAATGTACTGACCACCTCTGAGAAACGAGTCAGCCGTGTAAAATTTCACTTTCAAAATGAATATTCAGCACTCTAAATTTTTCGCCAATCGTTTAGTAGCATATCACCCAAAGACAGCTGCTCGTAGCCTACAACAAACTTTCTAGATTTATATGTTCGCCTTCAAGAAATTTGGGTCAATTTTCCATACCTGATTAATGTTAAGCCTTAGTTAATACTATAACAAGTCGCACAGATGCAATAATAAGATCAAAAACCGCCATAAGTCAATGGTAGTGTCTCCTTCATACTGTAGTAACATTAGATATACATTTGCGCCCTTCTTTTGTATTAGCTACAATTTAGCTTTGTATGTTAAAAGTTAATAAACAGTTGTGACATTATAAAGTTGTATTGCCCTTCATAAATTTTCATTCTAAAAGAAAGATTTACTCGCAAAAACTTTCTTTGTTAGTTTGGCTAATTTAACCGAGATAAGATTAGTGTGGTATCTATTGAACAATAGCTTCCGTACAACTGAACGGATGTATAAAAAGGTATTATTCATTATATTCACGACAATGTTCAAGGTTGCTTGAAATCTTTCTGCATTTCAACGTTTTTATCAGCGACAATTGTTTTTTTAAACTCACCATTAAAGATACACACTTTCTTATTATTCATCATATTATTTCACATATACGAGGGTAGTTTGACAAGTAGTGAGAATGGAAAAGAAAACGAATTTTTTAAATAGAAAATAATTTTTATTTTTCAATATATTCTCCTAAAAGAGCAATACATTTATTCCAACGGTACTCCAATGCCCTTATGCCATCTCTAAAATGCGGTTCCGGAAGGCTTGCAAAATACTCATTTACGAAGATGATAAGCTCGTCGTTAGACGAAAATTTCTTTCCACCTAGTGCCGTTTTCAATTTTGGAAAAAGGTGGAAGTCGGAAGGGGCTAGATCCGGCGAATAAGGCGCATACGATACTAATTGGAAATGCAACTCGTGGATTTTGGACATCGCAGCTATGCTGGTATGCGAGGGAGCGTTGTCTTGGTGAAACAGAATCCTTTTCTTTGCCATTCCTGGCCGTTTAGCATGAATCTCAACATTTAATTTTTGTAGAAGTTCTGCATAATATTGTCCGTTTATTGTGGCGCCTTTCTGAAGGTAATCAATGAGCAAAATGCCCTTTGAATCCCAAAAAATTGATGCCATCACCTTGTTTTCCGATAAAGTGGTTTTTGCTTTCTTTGGATATGCAAGACCACGTTCTAACCATTGTTTCGACTGTTGTTTAGTTTCGGGTGTACTGTAGTGTATCCAAGTTTCATCGCAAGTAACAAATCGCCTTAAAAAATCAACCAGATTCCGCTTATAAAGATCCAAACACTCATTGGAAAGGCGCAACGAGTGAACTTTTGATCAATCGTAAGCAATCGCGGTACCCATTTTGCCGAAAGCTTGGAAAGGCCGAATTCTTTCGTTAAAATGTGGTGTACGCGTTCTGTTGAAATGTTTACCATATCTGCTATCTCTCTCACTTTGAGTCGTCGATCTTGCGTAATAATATTATGGATTTTTATAATCATTTCCTAAGAAGTCACGATTTTGGGTGCTCCAGTTAGCGCTTCATCAACACAGCTTGTTCTACCACGTTTAAATTCATTTACCCATTTACTTACTGTGGCGGATGATGGAGCAGATTCCCGTAACTCATTTTCTATTTCGGTAGCTTTCATACCCTTAATTACGAAGTATTTAATCACCGCACGATACTCTGCTTTTTCCATTTTAACAAAACGACGTGTTGCTTCTTTTTCAATCAGCTGTCAAAAATAAACTAATCAACCGATTTATCTAAATATCGGAATGTAAACATATAAATAGGCAACCTAAATTACAGTGCATTTGTTTTACCAATTAGAGCGCCACCTATGTGTCCTTCTCACTACTTGTCAAACTATCCTCGTACTAATCCGAAGAATTAAGGCAGTAGCACTGTTTAAAATTTATGGATTCTTCTAAAAAAACGTTTTGCTTTTTCCTCTAATTACCAAATTATTGAAATCGCTTTCGATTAATTTTTCAACGTAAACTAACATAATTAGAACTCGATATATACGAATCAATTAAACAGCTTAGATTAAGACATTACATATTGGATAGTAACAAGTAATTAATTCACAACACTTACGACACTTTTCCAGAATTGAACGTTTATAATTAATGATATTTAGCTTTTAAATTAATCGACATAATTTATTTTATGTAATGTATGGGTAACGATAACTTAACGGGATCGTTTGAAAGAAAACGCGCCAATTAAAACTGTAGAACATGTTACGATTAGCTTTTTAATATGATTTTAATTACCAATTTAAATTCTAATAATTTCATTAAAAATGTTGACTTAAGAGGTAAGCACATGTAATATCTTTTACTCTCTCATAATCGTATTGCTATATGCAAATCGTGTTCCAATTACGCATAAGAAATGAAAACATAACGAATAATGCAATAGCTTACGTAAGGTTCAAAGGTAAAGGTATAATCTTTACGTTTACATTTGCGAATTTTTTAATCTGCAATAGATACATGTATAGTCACTTAATAACATGTAAATATATTTAAGTAAAAGTGTACATAAGATTAGTTAGGTACGTGGGATGTCTTTTAAGTTTAAAATAGTGAGATATAGAAGGCGCCACTAATCAAATATCAGTACTAAAAATTGATCTCCATCTTTAGTTAACCTAAATCCAAAGTTTCAATGCGATACGTGTAGTGATGTAGCTATAACGAGCTGTCAAAGTTTACAAGTTAGTTGAAAAATGGAATAAACCGAGAACATTTTCGCCGAATAATTAGACAATTATCTCACAATTATCAGCACGCAAGACAATTAAATTTTTAATGCAACAACACGTCAAATTGTTCAACCATTCTCCGTACAGTCTGGACTTAAGTCCCAAAGATTTCTTTACCTTTCCGAAAATTAAGTACAGACTGCGTGATCGAAGGTTCCAGTCGTCAGACTGAGCAGTCGATACCTTCAAAAAAGCAATTTTGACTGTACCAATAAATGAGTGGAACAACTACTTCCAGAGTTGTTTCGAGCGCATGCAAAAGTACATTAATCTTCGAAAAATAGTGAAGTCTTTAAAACCTATCTACTGTTTTATTCCAGTTTTATATGCAAAACTCAAAAGACAACCCGCGTACTACAAATATAAAAAAGTTTAACCTAGCAGCACTCTGTCTTTGTGTAATCCTCCAATTATTTTTATATTCTCGGTAAATCATTTTGACAAAATGTTTTTGGTTCTAACCTGTTACAAGAACATTAAACGAAAACATTACAACGAAATAAATGCATATGCGTGTCGAAAATTAATTTTGGGCATCTGGTTCCAGAAAATCTGTGGTCGTTTTCTAGTTATTTATATATAGGCATATAATTCCCGACTTATTCCCTTTTTTACTTTATCAAGATTGTCTTCAAAACTTTATCCACTCGTTATCTGAGAAAATCTATGCAGTCTTTGCGATGCTTCTAAAATTTCATTTCATGATGACTTTTCAACCACTTCTTCATTATCAACGTTATCTTTTTTATTGTTGCGTTCGTCCTTATCGTCTTTATTTAAAACGCAAACGTCTTCATCATTGCCCAAAACGAAGTATTCAGAGAATGTAGTGACAAAATTAGATTTGTCTTATCTTCGAGAGCCTGCAAAAGAGAAGATGTTGAAAGTGAATCAACTGCACTGATATTCCAAACTCTATTAAAGAAGTTAATGATGTTCGATCAGTCACCCAATTTCATGATATAACCATATCTCTCATTGTTTGTAAAATATAATTTTGAATTCGATAGATGTGGTTAAATATTTTAACGTTTGGCAAATCAATACACATTTTATTCTGAAACTTGACCAGTCATAAGCGAAATAATATAGAATTTACGCATTCTTCTGATGAGTGTAGACAAATGGCAAAACTAACCTATTTATTTTATTTAGATACCTAAGATTCTTATATTTTCCAATAATCCCCAATTCTATTTTTCTGAACCATCGGTATTACAACATAAAACTACTAGTAACACGTTCTTTACTTTTAGCAGCGCTATGACATCAAACTCCTTGAAAGTTCAAAGAGTATTCCAGAAGTATCATAAATTATAAGTCTCGACCAGTCTCGTCGATATTAAAAATATCTTTTTGGTCACACTTATTTGTGTTGATAGTTTTTATTGTATAATAGCATAATCAATGAAATCGAACACTTTTCTAATATCTGTTTGTTACGTGCGTATCAATCGTTGCTGCATCTTGGCATAGCCACTTATAATTGTTCTTTCACACTACACGATATTTAGTTTTAAATTCTTCTGCTATATATCTTAAGGACTCTAAAAAATATTAGGCATTCATCCTTTATATAATATATTGTATTTAAATGAACAATTTTCACAGCCTGTAGATTATCCTTTTGTAGCTTTCCTGTTCTTTGTACTTGGTATCATTTCTAACTAGTATTGCCAAGCCCTCACAAGCAGTACCGTCTGTTTTGTGGTGTAACTTTTATATAGTAAAATTAGAGAGTCGTTACCATAACTAATCACCCTGCTCTTTGCCAACTTAAAATATATAATTTAACATATTTTTTCAAATCAAAAATCAATTATGTGTATTACCCCATCATCAATAGTCATGTAAACTATAATTAAACAGATATACATGTGACCCATGCTATTTTAGAGGTATATCAAAGTGTTCTACACAGTGGGTAATAAATGTGTAAGTTAATTACATGCAAATATTTTGCATACGATATTAACAAAAGCGTATGTAAATGCATATTATGCACAAAACGAGGTGAACAGAAAAGTAATAAGATAATATCTCTGTTAACTATTACATCAGTGTATTACATATAGAACAAACCGTTATCTGATAAGTAATCTAAGAGAATGTGAGTAAGTACCATATGTATTGCTTAGTTACATACCCATGGGTAACGATCAATAATGTTTATGAATCCAACCTCTGCGAGTAATAAAATGATCTTTTTATATAAATAACAAGATAATTAATTAATTTAAAAAATTTTCTAAAGAGAAACAATCATTAAATTGTACACATGTATGTCGATATAAAGTTAAAATAATTCTTTTACAAATGAGCAATATAATAAATCTTTTATGTATCAACATTAATATTTAAATGAAGTCCTAAGAATAAAACTTAAAAAATCAATTATTTAACTTTAACAAACGCTCAACAATTTCTTCTTTCTATGTTAGTTTTCAAATAATTAAGATTATATTACTTAACGTGCCATAGAGCCTTGCAAGACCTATTGTGATCATTTCTTTAAATCACTAAGGTTGATATATAACCCCTTTCCACATTAACTTTTGTAATTCTGTATACGCATTTCGACAACTAAGTTGTCATCATCAGCAGACAATTGCAAAGTGTCGCACCTGGTAAAACACGGCGAAAAAAAAACTATTGTGATCATGTCTTCTTAGAGTACATTCTTTAGCTTCATTCATTTCATAAGACTTAGCTACTCGTCCCACCAAGTAGGCTATGCGTGCTATAGCGGATAAATTCTAGTCAAAATGCCAATGAGACAACGCAGCGATTGAAGTACCGAAAATATCGCAAGTGCTTCAGTTCAAAACGAGTCAAATTATTCGATTCTACGCCTTGCACGGGAATTGGAATTCTCTTCAATCACATTGTGGCGAATTTTCCGTAAAGATCTCGGTTTACACCCTTACAAGATCATATTAACTCGATAACTGAAACCTCTTAATCATTCGAAGCGCGAAGTTTAAAGAAAATCTTGAATTTCTTCAAATTTTCAAGCACGTGTTTTTTGTAATCCATACATTAGGCTCTCATATCGCATTCTCCTATGAAGTTCCATATGCTAATAAGTCATGTTATACTAAAAAGAAATCATCACAAAACAAAACTGTTAAAAAAAATCGGAAGATCCAACCGTCGACATAAGTTAGGAAAATAGTCGATTTGTTTTATTTGAAAAGACGAATATCGAATACTAACACAAACAAGATTTATAATCTTATGTGTCTGATAAAAATCGAAACTATCGTTTGCATATTCATTTCTGATAAATTCACGCACAAGTTCGATGTTACTTTCCGCAACCACAGATTTTTTTGCACCAAAATATTTGTTGTCATTTACGACCGTCTTTAAATTGTTTATACCACTCATACACTCGTGTGTGATAAACACGCATCGCCATACACTTGTTTCATCAAATTAGGCGTTTCAGTAAACGATTTGCCAAGTTTAAAACAGAACTTGATATTTGCTCTTTGTTCAAAATTCATTTTTCGAGCAATGCCTAATACACACTGTTACTACTATGCGTAACTTCTCTGCTTCTGGAGCAAATGTCATGATATTTTGACATAAGGTAGATTTTTAACCAATGTTATAGTGAAAAATCTACCTGACATATATTTTTGTTAATAGATGGCGCCACTAAGAATTACTGTTTTAAAAAAGTTCGGTTTTCTCTACAAGAGACTGTATAAATATAAGTAGTTTTGCTTGTACAGCAATATAAATGTTGAGTATTTCTAAAGAAAAATATCTATTGAAAAGAATGAGTTTTATTTCCAACGTATCAATTGTAATATTTACTAAATTGAAAATAAAACACACAAGTACATCATAACAAAAAGAATAAATACTACAGGATATCAGATATTACTTTAATACAATAACGGGCCATTGAACTTACGATATTTGAAGAGCAAAAATCTTCGAATGTAAAAAGAAAACCGGATAATAAGCATTCAAATATAGATTATGGATCTATTGTGCATTGTGTACAGCTTTATTATTTGTTAGAGATCAAAAGTTCACAATGTTTATACATATACACATAGCAACCTGCCTACGTAGAACCATATGTGTCGATTAAATTCATAGACAACTAATAAACAAACTTTAATGTCAAAACGTGATTTAAATGATAAAATTATGTGTTAATGTATAGTCAGCTGAAACACTATCAATGTTTTCCTTGTACAAATTGCGGAAAATAATATAATATTAATAACAATTACAGAAGTTACCACTTAATTTCCTTTTATAGGAACACCAGACGCAGCCGCTTACGGTTTTCTAATTGCCACTTATAGCATTCGCGATACAATTAATGATCGTTACGTTATAAAATTGAATAAACAATCCGCGATGCCGGAGGTCGGTAACATTTTCGTGTTTGAATTGAAGTTATTATTGATTAAATCACTCTCTACTTATAGCTTCGTCAAAGCGTAGGCACATAAATTATTGTTCAATAAATTATAAAATGTACATGCGAGTATTTAATTGGAACGTTTATTTAGCAATTTTGCATTGATATTGAAAAGTTCAATGATTTACTTAAAGCGAGAACAACGATGATTACAGACACAAACAGTATTTGGACAGTATTTTAATCAATGCCTTTATGCACTTTAAATATGTTTCCCTCCATTACTTACAATCACCTCTAAACGATCTGGTAATTATTCGAATCCATTTCTGAAGAAATTCGATGATTTGCGAGTGAAGAAGTCCTCAAGGCAATTTGGAAGAGCGATAATGTTATTAAAGGAGATTCTTTGAAGGTTGTTAGATAAAGAGCTCTTACTGCAAAATGACAGATGATATCTTCTCAAATTGTTCTTGATTTGTGGTCTTAAGCCGACTGGTTTGTTGACAAAAACCTCAGCAATTTTGCTTCGTTTAATAGCAGCTTGAAATTCTCGGATGAAATTGTTAATCTTTTGGGTATTTGCACTTCTTTTATCCCTTTCATTAACTTCTTCAGTGTCATCAAAGAGGTTTTGAAGGCCCTCTTCCCAATTAGATATTGACCTGCAGTTGCTAGCAGCGTTTCCAACTATTTTTCAAAGATTTGAGGAACGCGGAACCGGCATTTACGGTTTTACAATCTTAAGAGAAAATACTGCTATTTAATACATTGTAACTCAAATAAACGAAAATCATTAATCATTTTTTGGGTTTGCACATTCGCGGCAAAAAACTTTTGTTTTTCTCATATTTTAACAGCTGATTACTATTTACGAGTAGTCTTGAGGTTGTAGCTGTATATCTAGCATTCAACACCCGAAATGATATTAGGTACTTTCTTTGGATAACCTCCATCGAACTTTTCTAACACAAGCCTATACCAGAATAAAAACAATTATCAACTTGCTTGCACGCAAATGCTTGTATACAATATCATCGACTGCAAATGATCCATGTAATAATTAGTAATTATTATTATTTTTCTATTGATGTTTTTATTCGCAGTTTCTTAATAAGATTTTATTTAAAATTATCAATAAATAATAACCATTAAGGTTACGGGTTTTTCCCGTAGTTTTCCAGGTACGACACTCTTTACTTATCTGCTGATGATGACACCTTAATTGTCAAAATACACATGCAGAATACGAAAATTAATGTGTAAAGGTGTTATATATCAATTTGAAGTGATTAATCTATTATTAACCAACATTTGTATTTTAACTGTATCTATCTTTGGTTTCCTTTTCTTATTTCATACATACACACAGTTTGTTAGATAAATAAACTTTTATATTATATTATATACATACTTTTTATATTAGAGAACACATGGCTTAATAAAAAGGAGTGTGCACATCATTTATAAAGATCGATACAACTTTGGAGAATTCATCATTTGTACTTCCCACTCCAACTCCAAACACCTTTCACGAATACTTAAGAATGGCTACCTCCACATTCGATTCCATGCCAAAAGCACTTCGCAATGAAATTTATCATTGCACTACAAATTTTCTGAAGCCTATATCAGTGAAAGAAAGACTTGTCTTGACCTTAAAATAAGTAGTCAAACTAAGGATTTAATAGAAAAACTGTATTTAATTTGAAAAAGAAAAATGATAACTAATTTTCCATTAGATTACTCCGTATTGTGCGAATCTTTTTGATACAGGATGTGCCCTGATAGGCAAAAGAGTTGAATAGTTTTAAGCTGTGCTTAACTATTAATAATAATTGAAAGATTTGACTGGATTATGTTAGGTTGGACATTAGAAATGATTGCAGCATCTCCGGTAACTTGTGTTGATTTTGAAAGGAAATTGAAATTGTGAATCTCTTTTGATAGACTAGGATGGTTTGAATTGAATTTAAAGATATCAAATTATTTGTTTTAATTAAATTTTGTGAATAATTGTTACAAGATTGTATAGGATTAGCTTAGACTGAGTTTGAAAAATGATCGCAAGTAAGTTGAGTTTCCGTATAATTCTATTGAGTTTGGGAATAACCATTATTGTTTTGTTTGTCAATATTACTTCTTGTATTCGATTTCGAATCCGTAGTTTTTGGAATAGAAATTAAGGTTCTGCATAGGGCAGTAGAAATTTAATTAAAAAAATTTAATATCTTTTTCGGTCCCTTATCAAGTTCTCTCTTCTCAATATTTAGGTTTTCTTTTTCCATATTAATTTCTTACAATATATTCCCATTGTTTTTCGGTCTATAATCTGTCTTTATAGAGGAAATTTATTTTATCTCACAAAGAAGGAAGCTTCTGAACTTCTGTAATAAGACACTATAGTTCGCAGTCTACAGCAAGTACGGTAAATACGATGAAAAACAAACTTGGAATTTCAGACACATGCATGCGATACGATGGACTTTTCACCCCAGTATCGTGCGATTCACATGAAACTGCGGCGACAACTTCATTTAATTGCTATTGCTTGTTTATGTACGGACATCGCATTGGATACACCGCACCGTATTCGCTGAAAAATTCGTCTTCAGCTAGGACATAGCCTAAACGTAGCTATACGATACAGTATTCATAATTTGAATATCAAGCACTTACATTTCTAGATCCAAACATAACTGTAGTTATTATTATCTGCCATTTGTGCAAGAATCAATTCAATTACACTTTATATAGCAATCTTTTCTCCATTTAACTCGATCGCGATAATACTCATCTGTAAAAGATCTGACACCGTATCATGAGTGTCTACCGGGAACAATTGCATGCATCTCTCGCATTCGACAGGTCCGTACTGCTCTTAGATAGTGTTCACACGACACTGTTAAATTGACTACTTACATACTACATACTTACATGCTGTTCACCGTGCGAATCTTGGATATCAATCAGAAAATGCTTGTCACGCACTGAGCCCGTCCGTCTGATTGATATCTGCGACCACCGCTTACTCGTTCATTTTTACCGTTATGCTATTACCAGGTAACAATCGCTTAATCATCGTGCTTCATATAGTGGTAACTATGATGACAACGCAATGGTGGAGGAGACGGAAGAAAAACAAAAACAATAAGAAAAATGAAATCGAGAAGCTTAATATTACACTAGTTATGATACACGTACATGTGTACATGGAGCAGGAAAGTTGTACTTCAGGCGATATGCTAGGCACTCATGATTTACTTTCTTTTTATTTCGAGAGTGTCTGTGACAGAAAAGAGGTTGTATATTTTGTATGTACGCGCATTTATGTAGGTGCATAATACGGTCACAATCACTAGAAACTTTTTATTGCAATTCGAGTCAATTTCCCATGTAAAATCTAGTAATAAAACTTATAAATAAACTATAATAACGATTAATCATTGCCTTTAGATATTCTTATGTTACTGTATACATATTATAGTGACAATAAATATTTATTATCAAAGTTAATAGCTACCAAAGTAGAGCTGTAGAAATTGAAAGACGTATTTCATAGGAGAGTATCTTGCGACCTATTTTATATTTAATATGCGACTGGAAAGATGGATATTTTGAATAATGCCTACTATAGATTATACACTGAAATTCGCTGTAGTACTGTGTCATTAGTATGCCTTCCAGTGCTGACTCACTCATACTCCTACGGCGAGGTGAAAATACTTATGTTCGCGTATTTGGAAAAGGAGCGTTCTGCGTCTAATGATGTGACGCTCGCGAATTTAAAAATGTACACGCACTAAGTTTGAAAATCAGGTTTCTTATTTATAACCGCACATAATTAATCGGTTGTCAATCTTCCTATGCTATCTGTTATATGTTAGATTTCCTAACGAGGCTTTGAGGTAATATACTATATTTAGCGCTTGGTGTTCTCTAATTTGGAAATTGTATCTGAAACAATTGAATAATTTTTCGAAATTTATTCTACTTGAGTATGGGTTTCGGTATCTGAAACCAGCCACTGACTCACTGAAATTGACAGAGCAGATAAGTATTGTTCTGCAATAGCGTATCTAGCATGCTATGATACATAAGTGGGTACCAAAAACGACCACATCTGGGATTTAGTTTTAAAGATACGGGCGAAATTCGATCAATTTTGGCTAAAGGATTGCGAATATCTCGAGAAGACAGAGAGTTCGAATTTGAACGAAAGTAACTAACGTGTCATGATAGATATAAATGGGGTATAAATGGGCACCAAGAAGAGAATAATTTTGAAAGTAAGTGTCGGAAATCCAGGCCAAATTTAAATATTTTTGGACAAAAGGATGCGAATAGGCTCTTTTATCATGACACCTCTCCATTTACCGTGTTTGTCAGATTTATCGTTTTTAAAACGAGAGTGTCCTCAAAAACAATTATTAGGCATTTGTTAAAATTATTTTAAACTCAAATTATTATTTAATTGAATAGTTTTAGGAATTATGAATTTCTACAAAGATTTTTTTACTTACAGGCAAAAGAAAATGCAGGAAAAACCAGACATACCCTTTTGCTCAAGGCCAACAGAGAAATGAATGCATCGCAGGCTGCTAAAACCATTTGTGCCGCTGTACTTCCAAGTCACCGAATTTCTTCATTCATTACCAATCAGAGTCACGTTATTGTTCAACTGAATAGTTCCGAAATTGTGAATTTATGCAAAGATTTTTTTAATTATAGGCAAAAGATAATGCAGGAAAGACCAGACATATCCTTTTGCTTAACTTCAACAGACAAATCAATGCATCGGAGGCTGCTAAAACTATTTGTGCCGCTGCATTTCCAAGCCACAGAATTTCTTCATTCGTTACCAATTACAGACTTATTAAAGATTTTTTTATTTACAGGCAAAAGGCGCTGAAACCATTTGTGCCGTTGCACTTCCAAGCCACAGAATTTCTTCATTCGTTACCAATTACAGACTTATTAAAGATTTTTTTATTTACAGGCAAAAGGCGCTGAAACCATTTGTGCCGTTGCACTTCCAAGCCACAGAATTCCTTCATTCGTTACCAATTAGAGTCATATTAAAGACTTTTTTATTTACAGGCAAAAGAAAATGCAGGAAAGACCAGACATATCCTTTCGTTCAAGTTCAACAGAGAAATCAATGCATCGGAAGCTGCTAAAACCATTTGTGCCGTTGCACTTCCAAGCCACAGAATTTCTTCATTTGTTACCAATTACAGACTTATTAAAGATTTTTTTTATTTACAGTCAAAAGAAAATGCACGAAATACCAGACATATCCCTTTGTTCAAGTTCAACAGAGAAATTAATGCATCCATCGGAAGCCGCTGAAACCATTTGTGCCGTTGCACTTCCAAGCCACAGAATTCCTTCATTCGTTACCAATTACAGACTTATTAAAGATTTTTTTATTTGCAGGCAAAAGGCGCTGAAACCATTTGTGCCGTTGCACTTCCAAGCCACAGAATTCCTTCATTCATTACCAATTACAGACTTATTAAAGATTTTTTTATTTGCAGGCAAAAGGCGCTGAAACCATTTGTGCCGTTGCACTTCCAAGCCACAGAATTCCTTCATTCGTTACCAATTACAGACTTATTAAAGATTTTTTTATTTGCAGGCAAAAGGCGCTGAAACCATTTGTGCCGTTGCACTTCCAAGCCACAGAATTCCTTCATTCATTACCAATTACAGACTTATTAAAGATTTTTTTATTTGCAGGCAAAAGGCGCTGAAACCATTTGTGCCGTTGCACTTCCAAGCCACAGAATTCCTTCATTCGTTACCAATTACAGACTTATTAAAGATTTTTTTATTTGCAGGCAAAAGGCGCTGAAACCATTTGTGCCGTTGCACTTCCAAGCCACAGAATTCCTTCATTCATTACCAATTACAGACTTATTAAAGATTTTTTTATTTGCAGGCAAAAGGCGCTGAAACCATTTGTGCCGTTGCACTTCCAAGCCACAGAATTCCTTCATTCGTTACCAATTACAGACTTATTAAAGATTTTTTTATTTGCAGGCAAAAGGCGCTGAAACCATTTGTGCCGTTGCACTTCCAAGCCACAGAATTCCTTCATTCGTTACCAATTACAGACTTATTAAAGATTTTTTTATTTGCAGGCAAAAGGCGCTGAAACCATTTGTGCCGTTGCACTTCCAAGCCACAGAATTCCTACATTCGTTACCAATTACAGACTTATTAAAGATTTTTTTATTTGCAGGCAAAAGGCGCTGAAACCATTTGTGCCGTTGCACTTCCAAGCCACAGAATTCCTTCATTCATTACCAATTACAGACTTATTAAAGATTTTTTTATTTGCAGGCAAAAGGCGCTGAAACCATTTGTGCCGTTGCACTTCCAAGCCACAGAATTCCTTCATTCATTACCAATTACAGACTTATTAAAGATTTTTTTATTTGCAGGCAAAAGGCGCTGAAACCATTTGTGCCGTTGCACTTCCAAGCCACAGAATTCCTTCATTCATTACCAATTACAGACTTATTAAAGATTTTTTTATTTGCAGGCAAAAGGCGCTGAAACCATTTGTGCCGTTGCACTTCCAAGCCACAGAATTCCTTCATTCATTACCAATTACAGACTTATTAAAGATTTTTTTATTTGCAGGCAAAAGGCGCTGAAAAGGAATTCCTTCATTCATTACCAATTACAGAAAAAGATTTTTTTATTTGCAGGCAAAAGGCGCTGAAACCATTTGTGCCGTTGCACTTCCAAGCCACAGAATTCCTTCATTCATTACCAATTACAGACTTATTAAAGATTTTTTTATTTGCAGGCAAAAGGCGCTGAAACCATTTGTGCCGTTGCACTTCCAAGCCACAGAATTCCTTCATTCATTACCAATTACAGACTTATTAAAGATTTTTTTATTTGCAGGCAAAAGGCGCTGAAACCATTTGTGCCGTTGCACTTCCAAGCCACAGAATTTCTTCATTCGTTACCAATTACAGACTTATTAAAGATTTTTTTATTTGCAGGCAAAAGGCGCTGAAACCATTTGTGCCGTTGCACTTCCAAGCCACAGAATTCCTTCATTCGTTACCAATTACAGACTTATTAAAGATTTTTTTATTTACAGGCAAAAGGCGCTGAAACCATGTGCCGTTGCACTTCCAAGCCACAGAATTCCTTCATTCATTACCAATTACAGACTTATTAAAGATTTTTTTATTCAACCATTTGTTTGCACTTCCAAGCCACAGAATTCCTTCATTCGTTACCAATTACAGACTTATTAAAGATTTTTTTATTTACAGGCAAAAGAAAATGCAGGAGAAATCAATGCATCGGAAGCTGCTAAAACCATTTGTGCCGTTGCACTTCCAAGCCACAGAATTCCTTCATTCATTACCAATTACAGACTTATTAAAGATTTTTTTATTTGCAGGCAAAAGGCGCTGAAACCATTTGTGCCGTTGCACTTCCACGCCACAGAATTCCTTCATTCGTTACCAATTAGAGTCATATTAAAGACTTTTTTTATTTACAGGCAAAAGGCGCTGAAACCATTTGTGCCGTTGCACTTCCAAGCCACAGAATTCCTTCATTCAAGTTACCAATTACAGACTTATTTAAAGATGCATTTGCAGGAAAAGGCTGCTAAAACCATTTGTGCCGTTGCACTTCCAAGCCACAGAATTCCTTCATTCATTACCAATTACAGACTTATTAAAGATTTTTTTATTTGCAGGCAAAAGGCGCTGAAACCATTTGTGCCGTTGCACTTCCAAGCCACAGAATTCCTTCATTCGTTACCAATTACAGACTTATTAAAGATTTTTTTATTTGCAGGCAAAAGGCGCTGAAACCATTTGTGCCGTTGCAAAGCCACAGAATTCCTTCATTCGTTACCAATTACAGACTTATTAAAGATTTTTTTATTTGCAGGCAAAAGGCGCTGAAACCATTTGTGCCGTTGCACTTCCAAGCCACAGAATTCCTTCATTCATTACCAATTACAGACTTATTAAAGATTTTTTTATTTGCAGGCAAAAGGCGCTGAAACCATTTGTGCCGTTGCACTTCCAAGCCACAGAATTCCTTCATTCGTTACCAATTACAGATTTATTAAAGATTTTTTTATTTGCAGGCAAAAGGCGCTGAAACCATTTGTGCCGTTGCACTTCCAAGCCACAGAATTCCTTCATTCGTTACCAATTACAGACTTATTAAAGATTTTTTTATTTGCAGGCAAAAGGCGCTGAAACCATTTGTGCCGATGCACTTCCAAGCCACAGAATTCCTTCATTCGTTACCAATTACAGATTTATTAAAGATTTTTTTATTTACAGGCAAAAGGCGCTGAAACCATTTGTGCCGTCAATGCATTTGTGCCGTTGCACTTCCAAGCCACAGAATTCCTTCATTCGTTACCAATTACAGACTTATTAAAGATTTTTTTATTTGCAGGCAAAAGGCGCTGAAACCATTTGTGCCGATGCACTTCCAAGCCACAGAATTCCTTCATTCGTTACCAATTACAGATTTATTAAAGATTTTTTTATTTACAGGCAAAAGACGCTGAAACCATTTGTGCCGTTGCACTTCCAAGCCACAGAATTCCTTCATTCGTTACCAATTACAGACTTATTAAAGATTTTTTTATTTGCAGGCAAAAGACGCTGAAACCATTTGTGCCGTTGCACTTCCAAGCCACAGAATTCCTTCATTCGTTACCAATTACAGACTTATTAAAGATTTTTTTATTTGCAGGCAAAAGGCGCTGAAACCATTTGTGCCGATGCACTTCCAAGCCACAGAATTCCTTCATTCGTTACCAATTACAGACTTATTAAAGATTTTTTTATTTGCAGGCAAAAGGCGCTGAAACCATTTGTGCCGTTGCACTTCCAAGCCACAGAATTCCTTCATTCGTTACCAATTACAGACTTATTAAAGATTTTTTTATTTGCAGGCAAAAGACGCTGAAACCATTTGTGCCGTTGCACTTCCAAGCCACAGAATTCCTTCATTCGTTACCAATTACAGACTTATTAAAGATTTTTTTATTTGCAGGCAAAAGGCGCTGAAACCATTTGTGCCGTTGCACTTCCAAGCCACAGAATTCCTTCATTCGTTACCAATTACAGACTTATTAAAGATTTTTTTATTTGCAGGCAAAAGGCGCTGAAACCATTTGTGCCGTTGCACTTCCAAGCCACAGAATTCCTTCATTCGTTACCAATTACAGACTTATTAAAGATTTTTTTATTTACAGGCAAAAGGCGCTGAAACCATTTGTGCCGTTGCACTTCCAAGCCACAGAATTCCTTCATTCGTTACCAATTACAGACTTATTAAAGATTTTTTTATTTGCAGGCAAAAGGCGCTGAAACCATTTGTGCCGTTGCACTTCCAAGCCACAGAATTCCTTCATTCGTTACCAATTACAGACTTATTAAAGATTTTTTTATTTGCAGGCAAAAGACGCTGAAACCATTTGTGCCGTTGCACTTCCAAGCCACAGAATTCCTTCATTCGTTACCAATTACAGACTTATTAAAGATTTTTTTATTTACAGGCAAAAGACGCTGAAACCATTTGTGCCGTTGCACTTCCAAGCCACAGAATTCCTTCATTCGTTACCAATTACAGACTTATTAAAGATTTTTTTATTTACACGCAAAAGGCGCTGAAACCATTTGTGCCGTTGCACTTCCACGCCACAGAATTCCTACATTCGTTACCAATTACAGACTTAACTGATTTTTCGATTTGTGGAAATTAAGCATGCTGAAACCATTTGTGCCGTTGCACTTCCAGCCCACAGAATTCCTTCATTCGTTACCAATTACAGACTTATTAAAGATTTTTTTATTTGCAGGAAAAGGCGCTGAATTTGCAGGAACCAATTACAGACATATTTGCAGGCAAAAGACGCTGAAACCATTTGTGCCGTTGCACTTCCAAGCCAGAAATTCATTACCAATTGCATTAAAGATTTTTTTATTTGCAAAAGACAATGCAAGCTGCTAAGACCATTTGTGCCGTTGCACTTCCAAGCCACAGAATTCCTTCATTCATTACCAATTAGAGTCACGTTATTGTTTAACTGAATAGTTTCGAAATTGTGAATTTATGCGAAGATTTTTTTACTTACAGGCAAAAGAAAATGCAGGAAAGACCAGACATATCCTTTTGTTCAAGTTCAACAGAGAAATCAACTCATCAATCAATCAATTCATCGGAGGCTGCTAAAACTATTTGTGCAGCTGCACTTCCAAGCCACAGAATTTCTTCAGTCATTACCAATTAGAGTCACGTTATTGTTTAACTGAATAGTTTTCGAAATGTTGAATTTATGCAAAGATGTTTTTACTTACAGGCAAAACGAAATGCAGGAAAGACCAGACATATCCTTTTGTTCAGGTTCAACGGAGAAATTAATGCATCGAAAGCTGCTAAAACCATTTGTGCCGTTGCACTTCCAAGCCACAGAATTCCTTCATTCATTACCAATTAGAGTCACATTATTATTTAACTGAATAGTTTTCGAAATTGTGAATTTATGCAAAGATTTTTTTATTTACAGTCAAAAGAAAATGCAGGAAAGACTAGACATATCCTTTTGCCCAAGTTCAACAGAGAAATTAATGCATCGGAAGCCGCTAAAACTATTTGTGCCCTTTCATTTCCAAGGCACCGAATTTCTTCATTCATGGAATGGAAAAATTATCAGATTGTAAGTAATGAAGGAAAATATATTCTTGATTTATCCGTATAATTTGTTTGTTAAAAAACTCATCAATTTAGGCTCGATAAAAACGCTACGAATTTTGATTAACCTAATGTAACGGTACCTCAAAATTATTGGCTAAAACGCTTTGAAGTTGAGAGGGAATATATTGAAAAATAATAAAAACTTAATCCCCTAACTCATTTGTTTCATATCGAATCTCATTTGTGGTCAAGTCATCTTTATGTATGTATATCTTAACAAAATTCCGCCAATATGCAGAAATTGAACAAGATTACAATTCTTGCTCAATTTCTGATGTGTGTTGACTAATTCTAACACAAGAAATGCTAATTAAATACTTATTATCGAGAAAATTCGTTCTTTACTATCAAGTAAGTACATCTAATACATTGAATATCCTTAGTTACTATTTTCTTTTATAAATTTATTTACTCTTGTAGTAAAATCTTGTCTCGAGTTTCGCCGTGCTGTCGTTTCGCTATTAAACGTCTTAAAATATTTAAATTCCTGAGTAGCTTATCGTCAATTATGGCGGGGCATTGGCAAGCCTCCCACACTTGTGGTGTGACTTAAGATCTTTGGCTGACAGCTTTAACTTAAATGAGATGGGAAACCACGAAAACATTATCGAACAGTAGGCCGCCGAATTCAATCTCGGGACCTAAGCCAGAAACTTAACACTGATCTATCAACCGGCTTAATAATAAAATTCTCAATATAAAGTATACTTTAAGATACCAAAAATATACATATTGGGAAAGATATTAACAAGTCAAACTCATAAATTCACAGAGTGTTACATTAAATAGACCTTTGTAACACTTATTGTTAGGTTAATAAAAAATTCACTCACGTTACGATCTTCCCGAAGATGTAGATGACTTATTGTTCCCACGTTTGCGGCTATTAAATCTGAAAACAAAAGCTTGCCATTATGCAATTGTTCAATTCCACTGCCAACCGAAAACAAACACAATCAATTCAGAATCAGTCGTGCATTAAAACACACGACCCATTAGACCAGCATGTCAAATGTATTATTCATGAAGTCGGCCACTGCCTTTGGAATTTCAATTATTGCTAATTACCGCACAATTACTTTTGAGTACCGCTGATCAATGAAGAAAAAAGTAAACGTTCTTTTCATCGATGTCATTTAATTCATGTCAATTGTTAGATATTCCGTTCACCGACTAAAAGAAAGAATTGACATTTCTGCATCGGTTGGCAATGGTACACAAACACATATACATACGTAGTATACTTTTAAATGAAGCTTATCATTACATCTAAAGACAAAAAATAGTATAACTTCATGGTATACACACACAGTAATTAGGAATAAATCATGATGTAGTCATTTACAGTGTAACACGGTAAGTGCGCGCTTTATTAGAAATTAAAGGAATCATAATGGTTAAACTACCTTGAGTAGGTAGAACGATTTTAATTTTAATATACAACGTGAATTTTGTTTCGGTAGTCTTCCGTCTGTGGCACATGTAACATCTAGTACAAAGCAATGCTAGATATACCGGAAAGTCATTACCGGTTTTCCTAACAGATGTCGCTAGGCTTAAGTATGCAATGTTAGGATTTGACATTTTATTCTACTGCCATCAAGCTTCAAAGCCGTACAAATTATATTTCACCAAAGTAACATTGTCAAAGACTCTCATATCTCTTTGAAAATGTCGAGTTTCGTGCCCGAAAAAGTGCATTTGCACGCATTACTTTTTTTATTTAATCAAAAGAAAAAAGCCGCTGAAAGTCATCGTTTGCTGGTAAAAACTTATGGTGAGCATGCTCCAACCATAAAAACATGTGAGGCGTAGTTTCGACAATTCAAAAGTAGTGATTTTGACGTGCAAAACAAAGAACGTTCTGGTAATAATAGAAAGATAACGCGATCTGACTCATGCACAGGCTTGGAGAGCCATAGGTCAATTGGAAGGTGCACGGAGACAGCTGTTGCTGAAGTTTTTGCAGTTAACCAAAGTGTAATTTCGCGTTTGTCGAATCGGTTTTTAGAATCTGGAGATGTTCAGAGAAGACGAGGACAAGGACGCATCTACAACACCAAGAAATGATCAAGATCTAACAGTATTTGCACGTTGAAGCAGCACTCATAATGCAACGCAGCTTAGAAGTGAGTTTACTGCTGCTACAGGAATAGTAGTATCAGTTCAAATAATAAGAAATTGTCTTCATAACATTGACATTCCACTAACTGCTCTTCATAAAAGATCGCGAATATAAGCTGAGCAGCATAGAAATTGGAATCACGATGACTGCACACAAGTATTGCTTTGGGACGAATCCAGATTCGCCTTAAACCCAGAGAATAGGCGCGTTTTAACTTTGTTCGAGAAAGGCCGCAATGTGAAGGTGAGCTGGGATAAACGCAGGAGGTCATACAGACCTTTATGTGAAACAAAATAGCAACCTGACTGCTCAGAGGTGGCTGGATGAAATTTTGAGACTCATTGGTCTTCCATACATTGACGCTATGAGTGAAAGATTCATTTTAGTGGATGACAATGCTCGTCGACATCGTGAACAACTGGATTGAACAATTGGGAATCAATAGAATGGACTGGCCAGCCAATTCTTCTAATGGTACTTCTATCGAACATGTTTAGGATGCCTTAGGAAGAAGTGTTGCAGCAAGATATATGTCACCACGTACAATTCCACAAGAATCTTTTGATGTCCTGACTGAATCAATGCCGATGAGATGTCAAACCTTTATTGCCGTTCCTGGAGATCATACACATTATTAACAATTGATTTTTCGTAATTTTATCAATAAAACTTATAAAGTGCCATAATTGTGTATTCATTTAATAACATTTATTCACTCTGGTAACTTAGTAGCTTTATAATGTGCACGAACAGGTTCAAACGTGTCAATACGTTCGGTTTATTATTTAAAAACGTTGTAGTTAAATATAAAAATATATGTGAAGTGATTTTTCCAAATATGCCCTAATTGCTTTGAGCAGTGTAGTTAAGAAATGATTTCCTTTAATTAATGCCCTTCATAAAGCTCTTACGTCTTTATTTATGTTGCCTATATACAAATATATTCATCAAAATCCAAACAGAATTCCAATAATTTGTATTTGTATTCACTACAAAGCCAGAGATCATTTAGTAAATGATCCACTTGTCCGTTCTCATTACATTCAATCTCCAACTGTTTTCATTCAAGCAAATATTTTAACTTTAACCACTCCTCTGACGAACTTGCGAGTATTCTCAACTAGACTTCGAGATTAATTTCTAGAATCGCTTTGAAATATCTTGACAACCGCATTACCGTTAGATCTACAGAATATTTATCGAAATCGTTCGTTATTTCTATATACAACAGTGACATTGTTAATAATAATAATGGCAAGTGCATAAATGCGTACCGAGGATTGTGTCTGCGTTTCTTTGAATCGGCACGTAACCAGACATCGAGATTAATTCGCGGTATTGTTTCATTAAATATGGGAGCAGTTTTCTAGGAAATGTGGAATGTTTGAATTTTCTATACTCTACTAAATTCTCGCACAGATTAACTACCATTTTGTTCCATAAGTGATTGTATTATTCTTAAGGTCGCCAACAAATAAAACATACATACATACATACATACATACATATGTACATAGGATACATATACTTTATATACAGTCTGTCGCAGAGAATATCGAATTTTTTTAAAGTAAAAACAAAAGCTTACTATTTTAATAAAATTAAATTATTTTATTCAAAATAGTCACCTTCGGCGACAACGTTTTTCATGGTCAATTAATATGTCGAATGAATTTTTAAGTTCATCTTTAGAGATGTCCTTCAAGATCGCTTTCGATGCCC
Source organism: Dermolepida albohirtum (assembly GCA_031893035.1). Taxonomy (NCBI): domain Eukaryota; kingdom Metazoa; phylum Arthropoda; class Insecta; order Coleoptera; family Scarabaeidae; genus Dermolepida; species Dermolepida albohirtum. Next base: position 451,490 of record JAVIWB010004020.1, on the reverse strand, counting down.
TTTTAATTGCTTCAACGCTGGCATAACGTTGTCCTTTCATCGGCAAATGTAGTTTGGAGAATAGATAGAAATCAAAGGGGGGGCCAAATCCGGTGAATAGTTGATGGTTAAAATGCCATTTGTAGTTAGAAAATCGGTGATAAGCGTCGAGCGATGAGATGGTGAATTATCATGTAACAAACGCCATACCACTGTCACGATATTGAGGATGCACACGACAAATACGCGCCAAAAGACGATTTACCCTATTTATAATTTGGGTTTTTTGGTCTGAGAATTCTCAAATCCAATTGAAAATTTTCGGATCAGAACATTCAAGTTAATAAATAAGGCAAACAAAGAGCAATTATTTAGATCGTGGGAGGCAAGAAATTGGCCCTAAATCATCTGACGATTGAGGTCATCATTCCAATAACTATATATTACTTTCAGCGAAAAATTTCTTACTCGTCTTAGCAGTTTGTTTCGGGTCGTTATTCTTTTGGAAAATAAATTCATGTTGAAAACCCATTTTGATCACAGATTCCTCTAAATTAATTCCATAAAAGACGCTGGGTTCATAATTCCATCACTTCAAACCAAATTTCCTATGCCGTATCACGAAAAATAAATAATTTTCATGCTTTTAACCATACCATTCTGACCACTATTCATGGTATTTTTATCATGTTTTGCAGTGGACAATTTGCTCCACATTTCCTTCTTTATTTTCTTGGCAAAAAGTTTAAATTTGCTTTCATCACTACATACAATTTTCCAAAATAAAATTGGTTTGTTTATATTTTTTGATAAAATTTAATCTCTTATTTCTATTATCGGTGATAATATACTTGTAAAATTATATCAGTTTAATCTACCTCATAAATGTTTATCTGCAAGAATTCATTAATTTCCAGACAAGAAACCGCAGAATTAATGTAGCTCTGTACGTCGAATCCTTGTTTACCGAGGTTCCCATATCTGACACTATCCAAATAATCAAACAAATCCTATCCGCTGACAAGCAGCCTGGTGATTTAGTCGATCTGGTAAAAATTTGCTTAAGCTCTATCTATTTCCAGTTCAGTGGCAGTTACTAGGTATCGGGTGCAGCCATGGGGTCTACTCTCTCTCTCTCTTGTTGTCGTCAACATTTTTGTGGAGACATTCGATCAACAAATCCTATACTCCTGCAACCTAAAACCGAAATGTTGGTTCAGATTCGTAGATGACACCTTCTTATTTGGCCGCATGGCCGGAATTCCTTAAATAACTTACTTTCCTAAATTACCAACACAATTCAACAAGTTTTACTATGGAGGTTGAATCAGAAGGTTCCTTTCCTTTCCTAGACACCTTTGTTGAATCATCATCTGGATGGTTCTTCACTAGGGCATTCATTCTAGCGCAAACCTACACACACTGACCGGTTTCTAAACGCCCTTTCCCATCATCATCCCGCCCAAAAATAAGGCGTCATTAACTCTTTAGTCCAAAGAGCTTTCAACATATCTGACCACTATTCATCCAGGAATTAAGTCACATCACCAATAACAACAATTTCTCTAAACATGATATTCAACAGAAGCCTAACATTTTAATTGTAGAGTTCCACAACCCAATAATCAGCATACATACCTCCCCTCTCTAAAGCCCATTTACCCTACCGCTGACCGCATCGGTAGAATACTTCTTAAAAACAATATCAAAACCATCTTTAAACCCCATTCCAAACTTTCACACCCATTCTCAGTAAAAGATTGTATTTCTTTAGAATCACCTGGTGTGTACAGTTTTCCTTGCTCGTGCGGTTGTGTACATATTGGGAAAACAAAGCGGTATGTCGTCACTCGTGTTTCAGAGCATGAGCGTTGTTGCTGCCCGTAACTAATTTTGCACTTGCTGAGCATCCGGGCACCATATCCAATTCAATTCGACAAAAACTCTCTCTCCAAACAACTTAATAATACAAACCGCGATGATGGTTATCCTCTACACAACACCTGGCAATTCTGTATATCCAAACTTCTCAACCATAACCGTAACGCTCTATTGTGCCGTGACCAACATTCCTATATAAAGTCTGCCACCGCAAACTTACATCAGTTTCAGCGCAACTATTAAGTCATGAAGATGACCCATACAAGTGTTAACGAAACGTCTATGCTACTTTTGACGAAGACGCGGTTCTAAGGTTCTATCTCGGAGGCCAAAATGAAGAAAGAACCGCAGGATTATTTTTTTATTTGTCATTCAATTAGGGCATCTTCTCTCTGAGCAATTCCCCTTTTTCAACCTTTATCTTTCAAACCTTCAAATTGTCTACTGAACCTGCCGCAATAAATATCTGCTATATGTTTAAGCCGCACTTTTTTAAACTTTTCACTTCAATTTCACAAACACTCACGCCTTTTTTTCTATCTTCAATAATTTGATTAATCAACTGTATAGAAATTTCTTTTTGAATAGACATGAGGTTGAAAATTGCTGAGAGCTTTCGAGAATACATATATACACATAATTTAATGCCGAAAGAGAAACGGAATGAATGATTCAATGACTGGTTTAAACGGTGGAAGAAATGTATTGATAAAAACGGACAATACTTGGAGAAAATATAATTGTGTTTTATACGCCACAGAACCTATGAAACGACGTTTTTATATAAATGTATAATCGTAATTAATGTTGGCATTCTAGGTTATAAAAGTTATTAAACAGGTTAGAACTGCTTAATTTCACCGGTATTGAATAAGTTTCAATTTTTATTTCAACTAAGCATATTATTTTTTAACATTTGTGTAATTCTTTGCAGTCTATTAATTAAAATATAAAGATTTTTTAATATCTCCTTTTCATTAAGAAGACACAGATCCAAGATTATTTATTATAATATAAACTATTACACCCGGATGTGCTTTCTAATTCGCGGAATAAAAATTAAATTCAACGGAAAAGCAAAAAGTGCATAGCATAATTGCTCCGGCAATGGCAAGTCGTCGTGTGAGTAACTTTTTTGCCATTTCTTGCATCGCACACTTTCTACTCCGTGCTGCCGCGATGCAACCGGCATCGGCAACAGTGATTGCACGTATTTTTAGAATTGCAAAAGAGTTTACTCCGCGAGCCGCCGACCCAGAACTTGGGATTCTTTCGCGCCAGTGCGGTATGGACGCAATACGAAGACAATAATAAGTATAATACTACTTTCCATAATCATCGCTATCGTATTAAATAGGTAACGAGAGAATTGAGCGGGAGAAGCGATACAAATGAATATTGCATGGGTTCAAGGAAATATCAGTCCGCATATCGCCTATTCTCGCGGTCATTATACATTCACACATAGAATAAATTTACTTCATCAGTGCACGTGATAGTATATTGACAGCCATTATAGGACATACTTGGATTTCTAATGGAATTGTGGCTGTTGTAAACCCAGTCTTTGTATGAAAGAAATATATGTCATTCCGCATAGACGGCAAATTTTCCAATAGAAGTATGTCTACAATTTTTACTCTTAAATAATGCAAAAATGTTCGTGTGCATGTAACAATGCAATTTACAAATGAAATACTTTTAATATATGAGGTTTCGATTGTGTAATTTTTAAAGAATACTGCCAACTTTACTATTTATCCAAGAACTAACAGTGTCTTTATTTTCAAATACACTGCTCAAAACAATTAGATATTTGAAAACATAATAATAAAATAAATAAATAATATAAGACACGCAAATATGTTTATATTGCAACTATAATGCTTTTAAACAAGAAACAGAATACATTGACAGGTTTCAACTTGTACAGCGCTTCGGTACAGCAGCTAGTGCTTGAGGGTATGCGAGCGATCTCGACTACAGTTAGATTTTACCATTTTCTGTATCATAGCTAATTTTTTAACTGTAATTACGGGCAATAATGGAAAGACAATGCGATTTGACTGATACACAGGCTTAGAGAGCCATAGATCAATTGGAAGGTGGACGGAGAAAGCAAGCTGTTGCTAAAGTTTTTACAGTTAGCTAAAGTGTGATTTCGCGTTTGTGAAATCGGTTTTTAGAAGTTGGAGGTGTTCAGAGAAGCCACGGACAAGAACGCCCAGCGAGGACAAGGATGCATCTACAACACCAAGAGATGATCGATGCCTAACAGAATTTGCACGCAAAAACTGCACTCATAGCGCAACACAGCTTAGAAGTGAGATTGCTATTGTTATGGGAAGAATAGTATCAACTTAAACAATAAGAAATCGTCTTCATAATGTTGGCGTTATGCTCGAAGACCCCTAGTATGCGTTCCACTAACTGCTCTTCATAAAAGGTCGCGAAAAATATGGACTGGGCAACATAGACATTGGAATCATGACGACTGGGCACAAGTATTGTTTCGTGACGAATCCAGATTCGGCTTGAATATAGATAATAGGCGTATTTTAATTTGGCGTGAACCTGGAATACGTAATCAGCCACAATTTGTTAGAGAAAGGCCGCAATATGAAGCTGGGAGTGTAATGGTATAGGCCGGGATAAGCGCAGGAGGTCATGCAGATCTTTATGTGATACAAAAAGGCAACCTGACTGCTCAGAGGTATCTGAATGAATTTTAAGACCCATTGTTCTTCCATACGCTGGCGCTATGGGTGAAAGATTCATTTTAATGTACGACAATTCTCATCCATATCGAGCAAACATCGTGAACAACTGGATTGAACAATCGGATATCAACAGAATGACTGGCCAGCAAATTCCCCTGATGATATTTCTATCGAACATGCTTGGGGTGCCTTATGAAGACATATTTTACACTAACAGATATGATTATATAATTTACACAATGATCCGGACATTATTGGTAAACCTTCCAGAAAGGCACTCACATATGTTGATTCAATTGTCCCTACCGAAACCCTGGTATAAAGACAGAGCGATTCTATCGATAGTATGTGATCCTTCATTTATGGCCGGTAGTATATACGTATGTATATTTTTCACGTATAAAGGCTCTTCAAGGCGACTATATATACATACATACATACCTACAAGTTGTTATAGAAAAATATAATCACAACTTTGTACTAATTATTGATTCAGTTGAGTAAAATACTTAACACTTAATATTATCTAAACACTTCCAGTAATATCTTTTGTATCTAAAAATCTCTAAAGACACTCAAATATTACATCCAATATTTTTAAGAAAATTATAGGTGTCTGTCATAGCCACTTTAGACAAACAATCGCAGTAAAACTGTACTAGTAAATTTATTGTTTTCTTTTTGAATAAAGAAGCGCGGAAAGAACCAGTAGGTACGTCTATTAAAAGTCTTTTGCATTTCTAAAATCTGGATATTAGAAGTTTCTTTTAACAAAATCCACGATTCCGAGCTGTTATTTGTGTAAAAACTACTGGTTAATAAAATTATATTTACGATGACTGTATTAAAGTCGAGTAATAAAATCAAGGTCCTTTGTCGTATGGCATTGCAGTACATGGCTTATTCGCATTATACTGAAACAATATTTTTCAAGGTTATATATTCTCAGTATTACGGGAAAAGTAATTCAATTAGTATCAAATTCTTATGACACACTGTTATTATCCTTAAATAGACAATCGGACAATTTACGCTATGAACAAATGTTTTTGCTTTATCAAATAATAACTCTGAACTCGTCCATCATACAAACAAACAATATTTTTGTTATAATTTTGCACAGCGTCCAATAATACCCATACTTCTACATTTATTATTTATTATTATTCCTATTTGAATTCTGTTTTTATTACAGATTCGACCTTTTGTAGATATTATTATCACTATTATGACTGGGTTATTATTGTTATCTGGGATTTATTTTATTATTGCTGATTGCTCAAAAACACGTATTTAGTATCGACGTGCTTCAGTATTGGCAAATAATCTAGGGTATTCAGTGCTGTGAAGTCCTCTCTAAGATCTTTCTAATAGAAATGATTTTATAGGGTAAACAGTGCAGGCTCTGGGCACAAAAGCGGAGCCATGAGCCATTATCAAGTACGCCAAATATGTTTTTAAAATAAAACTGAAATATAACCACCAACTGTTGGACACAGTCGAATAGTTTTTGCCACAAAACTGCAAGCATGAATTTTATATGTACGTAACATGTAACAAGTTGGCACAAAATGTTTTTTAAAAGAAAGATCATTACTCGTGAACATTAACGGTTAGCCTGTTCAAAGTTCAAAATTTTCCGACGTATTTAACACTAACTTTGAAATTACTATCGTAGTAGATTGTTGTACATTTCTGGAAGCTAGTAAAATTAAGGATGACGGTTGAATGGCTTCCATTGTACGTACCGTAACATTACCAACAGAATCTTTTTTACCATCTGTTGTTTCATCCACACATAACCAGAGTTATTGACACATAAACACAAGTCAATTCGGATTTAATCGTATGTTCAATACGCTCACGGATGAATGGTAGAAAATTTTATAACGCTCTCTGACTAGTTAACTTCGCGTATTTATTCCGGAATGAAAAAAATGATTCATTGAATAATAAAGAAAACGGTAGATTACAGAAATTCATTGTTACGCATAAGTGGAATAAAAATTCTTCGTTCGATTTTTCGCCCGTTTTTTCTCTTTTGATATTTGCTTTGTACTCTTACGTGCTGTGTCCAGTACATTAGAAATAAATCGCAAACTGTTCATTTAATCTTTGCGCCATTGTAAATTAAATCAGAATATTCAGTTATTAACTTATTTACTTAGTCGGGCAATGGTCGTTTTCTCGACACATCTAACTGTGACATTATTATTATTATTATATACCAAGTGTACCGGAAAGTCATTACCGGCTTTTCGTAAAAACTACATAATTTTCAAGAAAATGGAAAAAATTATTTTCTCAAAGTATTTGCCATTTGATTCTACACATATTGCCCATCTTCAGGCAATTTATGGATGCCATCACAAAAAAAAACTGTCCTTTGAGCAAAACCAATCATCGAGCCATTTTCTAACTTCTTCAAAGTGCGGATGGTTATGCGAAAAGGTGATAGTCGGACGCCAAGGTTTGGAGAGTACGGCGGGTGCGACATTATGTCCTATCCAAGTGCTTTCAAAGTTTCCTTGACCGGTTTTGCTGTATGAGACGGCGCGTTATCATGCTGTAAAATCACTTTGTTGTCGATAGCAATCACTATTAACTGTTTCACCAGGTTTAAACAGTCCGTAATACAACACGCCACTCTGGTCCCACCAAACACAGAACAATGTCTTGTGACTAAAACGATTTTGCCTTGGGGTCGATGGGCCAGCTTCGTCAGGTGATAATTATGATTTTTTGCACTTAGAGATTTCGAAATAAATTCATTTTTCATCACCCGTCACTATTCGATGCAGAAATGACTTCCGATCATGCCTTTGAAGCAACATTTCAGACGATTTTTCGATTTTCTACTTGCTTGTCATTCAATTGATGTGGCAGCCGTTTTCCCATTTTTCGGATTTTTCCCATTGCTCGAAATCGGTGGCCAATCGTTTCTCGGGCCACATTTAACACTTTTGCCAATTGTTTGTTGTGTTTGGATTGGACCTTCATCCAATAACTTTTGCAGTTTCGCATCTTCAAACTTTTTAGATCTACCAGAACGTTCTTTGTCTTGCATATTGAAATCACCACTTTTGAATTGACGAAACCACGTTTCACATGTTTTTATGGTTGGAGCATGCTCACCGTATATTTCTACCAGAAAACGATGACTTTCAGCAACTTTTTCCTTTTAATTAACTAAGAAAAGTAATGCGTGCAGCAAATGCACTTTTCCAGGCACGAAACTCGACATTTTCAAAGAGGTATAAATCTATGACTTTCGCAAAATATAACATGTATGGATTTGAAGCTTGATGTCAGTAGAATAAAATGACATATGTATCAAATCATAACATTACATACTTAAGCCTAGTGACATCTGTTAGAAAAACCGGTAATGACTTTCCGATACACCTGTTGCAAAATAATTACGCGCTACTCTTAGTATACATACTAATATGTAATAGCCTAAATGATTGCAACGAATTGTGTAAACTGCTGATCGAAAGGTAGAAGGCTGCTCGTTGACCTGATACGCCAGTGGAGCGCATCTCGGGGTTGGCTGTAGTAATTATTACTAGATCTGATAATTACATACAAGCATTATAATGAGAGAAAATATTATGAAATAAGGAATAAATGAATTCACTCTTGAAAGAAAATTTCATTATAAAACAACTTTTTTAATACCCTAATTAACACTAATAATTACGACCACGTTAAAAAACATGGAAAAACTTTCTTTCATTTATTGAATAAACATTGCATAAAAATCTCAATGTATAAAAACATTTCCTTAAGTTTGTATCAACATATTCTCACATAAATATCTTTAACTGCTTTTACGGTTAATAAAATAATATCAAAAACACATGTATGTGAATGTAAACCGTAAACATGATAATAAATGTTTTATTTGCTTTATACATAAATGCATACAAACGGGTATGAATATTTATGGATCTACGAATGCATTTGTGCAGTGCAGAAGCTGCTCGTAGTTTATTTATTCAGGACTACTTACTAAATTACTCGTAAATTATTTTTCACGCACTCATTTGGTAGTATTTGAATAAATTAATATCTTGTTTTCAACCTTTTTTTTACTACCTTTCATAGTCTTAGAGAAAAAATACTGGGTCTTACCGTAGACAAATATTGGACATATTCCTACCATAGCTTACTATAGTTTACTAAGAAAAGTTACACGAAAGTTAGGCATTTTTTTAAAAGTGGTTTTAGGTTTTCAAGTCAAACAAATTATTGATGTTTGTAATTGTATATATTTTATTAAGCGCTTCATCATAGAAAATTAATAAAAATGAACTTTTCCTGCTATTCTATCGTCACTATTAATTGCAGAAAATTAATTAAAAATTTTCTGTATTTGTAACAGGGCTCGAACCTGTACCAATCGTTTTCTAGAGGATTGCTTTACCAATTAAGCCACCAAAGCAGTACAGTTTCGAGTGTGTTAACATACTATAAGTTACGATAGTGAACAGATCTAATTGCTATATCGCACAGCCAGTTCTGTATTGTTTTGGTGGCTTAATTGATAGAGCAGTCGTCTAGAAAACAATAGGGATAGGTTCGCCTCCTCGTTTGTATGACCTTACTCCTTTAAATTATTTTGTATTTCCTTATTCAAAGATCCACTTTTTAAAAACACCACTACATATCACAAACAATCTAAAGGACGATATTCAACGCCAGTGCGAAGAAATTAAAGTTAAAAAACGAATAAATTTATATATTTAGCAGAACCGCGATTAACAATTTCTGTAATTTCTTTTAATATTACAAATATCTTTTTGTTAAATTATTAAACCATAACTTGGCTCTTTATTTTTTAACAATCATCGTATTAGAGCCTCAGTCATTTATTATGCATTTCGAAGAGAAAGGTATTTTACTCTGGATACTTGAATTTAAATCGTGTACTTTTCAAATTCTTTCATGAATATTAAAATAACTCCAAATTAAAGAATAAAACTTTTAACACTTTCAAATTTAATGGTATTCGAGAAACCTAAATAAATATATACATATATATATATATATATATATATATATATGTATATAAAAAGGGTGTTTCAAATTGCGCGGTTCTTTTAAGAATAATTAAAATATAGATGGCGCACTGAATTTGTTTGGGTATGTGGACATCTAAAAAGTGTGATGTATGACATTTATAAAAATGGCTTCGCACACGGTACAACAACGCGTTCAAATTGTTGAATTATTTTATGAAAATCAGCGTTCTGTGAAAGGAGTTTTTAGAAAATTACGTGAATTTTATGGTTTACATAATCGCCCATCTGAAAGCACTATTGGTCGAATTATTAAAAAATTTCAAGAGACCGGTTCCGTGGAAGATCGAAAAAGTGAAAAATACAGTCGTAGTGGTCGTTCACAAGAAAATATTGGTTTGGTTCGTGAAAGTGTTGCTGAAGATCCTGAAATGTCCATTAGACGACGTTCACAACAACTTAGACTTAGTGGATCAACAACATGGCGTATTTTACATAAGGATTTAGCTCTGAAGGCATATAAGGTTCAAATGACACAGGAATTGGAGCCATTAGATCATTTAAAGCGTCGTTTATTTGTCAATTTCATCAATGAACAGCTGATTTTTCTCAAAAAAATAATGTTTTCTGATGAGGCACATTTTGAACTTGGTGTTAATAATCAGAATCTCCGTATCTGGGGTGAGAAAAATCCAGGAATTATTCATGAGAAACCTATGCATCCTAAACGAGTTACTGTTTGGTGTGCATTATGGTCAGGTGGTGTAATTGGACCTTACTTCTTTGAAAATGCTGCAGGCGAAGCTGTAACTGTCAATAGTGATCGATATCGTCGAATATTGATCTAGAGGATATGTGGTTTCAACAGGATGGCGCTACACTTCACTTTGCACACGAATCAATTGATTTATTGAGAGAAAAATTTCCTGGCCACCAAGATCATGTGATTTGACACCGTTAGACTATTTTGTTTGGGGGTTATGTGAAAAGTCAGGTTTATCAATTCCTGCTTTGAAAGATGAAATAGTTCGTGTCATTGATGAGATTTTTCGCATATAAATGTCATAACTGATACTTCGATTACCAATCAAAAGTTTTTAAAAGTGAATGCAATGTTTTATTTATTCTTTAAAAAAAACGCGAAATTTGAAACTCCTTATATATATATATATATATATATATATATATAAATTCCTTGATATGTGCCAGTAGTTAGATTGTCAAGAAGAAAAGGACACTCGCTTCTTGCCAGCACGTATATTACTTTTTTGTTACATATACATAATTTAAGTAAACTTTCAGATACATATTCTAAAACTACGAATTCTTCGCCAATTATATTTATACAAACTCCATATATTTTACACATAACTAGTTTATGTTTTAAATCTAAACGGAAAGAATTCTCCTGTTGGAGGTAGCTGTAGAGATCATTGTCGCTGCAGGGCAATATGCCGCCCATCCAAGTCTCACCTTAGCACCTTTCCCACGCTGCTACACAGTATCGCACAATGTTCCCTTTCCCCACTAATCTTCAAAATGACCAAACGCCATTTATGATTTATATAGTATGACTACGTGAGAGTGTATGTGTCCGTAAAATTTCTTTTCTCGTTGTAGTTTTCTTATACTAGACGATTCCTGATAATAAACCAGCCCGTTACATATACATACATTCCATTACAATGACAAGACCTTAGATATTTATATTAAAATTTTATGGAATGGATATAATTATTTATTACTGTATAGACAAATTTTACTATTACATGAAAACAGTAAGAGCGGTAGGTCCACCTAACGCTGACAAGTATTACTAGAATTTATGTAATATTTTCTAAAAATTAGAACACATGCTAATTTACAATTAATACTGCACTATTTCAACCTAGTTAAATTCATAATTGAAGCATGATCATAAGGTGGCAAATACAATTGTTGCGCCAGATAAAACTTACTATTTCACAAGGTATAAATCATGTTTCTTTCAGCAACATATCCTCGAATTATGCTAATAAGATACCGGTTCACGACTAGACAATTTCAAAATCGTCTTTGTTAGTCTTTTTTAGAAAGTAATTGGCGACCCACAGTATTTCTTTAGGCAGACTAGGCGGTAATAAAATCAAGTTGACTTATATTGCAAAACCAGAGCATACTGAGAAGATTTATAATAGCGGTCAGATGCACAGAATGAATTAATGAAAGTGTTGTACTCTTTACATACATTGCGAAAATTGCCTATGCGTACACTACCGGCCACAAATGTTCACCCACCCAGAAAGTAATAGAGAAACGAGCGTAATACAGAAAAATTACAATTTTATTGTGTACTTATGAAAAAGTTTTAAAATCTTAAAAAGGTATTATTTCAAACAATTTTAATGAAGTTATAAACGTAAAGTGCAAGTCGAAAGACAATTCAGAATCAAATTTTACACCAACATTACTTACAGAGTACATTTTCACTAGTTGATGACCATCAATTTATTAATTTTGCAAGTAAAAGATAGTACACAGCATGAGCATTAATCTTTAATTTGTTTCTATTAGATCAATCCGTACATAAATTAATATTCCTTGGCACAAAATCAACACAATTCTGTAACCCAATGGACGAATACTGTATAATTAAATCTACGTAAGCTAATAGAGAACAATTTAAAGATATGAGATCATTAATAAAAAATATAAAAAGTAAACGTCGCAGTTCGAGCCCTGAAGTACGCTAGAACTTGAAAGAAATCGATAAGAATAAAAGTCGTTATGAAATATATAATTTACTCTATTCAGAGCCAAATGCACTCAGATTATATAGTTTATGCGCAATATCTATTGGCTGTTATCTATAATCCGGAATACAATCTGAGTCTGTTTAAATTTTTGAGTTATAAATGTGACCACCTTTAGTTTTTATTACTGCTTGAGACAATCTTGGCATTTTCTCTAGTAATTTCGCCAAAGTTCCCGGTTCTATATTTGACAACGCATCCTGTAGTTGAGTTCATAATATTTTTGTGAATTTTGGAGCTGATTTTTACACTTGTCTGGTTAGTTCACCCCATAGATCTATAGGTTTCTATATAGGCTCTGGAGATGCCAATTCATAATAATAATTACTCTTTCCAGATCTAATTCCTCTAAATACCTCCAATGCAATTTGAATGCATGCTTGGGATCGTTGCCTTGCTGGAATACAAAGTCGTTTCCAATTAATCATATTCCCAAGGAGAAGTCGTTCTGTTCCAAAATTTCTCCATACCGTTTTTTCTTAGAATACCGTTCATTTGAAGATCACCTAGAAATATTCCAGTCAAGCAATTACTGATCCTCCTTAATGCTTAGTGGTGGCTGCAATGCGTGATTTAAGAACTCCTTCGCGTAAACGCCTTTTCAGCGTTGTAAGGCTATCTGATTTATTCCGATTAATGTGTGTTTCAGCTTTTTACTTAGAAAAACTGTTGCTCGATCCTCTGCTAATGGTATTTTTTCTTATTTTAAAAAACTATCAGTTTCTTTATGTTCTTTAATATAATAGTATATAGTTGAGTAGTTTCGCGATTACTCTATTACTTTTGCCAATATCATGATGAGATTATAGTGTCTCATCATGATATTGGCAAGTGTTTGAACCGAATTCTTTTCTACGCAGCATTATTCAAAATTTCGATTTTATTTTAAAAATAACACGCAAACGCTGCGACCCCAACTCTTTACATGAAAACTAAAATTTTTATACAAATACCATACATTTCGTTCTTGCTTTATAGCCTAATGTAATAGTATTTAAAATTTCCGAAACATAGATCTTTATTTAATCGCTTTAAATAGGTTGTAAAATGGTCACTATCCATAATTAAGTTTTAAAGTACTTAAATACCGAAGAATATGCATGTATTATGTTTAACTTTTAATTAAAATTTTATAACATATTAGTTTTAGCTATAATATTGTTTATTTGAGTATGAGATAAAAATAATATAATTAAAACTAATACCTCGGAAAAAATGGAAGTTTGAAGATGTCGCTATAAACAAAAATTTGATTTGGAAGAAGATAAAATACATCCAGTAAAAGTAAATATACCTAGGCAACAATAAAACGAAAAGTATCTAAATAAAATGGATATTAAAGAACTGGAAGAGGCAATAAAAAGTTGTAAAATAGGTAAAGCAAGTGGAGATGACGAGGTAGATCCAGAAATAATAAAAAACATGGGAGAGAAAGGAATAGAATGGGTTCATAAAATGGCATCTGAAAGAATGAAAAAGCAACTTGATAATGGCTATAGTTAAAAAGGGAGACAGAACACGGTGTAATAATTATAGACTGATATGCCTCTCGCCGGTCAAAATCTACACCAAAATAATATAAAACAAGCTGAAAACAAACTAGAAGAAGAGCAAAACAGCGTTTAGAGAAAAAACACAGACTAGGGATAAAATATTTACAATAAGGGAACTCACAGAAAAGAAAATAGAAACAGTAGAAAGACTTATCCTCACCTTTATAGATCTGAGCGCAACTTTTGAGTCAATACAAAGACAAGTCATAGAAAATTGCTTGAAATTACTAGGCACGCCCAAGAAACTGATACAAACTATAAAATCAACGAAACAAGACACACAAGCAAAGGTGCAAACAAATTGGAATCGTTCAGAATCATTATATATTATATTAGAAAGGAAATAAAGCAGGGTGATAGCTTGAGCCCATATGTATTTATAATAGTAATGAATAGACTACTCGAGAATACGAGGCAAAGAACAGCCAAACTACAGATTACAGTGAGTCATAAGAATTTAATACCAGTTAGAATAGATAGCTTACTATTATATGTCGACAATCTTGTGCTAATATCAGATGAAAAGGCTAAAATGCAAAAGTTGATAAATATATGGCTGGAAGAAATAGGAAAACTAAAAATGGAGGTAAATTTAGAGAAAATCAAAATAATCTATATAAACAAAGCAAGATAACATATAAGGCCCAAACGCTAGAAGATGTGACCACGATGAAGTATCTAGGAAATGTAATAGAAAATGATGGGAGAATAGAACTAGAAATAGCTAATAAAACCAGAAAAGTAAATAACATGAATTACCTGTTAAATAAAACAATATTCTGGAAAGAAGAAATAAGTGAAAAAATAAAGCTGAAAGTATATAACACAATACTGATTCCTACGATTCTCTATGAAAGTGAAATATGGGTAGTGAAACAGAAATACAGGCCAAAAATTAGTGCAGCAGAAATGAAATACCTCCTGAAGATAGCAGGAAAGATAAAGCTAGATCACGTCAGAAACGAAGAAATTAGAGAGAAACTAGAACAAGAAACAGTAATACAGAAAATTGAAAAGAAACAATTATGTCCAGAACATGTAGAAAGATTGGTCAGTAACAGACTACTGAAGAGAATAGTGGAAATAAAAACGAAGAAACTAAAAAGAGGAAGACCTAGAATGACATGGATAAAGGGCAGTGCAAAGATCGGAGAAGCTGAGAGGGAAAACGATGGAGGATATGAACAAAATCACGACTGACAGGAGAAAATGGAAGGAATTGGTAAGGAAGGCGGAACCTACTAATATCCGACATTCGTGAAGATACAAGGAAACCTTGAAAAGAGAGAGAGAGAGAGAGAGAGAGAGAGAGTAGTATGAAAATATACACATGGGCAAACACTTATGGCCGGTAGTGTATATGTACCATACTTTCGTGCACATAATTACGATTTTAACGTTGAGCAAAATTAAAACTAATTGCGATATTAATCTACAAATTTAGATTCGGATACGTAGTTTTAAAATTATATTTTAAATGATACGATCAATTTGTCCTTTTTTATTCATAATGAAGTGTTTAAACTTGCAACACTAAACTTTTAACCTCTGACAATAATTTCCGTCGCTTGCAAGTTTAAATTATTATATTGTAGAACAGATATTTAACCTACTTAGATCGCTCGAAACTTGGTTCTTTGATTGCACAAGTCTTCAAACAATGACCAGATCCGTTGGTGGCAATATTTGCATTATATTTTACTGTCAAACGTAGTACATTACCTGGTTGCTTTTTCTTATACTTGGCGCACATTTAGTGTTATTATTAGATTACATAACGACCTTGACTTTAGCTAAGTCATTGTTGAAATTCTTCACAATGACATTTACTTTCTTATTTGTAATTATTCACTGTTTGTCTAAAGAAATAATTAAGTTATTCAATGGCGTGCCGCTCCATTAATGAAATAATAAATTACTAGCGCGTTTATTAAATTAATTACTATATTTACAATTTGCAATGCAGATTATAATGAAAAATAATTTCAATTGTTAATCAAGCAATAAGTTATTCCGATTATGAATTATAAGGGTTTCTGTCGGTCGATTATATAAAATCATTTTAAAATGTATATTTAGATCTATTAAAGAATTTACTACACGCACTATTTATTTTCTAATCGTATGGTTTCAGATTCTTAATTGATAAAGTAAAGAAACAATTCGATGTCCAATGGATTTATGTATGTAGTAAAATGACGTTCACTAAACACCGATTATATTGTAAGGCAGAGTGAAAAGCACCTGCTTGTATTAAGGTGATTAATTTCGATGTCGAATTGTCGTTTGGATTGCTAATTTCTTCGCAACACACTCTATATTAAGCATCTTATAAGAAAATTCTTTCTTCCTCTCGTACAAACATCTAAACATGTCTAGAGTGTTCACTGGGTTCCGCATTTGCCAACATCTGATCAAAAAGTGAATAGAACAGCGTTTTGTGAAAGTATTGGAAACAGTGCGTTGAAGAAAAAATGATAAATGGTGGCAGACGATTATTACTACAGATGAAGCTTGGGTATATTTTTATAATGTTGAGATAAAGCAGCAGAAAACACAATAAGTAAAAAAAAGGAAGGTTACCACCAAAACAGCACGTATACAAACATCTGTCGCTAAAGCTATAGTTATAACTAGAGTGAACAAACAATGACATGTACCATAAATATACTACGAGGTTTAGCAATTAAATAACGAAACTGGTGTGAGAAATGCTATTTATTGCAATGAACTAATATTTAACTTTTATCCCCTTCAAAATACTTTCCTCCCCTATCTATACACCGCTGTAGACGTGCCTTCCATTGTTCGAAACAATGCTGTAGTTTATCAGTTATCAGCCTCTTCAACAGCTCTGCCATTTTTGCTACTACATGATCAACAGACTGTAAATATGTTCCCTTCAATGCACTTTTCACTGTTGGGAACAGGTAGAAAACACATGGTGATAAATCTGCCGAATACGGAAGATGATCAAGCACAGCACCGCGTTTGTCCGCTAAAAACTGCTTTAGAGATAGGGCATTGTGAGCTGGTACGTTGTCCTGGTACAGAATCCACGAGTCGTTCTTCCACAAATCTGTTCTTTTCTTCTTTACTCTTCCCTTCAACTTTATTATGACTTCTTTGTAGTATTTCTGATTAAGGGCTTCGTCCTCAAATACCCAGTCACTCATGATATCCTTGAATCGAAAAACACGATTAGCATTACCTTCAATTTCGACCTTCAGAAAGCCGTTTGTGCCATTCAAAAACTCGCGCACGCGACGTAACATTATCACCAAACACCTCTTTTAATATTTGTAAACATTCTGTTGGCGATTTTTTAATTTAACAAGAAATTTCAAGTTAATTTATATCAACCATTATCACGGCACTACTAAGAGTGTCCTCTATAATTAAAGCTCGAAAGTGAACTAAAGCAGACAGAGAAACGAAACTACGGATTTTTACTTAAGAAGTATCAATGTCAATGACATTCCAATTACAAGCTTGCCCGATGCAGCTGCGCGATGGAAGGAGCGCAGTCTCGTTACTAAACTGCTATTCCTCGTATATGTACCGCAATAAGTAATTAATAATTGGCGGCAAGCAATATAAATTGTTATTATTGTTGCTACGAGGACTACTGGAAATTGTAAAAGACACATTATAAAATATAATAGACGACGATAAAATATCTGCCTTTAACATCAATACAGTTTTACATTCGCTCGAAACAATTTTTCCATTCTGAAGATGATAATTCTGATGCCAATATTGTCTTTAAATTGAATTAACGGATCTGCAGAACTATAAATTCATCTTAGTCTTGCAAAGTCTAAATTTTTGCTTAATGTATGACAAAACTTTTTTAATATACGAGCGCAATGCAATATCAAATACTAATCGTTATCAACGCAATAAACAGTCGTACAAATCTAAGCCTAGAAAATTACTAAAGCTATCGCATCGAGCGATAGAGAAGGGTAGTGATCTGTTCACCCAGCTCTCTCGGCGCTATCTAAAATTTGTGCGCTTTAGTCAGTTGACTATTTCGTAAATAGAAGGCCTCATTAAGACCATAATTGGTCGAAACTAGTTGCCATCGCTCTAGTTTCGACCAATTATGGTTTTCGTCGGGTCTGATGAACACTATGATTGGTCGAAACCAGATACCATTGCCATTTATGGAGTATAAATATTAAATAAAAAAATTAAATTAGAAAGTACGTAACACAACTTTTCCTTAAACTTACAGTTTAAGGAAATCATAAAGTTTTGAACAGTAAAGATGTCGAGTGTGTTCCATACCCTCTGCATAATACTACTATTGCCTCATGCGAAGCGAACGAATCACTACCTTTCATACGACTCTATCTACACTCTAGTAAAAAAAAAAGACTTTAAAAGAGATCATTTCAGACAGAACTGGAAGCTATTAAGATTTTAAAGTTGATTTTGAAAAAGCTCTTAAGTAATGATTTCCGTAATATTGAATATTGACGACATCGCACTGTAAGCTCCCCGTAGCTCATAATTTCAAAATATTTGTCATGCCTGATACCCCACAACTACTCCTACTAATACAGGTATAAACATTAACCCCGTGGAATAGGTCCATCATTTGCATTTCGGCATTTGAACAACGCAATCGTGTTATCTTTATGACTCATTACCAACTCTATTTTTTTCATGTATGTATTTCTTCTTGTCTGAGACTTTTAACTACTTTCCCCCGTGATTCTCCGTTTGTAATATATATGAATATAAAACTTACAGTCTCTAGTATGAAAATCATAAAGTATCGTCGTCCACAAATGTCCTCCGCGCTTTCTATATGACTTCTACTCCATCGTAGGGCATCCGTAGACAGTGTCTACAAACCGGCTAAAATGCAACATTTGTAATTATATCTTTTATAATTTATTTCAGGCAATGTTCGCAAGTGTACATTCACTAGAATACACTTATTTGACCTCTTGCTGTCAAATTATGGGACGGATGCGGAAAATGCTCGCCATCTGTTACACATAGTGCTAGAGCTGCAACGTTTACTAATTATGACCGCTTCTCTTACAACGCGGAACTACGGTGCTTCGTTCGGAAAAGGTTATTACATTAGTGTCATTGTTTAAGATTATTACATAAAGTTTCAGTAGTTTAGTTCTAGCTTTTATTGGTAATTCCTAGTAGATATCTATCTAAAGCAAGATCGAAAAAAGAATTAATACATATACATTTTGACGTAATAACCAAGGTTAATCTGAATAATCGAGGGTCTGTAAAAATTTAATTACACAAACGCTTGTCTGAATATATCGTTTTCTTTTTAAAATTTCAAAATATTCACCAATTTTTACTAAATGTTCTACATAAATTAAAAAAAAAATAATGACTAGGTCCTTCGCAAATTAAAATGTTTTAAATAAGGAGTAGTAGCACTATTATAACTGCCTTAATCTATGTCTTTGTTTCATTGACACAAATATGACGTATTCATTGTTTAGACGCACCCACCCGGATTTTGTACTATACCCGGAAAATTAGCCATTGAAATATAAATCGATGAAAAGAATTATAAAATGTTATAATCGCGTTAAACTGAGTACAAACAATAGCAATGTATCACCGACGATTTTTACAGTTAATTTAGCACAGACAGGAAGTCGTACTTTATTTACCATTTCACTAATCTGCTACTAACCTACTGCTGTTTATGAGAAGAACGAAATTAGTTCGTTGTTTTAAACATTAATGTATACTTAGGTAGGTCATGATATTGTAGTGTAACATGAAAATATAATTGGCCATAATTTTTATTTAAACTATGTTACGGTAGATAAAACTAGTTTTATAAAGACAATATTATGACAAGAGTAATTATGGCGGTTATGTAATTATATACATACGTATTACATAATATTATTCGACAAAAATAACTTAGTTTAATATTTGACAAACAATTTCTCATTTATGCAATACAAATAAGTATTTTATATTCAATAATAATAGTAACAATAGTAATCTTTATTGTCTAACAGATTACAAAGAATACAAATTAAAAATTAAAATTAAAAAAGAAATTAAGGCACACTACATAACTAATTGTTACTAAAAACTTTAAAATATATTATAAAATAGGACAAAAATAAATAATACAAGCGGAAACAAGAAATTGTAATAACATAAAAGAAGAAGAGAAGTTTGGTAAATGAAAAAATTAACTTATCTAAACTATTACATATACACTACCGTCCATATTAATTCGAACAGCTAGTGAAATTTAGTAAACTCTTCTAAAAAATAATAAATAAAAAAAAGGTTATTCAGTGCGTCAAATTTCCAAAAAGACACATGTTAATAAATCGACTGTTGGTGATGTCACTCGGCGACATCAACGCACGGGCAGTTTAAGAGATATGGCCCACTCGGGTTGTAAGCAAATAGCATCTCATGCCGACGATGAGAGTATAAAACTCCCGAGTAAACGAAATAAGAGACCGACAGCACCCGAAATCGCCGCAGAAATGAATCACGACCGTACGAGAAAAATTTCTGTTACTACGGTGAAAAGATTTAAAGCTGCAAATCTTCGCGGCCGCATTGCTGTAAAAAACCCTTACTTCGACGGGGAAACAGGCAAAAACGGCAACAATGATGAGCAGAAACACACAGAGATTAGACATTGAATGACTGGAAATGGGTCTTATGGACTGATGAACCAAAGTTTGAAGTGTTTGTTTGTCCAAAATGAGAGATGGTGGAAGATGCAATGAATTTAATGCAAACTTATTCACTGTCGATTTATAAATTATACACGATTAGCTTGCTCTAGATGACATCGCAATAATGAGGACCATATTCAAGCGATTAGTACTATTATCTCGCTGATATATTTATATTTTTAATAATTTATATCGGGTTTTTCGATAAGTACATAACAATTTTGTACTTAAGTAAAACACAGATTAATTGAGATATTAGGCTGAAATTTACTCCAGGTGCAGTATGTTACATTTAACTATGGAATTCGATCTCGTACATATGACCATTGCGAGCACGTTTACAGTGATCGATTCTTTGGAGCCAATTTTCCACCACTCTTACATACATATCGGCCGGAACGTTGGCAATTTCCCTTTCAATATTTTTTGGGCTCCTCTGACCTACTCTAACGTTGTTGGCTTGTTGACATAAACAAACGTAACCCCATAAACAGAAATTCAATGGAGTTAAACCGCATGAAGGTGGCCACTCGATCGGACCATTTCTCGAGATTACACGGTTACCGAACTCCCCCTTCAATAGATCAATTGCTTGATCAACTCTATGGCATGTGGCACCACCATGTTAGAACGACATATCACTGATGTCAGGTCCATCCAATTCTGGCCAAAAATAGTCTTTCAACATGGCACGATAGCAAACTCCATTGACCGTAACATGACGCATCATTTTCATCGCCGAAAAAATATGGTCCAATCACACCTCCGGCATGAAATCCACACCATACTGTCACATTTTGTGGTCGTAATGAAGTTTCTTGATGCACATCTGAGTTTGTTGCTATCCAATAACGTATATTTTGCTTATTGACAAAGCCGTTAAGCCGAAGATGATTTTTCGATTAAATTCAGGATTTTCTTTCTTTAGTAGAGCCCAATCGAAGAAGTTTCGGCGCAGGAACATCCACAAGTAAATATTTTGACTCGAATTATCCACTATAGCACGCACAGTCTGTCTGGTGGGACGATTTTTATGATCGAAAATTGGAGTAAGCGTTCTTAAAGTTGCGATCATAGACTCAGAATTGCAGTAGAAATTTTTAATAATTTCTAAACGTCGTAAACTTCACCGTGATAAAAATGTTAACCTTGACTGGCGTTATGACGTTGACAGATCATAAGAAAGAACGTTCAAGGGTGCGTTCGTATTTAAATACAAAATTGTTACGTCCCTATTGGAAAACCTGATATAAATAAGTTATTCATTGTAGGATGTAGGAGTGAAAATGTATGTTACCGAGAACCTAATTTAAAATTTATTTTTTTAAATTCGAAAGTACATGCCTCTATTTGTTAATATGTTTAATATTTGTACAATAATTGTTTAAAAATAAACCAAAGCGTAACGAATACATGGTATACACGTTGTTAAGGAGAATATATGATCCAACATAGATTCTCTTACATTATGCATAATTATGCATACAAGCTTTTGTAAAGACGTTGACTATTAAGCTCTCATTATTTGTTCATTGTTTTTGCCGCTTTTTTTAAAAGGAATAATTATGCAATATATATTTTAAACACGCAATGAGGTTAGTATATCAGGATATATTTATAGAAACCCATTATTTCTTCCATATATATGTACGTACAAACACACGCACATACACTAACAGACTTCTTCATTATTATGGAGAGAGAAACTATGTACGTACATGCACAAGAAGCTTATTATCCCATGCATGAAAAAACATAGTTATTAATTTACACAATAGCTTCGGCTATTGTTAAAGCACGAATACATTGCTCTAAAATTACTAGATAGATTTCTCATGTGAAAAATGCCACTTACTGCGTCTATGCTGTATTATGTTTTGTAACTGGAGCTACCGTTATTGTTTGAATGTCGAGAAAATGTATTAACTTAAGAAACTTTTTAAAAATTGGTTTATTTGCAGTGACTCGTGACATGAATAAACAATTTTTTAATATGATTAAAAGTACAATAATCGAGTAATGCGACTGCTACGGATATGAACAATAAAATTTGAATTTTTCCATGTATTTTTTCCTTTCTAAGGCTTTTAACTACTTTCCATCCACGAGTCCCCATTTATAACGTATATGAATACAAAACTTACAGTCTCCAGAATGAAAATCATAAAGTATTGTCGTCCACAAATGAGCTTCGCGCTTTTTATATAACTTCTACGCCGTCGTAGGGCACCCGTAGACAGTGCCTACAAATCGACTAAATTGCAACATTTATAATTATATCTTTTATTATTTATTTCAGGCAACGTTCACAAGCGTTCATTCCCTAAAATGCACTTGTTTAACCTCTGACTACTAAGCTGCTAAGCTAAGGAGATTCGAGAGGAAAATGGTGGTGGTCCAAAGGAAATAGGATGCATATAGAAGACTGATGAATTTTGAGATCCGAACTATCCTGCGGGGAGAGGACAACGTTTACCAACTATGACCGCTTCTTTTACAACGCGGAACCACAGTAAGGTGTTCCGCTGTATTTTTATACGAAATCTGAGAATTATTTAAATTAATAGAAATATATTGCTTTGCTTTATTAGTAAAGTTAATTTGAGTTGGCCTGGGTTTATTAAATTTAAACCAACACATTTTAATTTAATTACAAATTTTATTAACTCATTTTTACAGTTTCGTTGCAGCTTCCTCGTTATTATTCCCTGCAGCTAAAGCAGCAGTATCATCGGCAGACTATGTTTTATTAATTGTGTTGCAGTTCAGGCATATTTTACGTATATAAAAGATACAGGAGTAGACTTTTTACACCCCCTTTAGTAACACTTCCGTTGATTTCCTACAGATCGAAGTAAGCTTCTTCTTGTCTAATTCTAAAATATATATATATAATACACAATGTCATATCATATGATGGGCTTAAGACTTTTTAGTAATAGTTTGACACTTCATGTGGTGGTTTATCACTTACATAATTCAATCTGAAGCCAATACTTATAAATACGTCAGTTGTCTTAGCTTTCTTTCTCTGGAATGCTGTTCTTAACATCTCTAGAATTAATGCTTTCTTTTATTTCGTTACATATTTCTCTACTGGAAGTATCAATTTCAACACCTAATTGGATTGATCACTCTAAGTTTAATGAATCTACATCTTCGTCTTTTGATGTTCTGCTCGCGAGCACAATTTTATTTAATTCGTTCGTTTTAAAATTTGTGTTCACGGATTTTATCATTAAACTCGCGAGCACAAACTCAACTCGCGAGCACAATTTTATTTAATTCGTTCGTTTTAAAATTTGTGCTCGCGAGTTTTATTATTCAACTCGCGAGCACAAACTCAACTCGTAAGAATAGTTCTTTTTAATATAGAAAATATAACTCGCTCGAATTGAATTCGTTCGCGAGCGAGTTTAATTCGAGCACTCTCCGTACTCTGGTTGGAACTGAAATACCACCGACAACAGTGTCAAAGACATAATCATTACAACTATAGATCTTACTTCAGTATTTGCTTCAATAATTACTATTTATTAGCAAAAGCATTTCTCTGTAGCTATTCATTCTGTTAAATATATGAATTTTCGATATAATTGGAAGCACATTTATTTACCCCTTTCATGTTGTCATTTATTCGGTGTAATTACAAATAATATTAAAATTCTTATCCCCTTAGTTAGTTGTATATAAGATTATAAGATATTAACTCACATATTCAATCACAATGGAGTTATTATAGTTTGCACAATTTTTAATAAAAGATCAATAATTATGAAATAAAGGTCGAATGTCTGCACCGACAGAAAATAGACGTTATCAATCTCTGCGCCATCAAGGCTATTGAATATAATGAGAGAAAGAAAGAGAACTAATCATGTCATCTGAAGAATTACAACACCATAGTTGTGTATAGTATCTCTATGTGTATAAACTGTCTGTGACACTGATTGTACTGCGCTGAATAAATTGCACGAAATCAACATTGCAAAATCTCCATTGTTTTGAAATAGGAATTGCACGATAAAAGGAGAATATGTACGTAGTGTTCTATCATACAAGGAATAATAGTAATTGTCTTAGGATACTGAACTTAATAAAACAATTAATAGTAGCTTTTCAATCTCCACTACAAGTAATGGATATACATGATATAAAAGGTGAGACAATGAAATATATATTGTATCTTTGCGCGTCCTAAAATGTTCAACAGTAAAACAGAAATTATGTTTTGTCGTGTCCCCAATTGGGTCTTAAATCTTTTCGACTTGTTATGTTCACAAGAACGAAATATTTGACGCGTGTAAAGTGTTCCGTGGCTTTATTACTAACCCCCTTCATCATAAAAGAGCAGGCAGTGTTAATTTTCCTCCTTAACATTGAAGGATACCAGGAAAGATAGCGAATATCTCCGAGACGGGAAACTATTTTAAAAATCGCGCCACCTCGAATGTCTCTTGATAATTATCTGTAGTCAAGCGTTCCCGCCATTGCGCTATCCCAGTGTTAATTATTAATTAATTTCTGTAAAACGGGGATTTTTTCAAGGGAAAAAATTAACTAAACAAACGATGTATGTTAGAATCCAGGCTAAATCTCATAAGACCAATCTGCGCAGTAAGTGTTTGTATCATAACAAGTTTCAAGATCCGTTTAGGTTTCTTTATCTTTGATTTTTATTGTATTTTGATTGATTGATTTTTTATTGTAAAGTAGATAGTCGATAGACAAAATCAATTAAACTTTATGATAGAGTTTTAAAGCTGCAGACATATTCCTATATTTTCTTAATTTCTTAATTTTTCTGTATTAATTCAGGTGGCAACTCTACAAACTTAACATTTTAGTAATGCATATATGAATTGCATTAAAACTTCTTACTTAAAAAGAGAAAAGAATGCAGAGTTGATACACTTCTATAGGGTGTTTTTTCAAGAGCTTGAGAACTTAAAATGATAATACAAGACAGAAATATTGTTGGAATGAAATTTTTTTTATTATAATCTGGTAGATAATTTCATAGCATTTATTATTTAAATACGATTTCCGGCATATGTCGGCCGCGGCTACGAGTTACATGGTTCATTCGATCGGTCCAATTTTCGACTACTTTTTCCAATAAATCTGGCCGTATGGCGTCAATGGTGGCTTGAATATTGGCTTCCAATGCTTCAAGAGTTGCTGGTTTGTCGGCATAAACCAATGCCTTAACATAGCCCCATAAAAAGTAATCCAGAGGCGTTATATCGCACGAACGACGGGGCCAGTGAACAGGACCACTTCTGGAAATAAAGTTGTCACCAAATTTATTTTGCAATAAATCGATTGTTAAGCGCGCTGTATGCCAAGTTGCGCCGTCTCGTTGGAACTAGACGTCGTCGATGTTTAGCTGATTAATTTTTGGAAACAAAAATTCAGTCAGCATGGCCCTTCCTTATTTCGAAAGAAATAAGGACTGATGATACCGCTAGCCTGTAAACCGCACCAAACAGTCAATTTTAATGGATATAATGGTGATTCGTTAACGGCTTGAGGATTGTCTTCACTCCAAATACGGCAATTTTGCTTTTTGACGTAGCCATTTAACCACAAATGAGCTTCATCACTAAACACAATTCTTTGATAAAAATGCTCATCTTCGGCCAGTTTCAAATGAGCCCAATCAGCAAAAATGCGACGCAAACGATGGTTGTTTGGTTTCAATTCTTGCACGAGATGTATTTTATAGGCACATAAGCCAAGATCCTTACGTAAAATTTTCCACGTAATCGAAAGACAAAGGCCAACAAGTTGAGAACGACGACGAATCGACATTGCGGCGTCTACTTCAATACTTTGCGCTACAACAGCAATATTTTCTTCGGTACGCACATTTCTTTGTCTTGTTGATGATTTTGAATCGAGAACAGCAAAACTAGTGCAAAAACGATCAATAACTGCACGAATTGCTTGCTCACTAGGCCGATTATTGTGACCGTAAAATGGACGAAGTGCTCTATGAAGTTCGCGAACAGATTTATTTTTTTCAAAGTAAATTTCCACAATTTGGAAACGTTGTTCTGGCTTTAAACGATTCATGATGACTTGCCAAACCTTACTGAACAGAAATGTCAACACAGTGTGACATTATCAGCTGTCAAAGCATAGTTATCGATATCGATAGTTCTCATGCAGCTTAAAAAACACCCATTATATACCGTACATCAATTAAATTTTTATTTTGAGTGGCTTGCGATTTTTATAGTTGTACTTTATATTATAATAATAAAGTAAAATTTTGATCTCTTTTGATAATGGACTCTTTTCTAAAAACACCTTTAATCTTAGATATTTATAGGAAACCTTTTGGAATTTAATTTTCTCCTTCTTGTCTAAACAGTACCTGTGCAATTCACTAAAATGTCTATTAGCTTGTTTCCCTTTACTAGCAGCCTATTCCATAAGACACCTATATTTTATTTATTAACCAAGACCTACAATAAGATGAAAATTGAAAGTTTTTATGTGAATACCCCACTAAAATTTATTATAAATGAGAAATGGGTCTTACGAAATTTTCAATAATAATTTTGATATATTATTATAGACGTTATAGAGCGCAGCATTCAGCCTTCGTTTACGTATTCATTTTTTTGCAACGTAAAATTTTTACATCCTTGCCACATAATTTATTTCAGAGGTCACTGTTCTATTGGCAATATATTATTTTATAAACGTAAATTTTCGTGGGTGTGACATTTCTAAATTTAGTAATAATGCAAATGGCAAAATTTAATAAGTCAATATTACAAAATTAATGGCCTTGATATATTAAATAACATCCCATAATGTAAAAGTTTCCATAAATCACTCTATTAACAGCAATAATAAGTTTTGAAAAATTATTTAACAAATGAGAATATTAGATTTTCTATTAATTTATTGCTTTATAGTTCCAGCTGTTTTATGACATATCGAGTTACTAATATTGCTTGGAAACAACTAAATAAAATTCATTTTATTTACTAAATATAAGTGCAATTTTTTCTCATATAAATAGGAAAGAATAACATTTTTTCGTGAAAGGAAATGAGGAAGTATTCTTCCAGAATTGAAAAAAGGTGATATAAATTTGCCAAACATCCTATACGATTAAATGAATCTCAAAAAGTCTTCGAGGTGTGGCTATTAAATAACGAGACTGATGCTGTAAAACATTTTATTTTGATTTCATACATAAAATTTGTGCTGTGTACGGTGAAGGTACTTTATCGAAATCTGTTGCGCGGAAATGGTTCGCTCGCTTTCGTTCTGGAAATTTCAATGTGAAAGATGAGTCACGCTCCGGTCGTCCAATCACTGAAAAATCTGATGAAATTCTTGAAAAAGTCCAACAAGATAAGCATATCAGCAGTGTCGATATTGGCATGGAGCTAGGCATTGACCACAAAACTGTTTTGAACCATTTACACAAAGCTGGTTACAAAAAAAAGCTTGACGTATGGGTTCCTCATGAGTTGAGCGTGAAAAACATGATGGACCGAATTAACATCTGCGATGCGCTGCTGAAACGGAATGAAATCGAGCCGTTTCTGAAACGTTTAATAACCGGAGATGAAAAATGGATTACGTACGATAATCGGAAGCGTAAAAGATCGTGGATAAAGGATGGTGAGCCGTCACAAGCGTTCGCTAAGCCAACATTGACGCCAAAAAAAGTGATGCTGTGTGTATGGTGGGACTGGAGGGGAATCGTCCACTACGAGCTACTTCCAACTGGTCAGACGATTGATTCTCAACTCTACTGTGCACAACTAGAGAGATTACGCCAGGCGATTGAAAGAAAACGGCCCGAATTGATTAATAGGAAAGGTGTTGTCTTCCATCATGACAACGCCCGACCACACACTTCTTTGATGACCCGTCAAAAATTGAGAGAGTTTGGTTGGGAAGTTTTGATGCACCCACCTTACAGTCCGGATATAGCACCCTCTGACTATCATCTGTTTCGATCTCTGCAGAACTCTCTCAATGGAATTAAGTTGGTTTCAAAAGAAGCCTGTGAAAACTACTTGATTCAGTTTTTCGACCAGAAACCACAGAAGTTTTTCACCGATGGGATCATGGATCTACCAAAAAAATGGCGAAACATTGTCGATAATAATGGAGCATATTCGGTTTAAATGAATTCGTCCACGCGCCATGCGGGGACCAGTTGAATTTTACTGAAAAAACGCCACGAACTTTTTCCCAGACCCAATATTTACTTATTATCACCTTCAATATACACCTGTCCTCTATCCCTACAACGCTCCATGCGAATCTTCCATTGTTCGAAACAGTGCTGGAAGTCTTCTTCTGTCAGCTCCTTCAGGATGCGTGCCACTTTCGCTTTCACAGCTTCGACGGACTCAAATTTTGTTCCCTTTAATTCAGATTTCACCTTAGGAAACAGATAGAAGTGGCGCGGCTTGAGATCCGGCGAATAAGCCGGATGGTGTAACACTAGGATGCTGTACTTGGCTAGAAACTTGTCCTTCCACAATTCGGGTCGTTTTTCCTTATTCTTTCACGGAGTTGAGCAAGAACGTGAAGGTAGTAATGTTGATTAATAGTTTGACCTAGGAACCCAGTGAAGGTACACAGTCCCATGAATATCGAAAAAAACAATCACCATTGCTTTGAATTTGGATTTGCTCATTCGAGCTTTTTTAGCTCTCGGTGATGATGGGCCCTTCCAGTGCATAGATTGGCGCTTCGTTTCAGGATCATAAGTTAAAAACCATGATTCGTCACATGTTATTATCCTTTTCAATAAGTTTGGGTCATTTTCAATGGCATTGAAAGTGTCAGTATAAACATTTTTGCGAGTTTCTTGTTGTTCAAACGTGAGAATTTTAGGCACCATTTTGGCACACACTTTTTGCATGTTAAAATAGTTATGTAAAATTTGCCATACGGATTCTTTATCAATTCCTACAGTTTCAGCAATCA
This sequence comes from Dermolepida albohirtum, assembly GCA_031893035.1. Lineage (NCBI taxonomy): Eukaryota > Metazoa > Arthropoda > Insecta > Coleoptera > Scarabaeidae > Dermolepida > Dermolepida albohirtum. The sequence continues at coordinate 421,861 of JAVIWB010004020.1, read as the reverse complement.
CACGAATACTTAACCGACAGTCAGATCGAACCAGATTACCAATTGTTTCGATATTGTCATCCGTATTGTGGAAGGGCGACCGGGCGTGGATCATTTTCAACGTCATCATTATTGATAGCGGCATTGATAGGATTGGTTTAAGATAATTTTCATAAACTATACTATAAAAGACCAATCCGTTAACAGACCGCATTATATCACTCTAATAGACAAATCGAAGATAGGAATTTCTGTAAAACGACTTGGAATGGCCCACAAAAAAAGTTCTCTTTCATCACGACAATACGTCTTCATACAAAAAGTTGATTATGAAAAAATTGGATCAATTAAAATTTCAAGCTGCGTCTCTCACCTTGTTGACCAAATCTATTTTCAAATAACCTTTACGTATTTATGCCTTAAAAGAAGTTGTGATAGGATGAGAGACTTACTGCAGTAACGCGGAGCAATATTGTAAAGATCTTAAAGAAGATCATTATAAAAATATCCCTACACCACTTCAGTATCCTTAGTACAAGTGTGTTGAAGTAAATTGGAAAGGAAAGTGTTGAAAAATAATGAGAAACTTAATCTCCAACGTTTTTTTTTCCTTTTTTCATATAACACTTACCATCAATCATCACCGTATATACCTATCCCCGATTTACACTGAAGATCAGTTCCTCAGAAAACTGTGTAAATCAAAATCTGTTTTATACGCAAAACTGTGTAAAATTAAAACAAAATAAAATGTGCATAATTTAATCATTTATTTCAATATAAAATGAAAGAAAGATACCTTGAAAACATAAAAATAGCTGTCCATTGATAATATGACAAATATGTAAAAGCTAAAGAACTATCCACAAACACGAATATAAGAATTCACAATTCCGACACTAACATATGGACCGGAACTATGGGTGCTGTCTAATGAGAGGAGAAGAAGACTACAAGCAAGGGAAATGAGGAACTTGAGAAGGATCGCGGGTGTAAAACTGCTTAACAATGTGAGAAAAGAAGAAATAAGAGGAAAACTAAGAGTGAAGCTGATGACCCAAAGAATACAGGAAAACACATTGTGTTGGTCTAGACACCTAATATGGATGAACCCAGAAAGGTTAGCAAGGAAAATCTGGATGATGGGAGGACAAAAAAAGGTTGGAAGAGGTAGACCGTGCAGGAAGTGGGAAAGTATTTAAATAGGATAAATATGGAATAGAATGAGGCAGCAGTACAAGCAAGAAACAGAATGAATTGGAGAAGATACATAACTGAGAGCAGGGAAGTGGGAATAACATGAACAGCATTAACACAGCCGATAGAAGAGGCCAACAGTTAAGTAAGTATGTAATTAATTCTTTAATTTCTGTTAATTAATTTATATATGTATATGGGAATGAATAATATAAAATCCTTTAAAAACTTAACCAGTATTCTAATCACTGCCATCACTTTTATTTTTCTTCCTGATTGGTATGTCACTTTCATCACTCAATAGTATCTGATGCGATTATGGTTCGATGTTTGATAAAATCTGTAATTAACATATGTGTTTGGTTTTTAATAAATTCTTTAAAAACCTCCTCAAACTGAATTAAGCATTTAATAATATCGCGCTGAAACCGTTCAGCTTGTTCAAAATTCGGATCAGTTTATAGAAAATGAATACCTAATTTTGACGCTGATAAGTCCTACGTGGATGACTTTCGCCGTGAACACAATTTGTTCAGACTTTCTTCATCAGAATCACGATTGTGACGATCATTTGTTTCACAAACTACGTTAACTAAATCATCTTCATCTTCTTCATCCGCCATTAGTTCTACAATATTTTCCTCAGCTAAATCTTTCATATCTTCCTCTCCCATCGTATGCGCCAAATCAGTCGTCTGAGAATATTCATGTTCCAATGGCAATCTAGAATTCTCGGCTACTACATGTGTAACTACATGTGGCCATACTTTCTTCCAGCGAGAGTTGAAAGTTGATTGCTTAATCTCGATATATGACATTCAAACAGGCTTAGCACAATATGAGATTCTAAAGCTTTTCAAGCATCCATAATTACAAGAAATGCATCATTTTTCATTTGTTCTAATATATTCGCTAGATGTATAGTGTCTGCATGATCTAAATCGTATTTTCTTTTATCTACTATTTTAAAAACCGTGTAAAAGCAAAATCATGTAAATAAATTATGTAAATAGAGGGCTTATTTGTGGTTTTGTAACATTTTTGTAACACAATAATATAATATCATAATTACTTGTCAATAATAGAATATCCTTAAAACATAAAATTTGAAATGTCCCCGTAGGTTGTATAGTATTTGATTCAAGATTATTTTATAGGAAAACCAGTGCCGCATGCTAGGAACTACAAACCTAATATGTTGATTTTGGTACTAATATATTGCAATTGAATAAATCACGGGCAGCGATGCTTCCATTATAAGACGTATTTTTTAAATAAGAGCCGTTTTGTTGTATATCCTAATAGGTGCGCGCATGGTGTTTTGTTGGGCGACTTCATGCAAAGCGGAACCACTATAAATGCGGTAGCCTACGGCCAAACCCTGCGATTCAAAACAAAATACGTAACATGCTGAGAGAGGGAATTTTGCTACTCCATGACAGTGCAAGACCTCACGCCGCAGCTCAGATCCGAGCTTTATTGGACTCTTTGGATGGGAACTTGTGGAACATCCCTCCACAGCCCCAACCTTGCGCCGAGTGATTTCCATCTTTTCCGTTATCTCAAACATCTCGGCGGCAACCACTACAATGACGACGAAGACGTGAAAACGGCCGTGACCTCTTGGTTATCGGAGCAGGTGGCAAGTTTCTATGAAGAGGGTATTGAAAATCTAGCTGTAAGGTTTGATAAATGTTTAAACGAACTTGGCAGCTATGTTGAAAAATAGAAAAATGTATGTATATGTTAATCTGAAAATAAATTTGCTTTCTAAAAATTTTCTTTCGTTTGGTTTTTATTTTCAAATGGCTCTTACTTAAAAAATACGCCTCGTACTTGCATAGTAAAAAAAATTTTTAAATCAAGAACAAATATCTCAATATTTTTTCGATTAAATATACTTATGTATCTTTATAAGAAAAATATATTAAATTAAAGGTTACCTTTGCACAACTTTATATTATAAATAAAACGTTTCCTTACGCTTCTCAAATATAAATCCAACAAAATATATTTTCTATCTAAAATTCTTACTTTCTCACTCCGTCAAAGTCGAAGTCTAACTTGAAGTTGAAAATATAACGAAACTTTACAAAACTCATAAAAACCATGAAAATATATACATTATTAATTATATATATTGTATAATTATAAGTTCTTGAACTTGTATTGTTGTGATTTATTAAATTTTATCACACAAAGATGTGATTATTTATTAAATAGTATTCCTTGTTATCGACACAGTATTTTTCTTGTAGCTATACAATACATCTTTGTGCATATATGATGATAACATTTTGTTTGATTTTAAACGACATCGCTTTGACTTAAAACAATATATTTTTGAAGGTGCACAACGCATGGAATATGGCTGACAGCATACTGTAAAATAAGAAATTTATGTATAAATTTATTAATATCCATCACGACAAGAATTTGTTACAACAACATTGTTATATATGACTAACACATGGATCAATAAGTCCCGAGACTAACCCATAGATGGCGCTCGTAGTAAACCAGTAACCACGTCTTTCTAGAGTACTAACCTTTGCTTGAAACTTGTCAAAATTTTAAGTCGATCGGACCAGAAACAGCTGAGTTATCGAGGTTGGAGTAAAGTCGTTTTGTAGTTTGTTTAAACAACGGAAAAAACCGAGTTTCGTGTTCTGATAAAACATTGTTTTTTAATGGGTAAAAACACCACGCAAGCAAAACAATGGATTGAAAAATGTTATCCGGACTCTTGTCCATCAAAAGCAACGATTTGTCGGTGGTTTGCCGAGTTTAAACGTGGTCGTACCGACACAAATGACGCGGAACGCTCGGGTAGACCTGTGGAAGCCGTTACACCGGAAAATGTGAGTGAAGTAACAAAAATTATAATGAAAGATCGTAAAGTGAAGCTCCGTGAGATTGCTGAGATGACACAGATATCATATGGAGGTGTATTTACTATCCTTCATGAAAAATTGAGCATGAAAAAGGTTTTTTCCAAGTGGGTGCCGCGATTGCTCTCGATGGAACAAAAACAGCAACGAGTCGATGATTCAGAAAGCTGTTTATCGCTATTTACTCGCAACAAAAAAGATTTCTTGCGTCGTTACGTGACCATGGACGAAACATGGATACATCACTACACTCCAGAGTCGAAGCGGCAGTCATCTGAGTGGCGCACAGCTGGGGAAAGCCGTCCGAAACGTCCGAAAACGCAGCAGTCAGCTGGCAAAGTCCTGGCGTCAGTTTTTTGGGATACACATGGCGTGATTTTCATTGACTACCTCGAAAAAGGTAAATCGATCAACAGTGATTATTATATTGACTTACTGGTGCTTTTGAAGGAGGAAATCGCAAAAAAACGACCGCACATGCAGAGAAAAAAAATCCTTTTTCACCAAGACAATGCACCCTGCCACAAGTCGATGAAAACAATGGCAAAATTGAACGAATTGGGTTTTGATCTGCTTCCCCACCCCCCATATTCGCCAGATTTAGCCCCTAGTGACTACTGGCTCTTTGCTGATCTTAAAAAAATGCTCCAGGGAAAAAGATTTGGCTCAAATAAGGAGGTCATCGCTGAAACTGAAGCTTATTTTGAAGCGAAAGATAAATTTTTTTATAAACATGGCATTGAAAAATTGGAAAAGCGTTGGAACCATTGTATCACCCTAAAAGGTGATTATGTTGATGAATAAAAAAAAATTTTGCAAAAAAAATGTTGTTTTCATTGTTAGTCTCGGGACTTATTGATCCATGTGTTATGTCCAACAACGTTTGAAAGCAAGCTACTTGCCAAGCGAGTTGCCGACATTAACGTGCGCCTGAACGCCCTCTTCTCAACTCGCGTATAACGCCTATGCTTCATACAAAATCACCCACTTTAGTTATAAAACGTACTTATTTATGTATAATATGTATGTACATATAACATCTATACGTTTGTGTATATATTAACACATTTAAATAACTTTAAAGGATCGTGACGTGACAATGATTTTATAATAACCCACGCACCAATTAAACAACTCTGTGTTCTTTCGCGAATAGATTTAAATGTAAACTCTCTTAGAAAAAAAAATATATTGGCACATTAAGCGACTTGGAATTTCCAGACACTATTTAGATCCTATTATACGTTTTTTTTTTCAAGTCATAAATATTATTGCTCGGCTATTAAATTTATTGTTTATGAGCGCAATTTGTTGTAGAGAAGGCAACTGGCGGTTAGGCATGATAACGCGGTAAATTAGTGAATTGCAAAACCATTTTCTATCACCGAAACTCATTAACCAATGCAGTTGGATAAAGTGGACATGTCTAAAAACTCCATTAACATAAAGCTATCTCCCGATACTGCCTAAGTACAATGTGTCTTTCCATTGTAAAATGATGATTTGCTTTCAAATGACTACTAACGACGTATTTAAACTCTTGTAAAATGTCATCAGTTGTTGTATTCAACATGCTTAGGCCGACTAGCCAATAAACTTTTATTTCTTCGTCATTTTAAAATATATCTGATAGGGATTAAATACATACATATGTATGTGATAAAAAAGGTTTGCAATTTCAAACACAACAATATGAAGTATTTTATTTATACATAATTGCTTTAGTAAGTAATAAACAAAGGTTATGATTGTTTAATATTTTTTGATAAAACAATATTTTATTGCAATTTTTCATCAAACATATAAAGATCAATCGATAGTACTTTTTACAACAATATTTACAATAAATTTATTTCACAAAATAGAAAAAAATTCTTAATAAATATACTCTTATGTAATGTTAAAAGGAGTCATTCTAATATTAATAACACCCTGTCTACTACATGTTTCACAGATATCACTGATCATCAGGCAGACTTGTGTTATTAATGAACGATTCCTCTAGCGTTTATCATATCCTTTCGATACAGAAAAATAATATCTCGAGATAGACGCGCTCTCGCTTTGTCGTTGAATACATTTTTGTTTTTGACGAGAGAGAGAGGCTATGATTATTCAATACTCTTATGTGTACAAAAATAGAATTGAACCTGCAAAGACAAGGGATAATTAACAATTAAAAAGAAAAGACAAAAACAAAGTAAAATTAAGCATTACATAATTTAGTTTGGAATTACAATAGCTTCTAAAATATCAAATTTTAAAATTCTTTTCGTAAATTTCTGTAGGTTGAGTTTGAGTGCTGTTGTGTCTTTCAAATAAACTAGGTCTAGCACCCAATGCCATATACAACATTCGAATAAATAAAATAATTGATTTCGAAACCATAAACTAAATATATGTATATTGAATTCGTCATTATTCAACAAATGGATTTATGGAAAGAACTGTTAGCATTTACAGTATTTAATATTTACATTAAATATTGGGTCTGGGAAAAAGTTCGTGGCGTTTTTCCCGATAGATGGCATTGGTTGCCGATAACTAAAGAACAACAAGTCACAGCGACACCACCGACGGCTCGTTTTTTAGATGACCTTCCGAACGTTAGTTTGAGCGTAGAAACATTGTAATCGGTGCAGTGGTTGGAAAGTTATTCGCACTTGAAAATGGAGAAGAATAATGAGAAATTTCGCTATATTCTGCAATATTATTATGATAAGGGGAAGAACGCTGCGCAGGCTTGTGATAAAATTTGTGCTGTGTACGGTGAAGGTACTTTATCGAAATCTATTGCGCGGAAATGGTTCGCTCGCTTTCGTTCTGGAAATTTCAATGTGAAAGATGAGTCACGCTCCGGTCGTCCAGTCACTGAAAAATCTGATGAAATTCTTGAAAAAGTCCAACAAGATAAGCATATCAGCAGTGTCGATATTGGCATGGAGCTAGGCATTGACCACAAAACTGTTTTGAACCATTTACACAAAGCTGGTTACAAAAAAAAGCTTGACGTATGGGTTCCTCATGAGTTGAGCGTGAAAAACATGATGGACCGAATTAACATCTGCGATGCGCTGCTGAAACGGAATGAAATCGAGCCGTTTCTGAAACGTTTAATAACCGGAGATGAAACATGGATTACGTACGATAATCGGAAGCGTAAAAGATCGTGGATAAAGGATGGTGAGCCGTCACAAGCGTTCGCTAAGCCAACATTGACGCCAAAAAAAGTGATGCTGTGTGTATGGTGGGACTGGAGGGGAATCGTCCACTACGAGCTACTTCCAACTGGTCAGACGATTGATTCTCAACTCTACTGTGCACAACTAGAGAGATTACGCCAGGCGATTGAAAGAAAACGGCCCGAATTGATTAATAGGAAAGGTGTTGTCTTCCATCATGACAACGCCCGACCACACACTTCTTTGATGACCCGTCAAAAATTGAGAGAGTTTGGTTTGGAAGTTTTGATGCACCCACCTTACAGTCCGGATATAGCACCCTCTGACTATCATCTGTTTCGATCTCTGCAGAACTCTCTCAATGGAATTAAGTTGGTTTCAAAAGAAGCCTGTGAAAACTACTTGATTCAGTTTTTCGACCAGAAACCACAGAAGTTTTTCACCGATGGGATCATGGATCTACCAAAAAAATGGCGAAACATTGTCGATAATAATGGAGCATATTCGGTTTAAATGAATTCGTCCACGCGCCATGCGGGGACCAGTTGAATTTTACTGAAAAAACGCCACGAACTTTTTCCCAGACCCAATATTATGGAAAGATGTGCGAAGAAAGTGCATGTAGTATTTCACATTTCAAATAAAATAATGAAAGAGTTACGTTTTTCTAAAAAATATGAAATTAATTTGTAGTAGTTAGTAATTTTAAAAATTCAACTTGGTAATCTTTGTTTTCAAAATTAACTCAATCTTCTTCTTCTTCTTTTTCCCGGGTTTCCTTGTACCCTCACGGATGTCGGATATTAGTAGGTTCCACATTCCTTACCCATTCCTTCCATTTTCTCCTGTCAGTCGCCATTGTTCATATCCTCCATCATTTTCCCTCTTACTTTTCCTATCTCTGCAATGCCGTTTATCCTCGTCATTCTTCCTCTTCTTCGTTTCTTCGTTGTTTTCATTTCCACTATTCTTTTCAATGGTCTGTTACTGTCCAATCTTTCTACATATCTATACCACTCTTCTTTTCAATTTATTGTATTACTGCTCTTTGTTCTAGTTTCCTTCTAATTTCTTCGTTTCTCACGTGGTCTAGCTTAGTCTTCCCTGCTATCCTCCGGAGCTATTTCATTTCTGCTGCACTAATTTTATTTTCATTTCCATACAGAATGATGAGGATCACTATTATATTGGGTCTGGGAAAAAGTTCGTGGCGTTTTTTCAGTAAAATTCAACTGGTCCCCGCATGGCGCGTGGACGAATTCATTTAAACCGAATATGCTCCATTATTATCGACAATGTTTCGCCATTTTTTTGGTAGATCCATGATCCCATCGGTGAAAAACTTCTGTGGCTTCTGGTCGAAAAACTATCAAGTTGTTTTCACAGGCTTCTTTTGAAACCAACTTAATTCCATTGAGAGAGTTCTGCAGAGATCGAAACAGATGATAGTCATGCTATATCCGGACTGTAAGGTGGGTGCATCAAAACTTCCCAACCAAACTCTCTCAATTTTTGACGGGTCATCAAAGAAGTGTGTGGTCGGGCGTTGTCATGATGGAAGACAACACCTTTCCTATTAATCAATTCGGGCCGTTTTCTTTCAATCGCCTGGCGTAATCTCTCTAGTTGTGCACAGTAGAGTTGAGAATCAATCGTCTGACCAGTTGGAAGTAGCAGTGGACGATTCCCCTCCAGTCCCACCATACACACAGCATCACTTTTTTGGCGTCAATGTTGGCTTAGCGAACGCTTGTGACGGCTCACCATCCTTTATCCACGATCTTTTACGCTTCCGATTATCGTACGTAATCCATTTTTCATCTCCGGTTATTAAACGTTTCAGAAACGGCTCGATTTCATTCCGTTTCAGCAGCGCATCGCAGATGTTAATTCGGTCCATCATGTTTTTCACGCTCAACTCATGAGGAACCCATACGTCAAGCTTTTTTTTGTAACCAGCTTTGTGTAAATGGTTCATTTTGTGGTCAATGCCTAGCTCCATGCCAATATCGACACTGCTGATATGCTTATCTTGTTGGACTTTTTCAAGAATTTCATCAGATTTTTCAGTGATTGGACGACCGGAGCGTGACATCTTTCACATTGAAATTTCCAGAACGAAAGCGAGCGAACCATTTCCGCGCAACAGATTTCGATAAAGTACCTTCACCGTACACAGCACAAATTTTATCACAAGCCTGCGCAGCGTTCTTCCCCTTATCATAATAATATTGCAGAATATAGCGAAATTTCTCATTATTCTTCTCCATTTTCAAGTGCGAATAACTTTCCAACCACTGCACCGATTACAATGTTTCTACGCTCAAACTAACGTTCGGAAGGTCATCTAAAAAACGAGCCGTCGGTGGTGTCGCTGTGACTTGTTGTTCTTTAGTTATCGGCAACCAATGCCATCTATCGGGAAAAACGCCACGAACTTTTTCCCAGACCCAATATTATATACTTTTAGCTTTATTTTTTCACTTATTTCTTTTTTTCTCGGATATCGTTCTATTGAACAAGTAGTATATGTTATTTACTTTTCTAATTTTATTATTATAGCTATTTCTAGTTCTACTTTACCATCATTTTCTATTACGCTTCCTAGATATTTTATCGTGGTCACTTCTAACGTTCGTTTTGGTTTATTTACGCTCTTCGTTTTTGTTTATATACACTATTTTACTTTTCTCGGCATTTACCGCCATTTTTAGTTTTTCTATTTCCTCCATCCATATATTTATCAGCTTTTGCATTTTAGTCTTTCCATCTGCTATTAGCACAAGATCGTCGACATATAGTTAACAGTTAAATTTGATGGAGCCTGTATTGATTAACTTAATCACTTAAGATTGATATATAACCCCTTACCACGTGAATTTTCGTATTCTGTGTACGTACTTCTACAACTAAGTTGTCATTGTTAGCAGATAATTAAACAGTGTCGCACCTGGAAACTACGGTAAAAACTCGCACGAAAGAAATTCCGTACACGATCTGTACTGTCGAAATTGTACAGTATGGGTTTTGGCTTTCCACGGTAGTTGAAATAAACTGATGCTGAAAATATTTAAACAATCTCTTGCACTTTGTGTATCTACATTCTAAAAACGATGCTTAAAAAGCTAAGTATTTATTTACATGTTTTACCTGCTAAGCCCTTGCACTTCTTCGAAACGCGCGCTACTGACCAAACGCTCGCAGTGCCAACTTTAATAACGTCACTTGAATGAATCTTCGACCAGTAAGCCGAAACTACTACAAAGCACCAAGAGAGCAGAATTTGTTTTTGATTTTCACCACTGATGAAAATCCAGTTTCACGCAAATGCAATGAAAAATGTAATGGTAGTTTGAAACGAGTTGCGCACAAAGACATTTGATTGTCGTAGTATTGTGCACAGTTCGTTTATAAGTTATGATCCTTTTAGGGACAGCTAAGTGTAACTGGTGATAAATGTATGACTTTTGGCCGACAATATACGGACACCATTATTTTCCGTAAGAAAGTCATAAAATCGGAATTACAACAGGATGACGAAATTTTGCACACTGCACCTATCTCGTGCGTGCGATGAGCCTATGCCACACCTGCACGCACTCTTCCTCCTAATGACGACTGAGTTTTCCATTTTCTCAGGAAGATATAAAATGGCAGGTTTTTAAACAGAAAATTCTAGTTCCGACGCTATTTAAGTAGCTGTTCAACTTCTCCCATCGAGATGGCAGTTTTAGTTAAAAACAGGACCTTTCTAGTTGAATTAGATTTAGCCTGTGGTTGATTAACTGGTTTACCAGGTGCGACATTTTGCAATTATCTCCTGATGATGACAACTTAGTTGTCGAAATGCGTATACAGAATTACAAAAGGTAATGTGGAGAGGGGTTATATATCAACCTTAGTGATTAAGACCTTTCTAAATAATACATTTATTAAAATTTAATTATTTATGCACACGTGTTTACGTAGCATAAATACTGCATATTTAAAGAAATATACACTTTAAACATTGTCATTTCTCAATATTGCGCCAACTTATTTTCTTTTCTATATTACTTCAATTATATCACACAAGCGCGCTCAATTCTTTTAAAAAAATTACATCACGATGAATTTTAATCATATTATTTTGTATTTACTAATGCCAATTAAGGTCTATAGCAACCTAATATGTAGGTATTCCTCTAATAAAAAAAGCCGATTGCTTGTATACAGTCACAGGAAGTCACGACTTCAAAAGATACACGATCGCTAATTATAAAAGCTTTAAATTAACCTTGTTCGCCGATATTTTTTCTGGTACTTTTCAATCGCGATTTGTGTTCATCTCCTGCTTAAATTATTTAATGAGCGTATATGAAATACATATATAGAAGGTATATAATCAAGTGATTACTTTCAACTGGTTCTCGACTTGCCTCTTCTGAAGTGGGACATTTATATAGATTTTAAAAATACATTGACCTAGGTCTATATTTTATATAGTTATTAGTGAAACTATACATTACATAAGTGAAATATTGCGAAAATATTACAAGAAAAAATATGAAATCTAGTTACTAAAATATCTTCCTTAATAAATAAAATTCTTGACAGACTTAAGTGGCAAAAATAATCAAATTATACTAAAAGAAATGTTGTAGAGTTAGATTAATTTAAAAACAAAAACGTTCCTAGTTATTGTTACAAGTATTTTAGTAAAATCAAATAGATTATACATACAAACAGATTATGTAACGAGAATTCACAAAGGCCTTTTGCCCTGATGGCTATGGATTGCAAAGCGCACGTCTATACTAAATCTATTCAATGATACAAAAATTATAATAATTAAATGATATATGATTATTAAACATATCATCTCTTATTATAATTATCATGTTGGCCAGTAACATTTAAACATAAATGGATACGACGTTTCATATCTTCGAAAACGCGATTCAGCATATCTACATCAATTCGCTTATATTATCTAGTAAATGTTTCTGTTTAAATCGTCTAGGTTGCAAGAGTTTCAGAAATTGATTTTTTTAAATAAAGTAACATTCAAAAATTCTCACAGATATCCCAGTCAAGCTTGTGATCTATCTTAATCTTGGAAATAGATACTTTGAAGTTTATCATTAACTTGATTTATAAACGATTCAAGAATGTTGCGATAGGTTTTTGGCGTTTATATTTCCTTAAAAAATATTGAACCAATAATTTCATCTGAATATAGTTATTCATTTTAAAAAATCTAGGTCAAATTCGCAAAAATAATGCAGATTTCATCAGTCAGTCACTTGACTATCCACCTCGTAGCTGTCAATGTCGATTTTTGGTTATCCACTTCTATCTATGACATTTTTGCCCTTATAATCTCTTTCATAGTGTCCATTTCAAATGCCACAACTTCAATGTCTTTGTAGTAGATAAATGTTTCACGAAATTGGTCGCTATACTAAATTTCAAATTTTATATCACAGTACATACCTACTTTTTTTCAATACTTAACGGAATGTGAAACATGTATTTGTTAAAATAAATAAATCATCGCACTAGTAACACCTCTAATCAACTCAGTAGTAAAATACTAAAGAGGTTATGTTTATATTTTTGATGAATGAATAAAGGCGCTTTATTATCCACGTTTTCGAGACAGTAGACTAGTTTCTTTAGGAACACAATTGCTTTCTAAATTAAACAGTATGTATTTTGTCAAGAATTCAAGAAAGATAAAAAGACTTGAAACTGTTAAATCACTAACATTATTTGTTGGTATCATTCACAAGAAAGAAAAGCGCAAGCAATATTCTATATTGTGCGTTGCAACTAAGTTTCAAGTAGGCAGAACATGGAAAATTTTTGAAAAATTTAATTATTTTTATATTATTAAACAATATTTAATTAGAATATAAACAATAGAAACGGCGAGTAATCTAAGAAATATCTATTTTTCCCTGACCAACACTGAGATGTATATTGACATATAATATAGTTTTCTATAACTGGGTTTTCTATATTTTTCAAATAGATGTCGTCTATACATACAATTATTACCAACATGATCAATAATTTATCCAACACTTGTATACTCGTTTCACTTGCTCTTCTACATTTCGCGAAAAATTCTGAAGATGGCGCCCCCTGCAAACGTTACAGAGCAATTTAAATTGCAAAAAAATGAACCAATTGTGTATTTATCTAATATAGTTATATTAACAAGTTATTTTTGGGAATTAGTTAATTTTAGAATTAAAAAATTTTAATGGAATGTTCAAATAAACTAAGATAAAAAAGGCTGTTCTACAACTTGATTTTAACTATCAGCCATTTTGCATTAATGTAATCAAGTTTCAAGTACAAGATTATTGTGTTTATGAATGCTTTCATTATAAAAACCTTCCCGCTAAACATTAAGCCTTGTTACGTAACGATAGATGTCGTAAGTGTTCGATCCACTATGAAAAATTTTGAGATGAAGTAAAAGACTATATATAACTCATAAATTCAAGTACAACATAAACAAGCCACGAATAAATGTCAATAAATTGCATGTGTCTGTTAAATTAAAGCAATAGAAAGGCAATTACACAAGTTTCTATCGCAATAGGAAGGAAAATGTTATACGATGAAGATGACGATTACGGTTTGCAATATTCGGAAGACAGTGCGTCAGAGCCAGATGTAGATCTTGAAAATCAATATTACCACAGTAAGATAATAAAGGAGGAAAATCCAAAGGCAGCTTTAGCGGCTTTTCAAAGAGTAATCGACTTACAAGGTGAAACTAAAGGAGAATGGGGTTTCAAGGCGTTAAAACAAATGGTAAAAATCAATTTTAAACTCAAAAACTATCAGGAGATGTTGGACAAATACAAAGAAATGCTCGATTACTTGAAATCAACTGTGACCAAAAATCATGGTGAAAAATCTATAAATTCGGTTTTGGATTTTACGTCGACGTCCAAAAATATTGATTTATTGCAAGACTTCTACGAGACTACCTTGGAAATATTAAAAGATTCGAACAATGAGAGATTATGGTTTAAAACCAACACAAAATTGGGAAAAATTTACTTAGAGAGAGGAGAATATAATAAAACTATGAATATCCTTAAACAGTTAAAGAAATCATGTACAAATGATGATGGAGAGGAAAACATGCAAAAAGGTACTCAATTATTGGAGATTTATGCTTTGGAAATACAAATATTTTCAGCTCAAAAAAATAATAAACAATTAAAGCAACTATACGAACGCGCATTACGAGTACCATCCGCTATTCCACATCCACTTATTATGAGCATTATTCGAGAGTGTGGTGGCAAAATGCATTTACGTTCTGGCGATTATGAAAAAGCGTATACAGATTTTTTCCTCGCATTCAAAAATTATGACGAATCTGGGAATCCCAGGCGAATTACGTGCCTTAAATACTTAATTCTTACCAGCATGTTAATGAAATCAACAATTAATCCGATCGATTCCCAAGAAGCTAAACCCTACATTAACGATCCAGAAATAATCGCCATGAACGATCTGATCACAGCATATCAGAAGAACGATAAAAAATCATTTGAGAAAATTTTCTCTGAAAATAAGGAATCCCTAATCAATGATCCCTTCATACGCGATCACATAGAAGGTCTACTGCAAATCGTACGAACACAAGTGTTGTTAAGCTTAATTAAACCTTATAAAGTCGTTAGGATATCATTTATAGGCAAAGAACTGAATATATCACAAGATGAAGCCGAAAATTTAGTAGTTATGTGTATACTGAATGAAATGATTGACGGAAGAATCGATCAGGTTAACCAGTTATTGGTAAGGCAAGTCGACAATGTTTCAGGAAGAATTTTTAACTACTCGGCCGCGGATAAAATGGTTACGTGCATTGATAAAATTGTTAAATATGTTACATCTGAATTTATAATATAATGTATATTGTGTAATTTCATATAAATCACAATTATAATTTGGTTAAATATATTTTGTGTATTAATCTTATTTTTATCCAAGAATTTATTTCCAAAATTGTTACCTATTCGAAAAAAATATGCGAATGAATATCGACTATTTATAATTCACATAAACTCTAGCAAATTTATCGATTAAAAAATAATAAATCTTGGAATTCAGAATTCATATTGAAATAAATCTATTGAGCTAGGACATTATAATAAAAGTATGTAACAATGCAGTGCAAAGCGATTCTGATTCTTGTTGAACGCGAAAATATTTTGTCTTCGCTATTTAAATAAAAGTGGTGTTCATATGTGTGCATGGGTGTGCGTAATTTGAAGCGCCCTGAGAATTATTACATAAAAAGAAAGTAGCATCTTTATGTAATTATAAAGTCTATATTAAAACCAGTTGCTAGCTGGTGCACTGTGTTAAAATACAATAAATTGTTACGTTACCCCAGGTCCTTGTATTTTTACTATTATTATATTATAACTATTATTAAAGCGTCCAATAAAATATGTAATAATAATAATAATAACTTTACTGCAATTAATTGTACAGAAAAAAAATGCAAACGTCACGAACTCTTGTTGTAAATATTGAGAATACCTTAATTTTTTCAAATAATTCCAATAAACTATTAAAAAATTTAATGGAAGAGTAGTGAAGTCCACTCTTTATCAAGGTTAGGCGGTGTTATAGATACATATATAGATAAAGGATCAGTAACACATCTATGTATGCTCGTAGAGAGTAGTCTCAAAATTAGGTATACAAATATACGCTCACGTATTCTAAGGTGAACTCAAATAATACAAACTTGTTCAAGAAAGAATTATTTTACGAACCTAACAAAACTTCAGATGAAACTGACATATAGTGAAGGGCCCTGGATACTTTCAACTTTGCGTACTTAATAGCGTTAAAGAAAAATGTTGGTTTTGTGTTTCTATAACGCGGATGATCTTCCAACATAATAAGTTTATGAACTAGTAAATTACACTATATTCTTCTGGGCTTCCGGGCTGGAACCGCGTCACTGGTTATAACTGCCGACGTTTCGTACCCACTCGTGCGAGACATCTTCAGGGTTCAACTATTTCAGTTGAAACAGTTGAGCCCTGAAGACGTCCCATACGAGTGGCTGCGAAACGTCGGCAGTTATACCAGTGACGCGGTTCCAGCCGGGAAGCCCAGAAGAATATAGTATGAACCACGACCGCGGAAGTCTACGTACCAGATTAGTAAATTATACGCAATTTGAAATCGACTCATGATTAAATACAATAAAAATTGAGAAAATTTTTGTGCTTAAAACTTAATCACTTAAGGTTGGGTCCACATTAATTTTTGTATTCTGTATACATATTTCGACAGCTAAGTTTTCATCATCAGCAGATGCCAGCGAAAGTCAAATGCACATTGTGTTGGGGCTTTCGACGGTACAGATCGTGTACGGAGTTTTTTTTCGTGTGTATTTTTGTCGTAGTTTTCCAGGTGCAACACTCTTAAATTATCTGCTTAGTTGTTGAAATACGTATACAGAATACGAAAATTAATGTGGAAAGGGGTCATGCATCAACCTTAAGTTATTAAGTTAATCAACTACAGGCTCCACCAAAATTACCTTAAATTAATAAATATTCGAAGATGTTTCAAAAAAGTATGCTAGGAAATTCAGGGATTTAAATTTTCTACATTTGTTTTTTAATAAACTTATTCCAAATTTAAGTTCAGAAATAAATGCCTCGTAGTAGAAAACCTTCCTTTCGCAAAAAGTTTTCTAAACTTTTATGCGCTAACTATGTAAGTGTAAAGCCCAAAATTCCAACATTATTTTTTAAACCAATACTAGACTTGTTATGTTTTGAAATGAACAGTCGTAGTTTCGTCCATATTTAATTGATCATTTTGCATTACCCGAAAGTTAACCAATCAAAATTTTTTCGCTGATACTGCAAAATAAAGAAATTCTTCCTCGTTCGCCACAGAAAATTATTATAATTAGAATAATTAAGTATGGAAAATTTTTAGTACAAGTTTATAGAAATCAAGAAGACAAATATTATATGGAAGGCAATTAGTTCCTCTCAACGATTTTTTATAGTAATCCACTTTAAAGCAGAACATGGTTAGTTCACGTAACAATTTTGAGAATAATTTATTATAAATAATGTAATAAAACTTCTGGTAATTACAAATAAAACAATTAACTTTCCTCTACAAGAATACGTTTATTGCTACAAAACAAATTGTGATTAAAAAACGAAATTTTATAATAGTGTTACACGTATCAATACAAATACTAAAATATTCTGCAACTGCTTCACATTAATTTTTACTTCGCTTCGTATCTAGTATTTATTTGTATACCTAAATGGAAATTATTTGAATGTATTTGTATATATCGGGGCAACAAATTAATATTAGTGCTTTAAATTTACATTATATTCAAAGTTATTGGTAGGTATTTAAACTATACTTAACATTTAAATATTTAATTACTAAGTAGTACAGTACAAATTGAATATTTACATTTTGTGATCATTTCATCTTGATATTTCCGCAGTTAAAGAATGTTGAACTTTCAAAAAACCTGTTTGCAATTATTTAAACAAAACAAAATCATCTGAACTCTAACAGGATATTGACACAATACGAAAAACACAATATTACTTTTAAAAATAAAATTTTAAATTGTGAGCAGTTAAATATTACACGTAAAGCAATATATTTGAAATATATTCTAAAATAATTAGCATGTATTCAATTCGTTGTTAAAACTAAACTAAATTTAATACGTAACAGCTGCATAACTATTATCATTTGATATTGTTAACTGTAAAAATAAATTTTAAAACTCGGGAAGTGACGAATTTTAATAACACGCTGTATTTGGACAAGAATAAATTTTAAATTAAAATATAAAGTTTAGTTAACCGTTGCGCTTCATATATTTTTTATACCGTGAAAATATTTTATAATGAAACATGCACATACATACACTAGTTGCTAGAATAACGTAATAATGAAATGACAGCAATGTATTTTAGCGTGTATTTTATTTTGCAACATAGGATGTCAAAATAAGTTACTCTATTTTTGAGGTATGTGTAGTGTAGAAGAAAAACTGTTATTAGTGAACTGGTATAACTCGAATATGAGTTTGAGGAGAGTATCAGATTTGTTTCAAATTACATATCCTGACCGTCCAAGACCGAGTCCAACTACAATAAGTAGGTTAGTACAGAAGTATAAAAATAATGGATGCATCGTTCCTAATCATAAAAAAAAGAATAGGCCAAGATATGTTATTACTGACGCCAAAAGAGATGAAATTCTACAAACAATCGAAAATAATAATATGCTCTCCACAAGAGCTTTAGCACAAACTACAAATGTAAGCAAATTTTCCGTGCATAAACTACTAAAACGAGAACATTTTAAGTCGTATCATTTTCAAAACCATCAGGAACTAATTGCGAATGATGCAGAAAGAAGAAGTAACTTTTGTGAAATCATGTTGGATAAGCTTCATGATACTTTACTACCAGAATTTGCTTTACAGATGAAGCAACATTTTATGTAAATGGTGAAGTAAATTCACAGAACTGCCGCTACTGGAGTAGACAAAATTTGCATAGATATCATATCACAAGGACTCAGCGGCCACAGAAAGTCAATGTTTGGACTGGGTTGATTGGACACCATATTGTAGGACCGTTTTTTATTGAGGGTACTCTTACAGGAGAAAAATATTTAGAATTGCTTGAGTACAGAGTTATGCCAGCCCTCCACGCTTTAAATATTGCTGGTGAGATTTGGTACCAGCGTGATGGCGCGCCGGCACATAATTCTCATATGGTTAGAACATTTTTCAACCAAAGATTTCCAAACTGTTGGATAGGCCGTGGAGGAGAAGTAGAATGGTCCGCAAGGTCACCAGACCCGTCTCCAAACGATTTCTTTCTTTGGTCATGTATCAGAAATAAGTTTTTCATGGAGAACCTCTAAATAATATTGACCAATTAAAAAATAGAATACGAGTTGCTGCAAGAGAAATGACTCCAGAGCAGATACAAAATACAATAAATGAATTCTACAATCGCTTAGGATACTGTCTGGCCGTCAATGGTGACATTTTTGAAAATTTGTTAAATTAGTTTTTAAATTTTGTTCAACTACTATATTTCACATCCTACATTGCAAAATAAAATACACGCTAAAATACATTGCTGTCATTTCATTATTACGTTACTCTAGCAACTAGCGTATGTATGTGCATGTTGCATTATAAAATATATTCACGGTATACACATAAATACATCCAAAATATAAACAATAAACTTAAAAATTTCAGTTCATTTTACGCTTATCAAATTCAATTTCCTTTATATACGAAATTTATTTACAAAACTTTTTTTAAGTAATAAAAATTTTTATTTCTGCTTAAATCTGTCGCATTGGCTAACGCTATATGTTAATAAGTAATGTAGTTTAAGTAATCTTAAATCATTGCAATACAGCTTTAGTTGATGACCGTGAACCTTCGCGATGGTTCCACAAACCGGTCAAAATTCAATTTTAACGAAAATCATCATTGAAACTATCAAAACTTCCTTATAAATAAAATATATTTAAATGGGATGCTCCTAATATTAACTGAATTACTAATTTTATAATTCTTAGGGGGAAACCCACTACAACAGTATCAATCGAAGAAAAGTGTAACAAAAATTCTTACCTAAATAAATCCGACGCTAATTAAGAATATCTTAATAAAAAAAAAACACTGTTACACTCACTTAAAAAAGACACTTTATTGACCTAGTGTAGAAGACGCTAGTACAAGTGAACCGTATGAATCGTTTCTGACTGTAGCTGTTACCTGATCGGAATTAACTATACCACTGACTTACTAACTGCACAGTCAAGTGTTCACGTTACGGCAGGTGAACTAACAGAGCCTATGAATATTAAAAAACTTTAAATCACAATTTATCGGATAATCGTCCCACGCGAATCAACAAATCCCAACAAGTCACAATTGGAAATTCAGCGAAACAATTATAAGCTAACACACATATAATAAATAATTAAGAGATTTCAAACAAAATGAGTACATATTTTCAAGAGAAAATTTTAGTTTTAGTTAATATTTTTTTAGTAAGAAGAAATTTTATTTTAAAGTCAATATATTTATCCCTTGTATACATATATTTTATTCAAATGTAAGTACATTATTAACCTATCAATAACGTTTTCTTATTAAATAAAAATTATTTAAAATATTTAAAAATTTTATACGGTGGCGCTATCTTCTATCAAGTACTTAAGTTATAGCATACAGATATCTTTTGGGCAACATTTTTGTTAATAATAACTGTGCCATAGGATAAATTACAGAATGTCAATATATATGCCTTGTAATAAATACGAATGCTGAGTATAATTACATTTTTTTCAAAAAACATTGAAAACAATGTGTACGTTTTGGTTTTCGGCGGTACGGACCGCGTGAGGAATTTGTTTCGTACAGGTATTTTTGCCGTAGTTTTCCAGGTGCGACACTGATTAATTATCTGCTGATGATGACAACTTAGTTGTCGAAATACATATGCAGAATACGAAAATTAATGTGGCAAGGAGTTATATATCAACCTTCAGTAATTAAATTAAAAACAATGTGCCCTCGGTTCATTAGAAACCTTAATAATAATAAGATTTAGTCTGTTAGATAAATAAATAAAAGTATTAATTAAAATAATTTTCCCACCAATTTATACTAAAAATCGTGTCATGAAAATATCAATCTATGTTACCAAAAAAAATATATTGCAGTATATCAGAAACAATATACATGCCAATAAATCAAGAACCATTGGGTAGACGCAATATGTAAGAGAGGGACAATTATATTTGTTTTACAATATATTGTAGAAGATAGACATGTAAAATTCGATAAAATGACAGGGACTTCATCATCAGAATACATTGCATAAAATATCAATAAAAAAATATATAAATAAAATTGAATCGTTGATCTACAAGCACATAGAATTTGCTACCAAATCTTTGGTATCACCACATCAGCATGGATTTATGGCACGAAAATCTACCACCACTAACCTTTAGATAGTTTCTCATGCGATAGCTTTGATGCTATAGATCATTTGATTTTGCTTCACAAGTTGAACTCCTTTGGATTCGATAATGCTTTGCCAAGCTTTTTCAATTCATACCTAAGCGATGGATGCAATTATGTTTATTATAACGGATTCAAATCCAACTATTATGTATGAATATCCGGCGTACCCAAAGGGTCGAATCTCGAACCACTTTTATTCGCTCTTTTCATCAATGACCTCAATTAAGTGCCCAGAGCTAGCTTATGCCGCTCTAAAAATTTATCGCAGAATAGCTATAACTGGCGACGCGAGTTGTAGCTTCTGCAAGATACTTGAAATTTTATTTCTATTGGATGCACAACAGTAATCTCTCCTTAAACATTAACAAATGTTTTTCTGTCTCTTATACACGGAAATTAAATAGGAACGAGTTTGAATATTACATTAATAATGTGTTTCGCATAGAGATTCAGTAAGGGATTTAGATGTTTAAGCTATTCTTTGCCGAGCATCTATCTGCTATAGCCGCTACTGCATACTAAACCCTTGGATACCTGTAGAAACTACACTGACATGGGGACTACATCCTCCTTATTTCGGGCTTTGGTACGTAGCAAGCTAGAGTATGGTACCCTATTTATGCCATTCAAAATGACACCTTGGAACGAATACAGAAGTATTATAGTATATCAGAGGCATATGTCTATACAGAATATGCAACCAAATATACAGATATGTATCTGCGTCAATTTTATCTTATTAAATAATATTTTATTTCTGTAAAACGAAAATAAGTCTAATTGATATTAATTTGCTAATATTTACTAAAATAAAGGAATTTTAGTGATATAAACGGATATCTTAAATATAATTACATTAATAACAGGAATTACAATTATTTTATATTTATATATTTAAGTGTAAGAATTCATTTAATATAAAAGATTGTTTTTAAAAGTTGTGTCAAAACTACACATCACCATTATCAATACAAGCATAAACTTCTTTTTTCATATTCTTAAATCTTTTGTAATTGCTTCATTGTTATATTTTGTATGGCATGTGAAATTATATCTCTTAATTCATCAAGAGTATGCATGTGGTTTTTATCAATTTTTGATTTTAATTAAGTATCTAAACAAAAAGTGGTCTGGTGGTGTAAGGTTCAGTAATCTTGCAGACCAATACTGTGCACCCTCAACTCTATCACTCTAGATTTGCCGCAAATATTAACATGTTACTTGAGCAGTGTGAGCACCTGCTTTATCATACTGACAATACCCATGTCAGAAAGACAATTACGTGGTAATAGACAATAGGCAATTAATTGGTACTTTTTTTTCGAAATAGTCAAAGGGATGAATTTGCTTCATCCACGGCCAGCAAACTTTCCCTGTGTATTCGGCACCAAATTCGCTAAATAATTTGACTTCCATATGATTGAATTTTAAAACATAGGTACCTACTTCTTGTGCCAATTGTGGCAGTGGTTTTTGTGGACTGTGTTACCGAGATCTTACACCAACTATTTCTTCAGTTACAACTGTTGGACAGCCTGTAGAATTACTTTGACACAGTTCCTGCTTGTCAAAGCAGCTGACGATTCTGTTAATAGTTAGATGGTCATAATTAAACTCATGAACCGTGTTCTCCAACACTTAGCTCAACCAAATACTTCCATTCATTGTTCTCATTGTGTGTCCAGTTCAGAAATGTAATTCCAAAATAAATTTCCTCATCAACAAAGTATGGTACTGTGTCGAATACTTCCTAAAACTAACATCAAAAAACAACTACTATTTAACTAAAATAATTACCATAACTGCAAACATAACATACTTCAATGTCTGAAGTTATTTATTGTCGAATTTATTAGTAACGTCCCTAAACTGCTACCTTCACTCCTTAAAAATGATGAAAGTATTGATATAATGTGTAGTGATAAGTATTTTTTTTTGAATCATAATGAATCTTTCTGTACTGAGTAGTAGTATAAGTTAGTCAATTGTAATGGAGCTGCCATATCTGTCTCTTATAATATATTACAATAAATGAAAAATAGTTTTCTTTAGTATAACTATAGTGTCAAATAGCCTACTTAGTGGTTGCATTTTGTAAATATAAGAGGCGAATAAATGTGTAGTACTGATATCACAATATTTTTTATTTTATATACTTAAAGTAGCATACATATATACATGTATCGGAGATATGAAGATATGTATGACTTAATTGAAAACCTATACCCCTCAAACGAATCGTTTTGTCCGTCACTAGTATATACACACTTGGAAAATATTTGTATACTGTACAAACACTGATAAGCTAAAATACGCCAATATGTACATATTTTAATCACAGTAAACATTTCATTAGTTGTGTTTTCATATAGATTCGTTAGCAAATTGACTTAAATCTATGTATATTTTGTAAATTTACTTAGAGTTAATCTCTCTTCCCATATTTAAAATTTCTATAAAGCAATTTGTTAAAAAACAAAAATCTTAATCAAAATAATGCGTAATAGCAAATCGTCACGAAATAAAGCAGAATAAAAAGTTTATTTTAATGTAGGCGAGTTTTAAGGAGTCTTTGTTTGAAACTTTAATTAAACTAAACATAATACTTTTATTGTTTGTTTCTAATGACATAAGCAAATCAAGAGTCAATAAAAGACGTAAATAACATTCTAAGATTGTACCTACATTGTTTTTTTCTGATGTATTAATAAAAAGCGACAAGTTTTTAGGGCAGCACATTTGGCACTTTATAATTGATTTCATATTTTCTGATAAACGCATCTTTGCTAACAAAATTCCTAAAATAAAAATTTCCAAAAAGTCGCCATATTATAATTTTATCGTTGAAATAAAACTTTATATAACCACTAATAGATGTCACTATTAATTTAAAATTTTTTTTTTAACATGTCTCACGGTTTGATATTTGAATTGAACATTCGAATACGCATTTTAGCATTTGTTAAAGGGGTTAATTAAATATTTTAATCGTTTACTTTTATGCTCAAATTTCCAATACAATAAACTTCTCTACGTTTTCTAATAAATGCAACCATACATACATTAAATAGTCTCATGTTCCCATGAAAATTACATCCATATACCTAATTGATATCTTTTTCTTTCGATTTGTATCTAATTTTCAATTTTTGGCTTGGCATCGGGCGTTTTTGTCTTAGAAACTTTTTTATAAGCTCTTCATTAAAAAGTAACAAATTGATTTAGACATTTCGTAATTTATTGCACTTACATCATTAGAAAAATAAACTGCGAAATATTATCTAAAACAATTCCCTATTTAACTTTTAAATGAATAATTTTAAAAAATATTTCTAAGACTAGAACGCAAACTAAGAATCGACAGTTTAGTAAAAGGCAAGTAACGCCAGTAGCTTATTTTCCTCTTTTTGTTACTTCGTTTTATTTGAAGTTGTCAAGAAATAAATATTTATATTTCCTAATTTTTTAATTAAAAACTATTTGTATATTCTAATTTTATCAAATATATTGAAATTCAAAATTTTCTTTTTCATTTCGTGTTTGTATATAAACATTACGCCATTTCTTTGCTTCTTAATTTGACACAATTTGATAGTTTCATAATTTAACCTCAATAGAAAACTGTGTATATTTGGTTGCATACGTTTCTCAATAAAAACGTATAAAAAAGTTATACATAATTATAATACCTTTCAATATCGTCAACTATATTTGCACTAGACCTAACTAATTGGGCCAACAACAAAAGCAAAACGCCGCAATTACGCGTTAAAAATAGCAGTGAAACATAAAAACAGTATCCACTGTTTGACTGAGCGCCACCAACATGAAATATTATTAATTGCATCTTTAAATATCTTAGAAGCAAACTTTCCAAATATGGGAAGTACCCATATTATAAGCTGAATTTAGTAAATATACATATCTGTAGGTACATTACTGTTTTTGCTGAATATCGATTACTTAAAAACAATGCTATATGCAATGCCCTAATATTAATTAAATTGTAAGTGATTAGATTTTCCAATTAGATAGCATAGGTGTGAAAATCTAATACTTAACCATACCATTAATAATATTGGGTTGGCAACTAAGTACTTTCGGTTTTGTAGTATAAAATAAAACGCTTTTTTTTAAACAAAGAATAGTTTTTAATCAATTATGTATTTTCCATTTTGCTCAATGACTTTTTGCCATCTTTCTTTCAGCTGCATGATTCCGCGCTCATAAAATTTCTGGTCCTTATCAGCCAAAAACTGAACCAGGTGCGAGTGAAGGTCATCGTCATTTGTGAAAGTTTTACCATTCAAAGAATTCTGCAAACTTCGAAATAAATGGTAATCAGATGGTGCTAGATCAGGGCTGTATGGGGGATGTGGCATCACTTCTCAGCCAAGCTCGAATAGTTTCCCACGAGTTGCCAAAGATGTGTGAGGCCTTGCATTATCTTGGTGGAAAACTACACCTTTCCGATTTGACAATTCTGGCCGTTTTTCTTTGATTGCTTCATCCAGTTTTATTAATTGTTGACAGTAAACATCAGAATTGATCGTTTGGTTCCTTGGAAGCAGCTCAAAAAACACAACACCTTTGTAATCCCACCAAACTGACAGCATGATCCTTTTTTGATGCAATTCAGCTTTCGAAGTGGTTTGAGCTGGTTTATCGTGTTTGCTCCATGATCGTTTTCGAACTATGTTACTGTACAGGACCCATTTTTCATCACCAGTGATGATTCTTTTTAAGAAAGGGTCGGTTTCATTTCGTCTAAGGTGTATATCGCAAAAGTTGATTCTTTGTGTTAAATGAATTTCTTTCAATTCGTGAGGTACCCAAATATCAAGCTTCTTAACTAGCCCAAGACATTTTAAATGTTTTTCAATTGTTGTGTGCGATACATGTAGCCTCTCCACAACCTCTCGAACAGTTATATGACGATCCTCTTCAATTATGACTTTAATTTGGTCATCATCAACTTCAGTAGGCCGACCAGAACGTTGCTCATCTTTGAGGGAAAAATCTCCAGAACGGAATTTTTTATACCAATTCTGACACGTGCGCTCTGTTAAGCAATTAGCACCATAAACTTCACATATCTTTTTGTGAGCCGCAGCAGCTTTCTTTCCTTTACGGAAATAAAATAGTAAAATATGTCGAAAATGTTCGTTTCTGCACTCCATTTGAAATTAACCCACAACTAATAGCTTTAATAAAAATCACGCACTACTTGCTTCTGAAGTTACGTCAATGTGACTAGTAACACGCGACAAACGGTACAGCACTAACATACGTTATACAAAAAATAAAGCAACGTTCTCTATCAGTAAAAACCGAAAGTACTTAGTTGCCAACCCAATAGTTAATCATTTAGAATAACTTATCTACATTCGTACACAATTAACTCTGATCTATATGAAAAAATCAGATATTATTTAGAAAAAAACCAATGCATTCATTCCGAGTTATATTTTAGTGTAGAGTTAACGATGGAACTATCACTGGATCATACTTTTTAGGATTGATGCTGTCAATGTAATTGCAATGAATATTAAATATTATCATTAACCGTCACAGTAAACTTAAAATATTAATTCAAATGTACATCTTCTGCGCAAAAAGTAACTACTTAATAATAAAGAATGTATATACCCTCGCTCAAGTCCCAGATAGTGTTTGGAACGATGAAATAATTCATTAAATGCGATTTTTATATTAATTTATAGGATACTGTATAGGGTGAATGACCACGTCCCTCAAAAATTGATCCTTTTTGATGCATTGTACAATTTTGCTTTCATACAAGCTGCTAAATCAAGTAAGCATGGCGGATAATCCAACCCACAGATTTTTTTTAACTTTCTCAGAATAGTATGGTGCCTGTGTCATAATATTCATTCAATAGGCAACTAATTCTCTCTGCCAATTGTTTCAAAGATGGAATAAATTCGTTGTTACAATGAACTGTAGAAACGAATCAGTATTACATCTCTCTTTAACTTTTTCAAGACTGATATCCCTCTTTTGAAAGCTTCCCTTAATGGAAACTATCCTATTATCCTAATTTATTTAATTTTATAAACATTATTATAAATTTTTAGACTAAAAAATATGCCAACATTAAGACATTTCTTTTGTCAAGTACTGTACATTGAGGACAGGTCAATTCGACAGGAATACCTGCAAATAATCTTTTATTGAAAAAGGTCAAGTTAAGCCTACCCTTTAGTTCGGCCACAAATAATTAAGCTAATGGGGGTCTTATTCTATGTAATTTCCTGTCCACCTTCCTTATTTTAATTCCAGTTTCTACAGTTCTTATCTTACTTTATTTAATTTTATAAACATTTTAATAAGTTTTTAATCTGAAAAATATGCCAACATTAAGACATTTCTTTTGTTAAGTACTGTACATTGAGGATAGGTCAATTCGACACGAGTACCTGCAATAATCTTTTATTGAAGAAGGTCAAGTTAAGCTTACCCTTTAGTTCGACTACAAATAATTTAAGTAATGGGGGTCTTATTCTATGTAATTCCCTGTTACTTTCTTACTTTAATTACTCTTCTTAGAATTCTTATTATAATTTATTTAATTTTGTAAACATTTTAATAAATATTCAAGCTTAAAAATGCACTAAAATTAATTGAGTAAATCGTTATCAAAAAATTAAAAAGTATCACAAAAAACAATCAGAATTTCATACAAGCAAAAATTCAATGTTGTAGGAACAATACGATGTTATTTGGTGAAAGTTGTGTTTTTCATTATTTACCACATAATGAATATGGAAATACTAAACTAATGGGTTTTATTCCTGGAAGTAGTTAATGACATCTTAATCACTTCAAAGTACGGTAGTGATCGAACTGAACTGTGTAATTATAATAAGGTACCTGACTCACTGTCTCCGTACACATTTTGTATAGATTCCAAGAACGACAAAACTATAAAGTATATCCAAGAAAATGACGACACTAGGCTAATAAAATGACTTGTAGAAATAAAGAATATGAGATGAACAATAATATGAACTATATTCTGATATAAAATAAATTGATATTAAGATAATGCCTAATGTGTTTCAGTTTCTTGAACACAGTGGATACGATCTAAATTAAACGATAAAATAAATTATAAAAATATACTCATTAATTTTATGAGTCAGTTTCTTAACTTAAAATACCTAAAGAAATAGAACTAACACTAAAGTAGCTTTAACAACAAGTCTTAAAAATGATTGCTGTTCTAGTTATGCGCTAAAAAGAAAAAAATTCTTCAACAGTCTTTTTGTACACCGCTCAAAACAATTAGGGGATATTTGTAAAAATGGTAACAGAAGTTTTATTAATAAAATGACGGAAAATCTATTGTTAATAATGTGTATGATCTCCATGAACGGCAATAAAGTTTGACATTGCATCGGCGTTGCTTGAATCGGGACGGGTTTCTGAATTGTACGCGGTGGCATATTTCTTGCTGCAACATGTCTTCCTAAGGCATTCCAAGTATGTTAGGCGGGATTACCATCAAGAGAATTTGCTGGTCAGTCCATTCTATTGATTCCCAATTCTTCAATCCAGTTGTACACGATGTTTGCTGGATGTGGGCGAGCATTGTCATCTACTAAAATGAATCTTTCACCCATAGAATCAGCGTACGGAAGAACGATGGGTCTCAAAATTTTATTCAGATACCTTTAAGAAGTCAGGTTGCCATCCTGTATCACGTAAAGGTCTGTATGACCTCCTGGGCTTATCCTAGCCCATACCATTACACTCCCACGTTCATATTGCGGCATTTCTCGAACAAATTGTGACTGATTACGTGTTCCAGGTTCACGCCAAAATAAAATACGCCTATTATCTGGATTTAAGGCGAATCTGGATTTGTTACAAAACAATACTTGTGCTCAGTCATCGCGATTTCAATTTCTATGCTGCCCAGCCCATATTCTGCACGACCTTTGAAGAGCAATTAGTGGAACGCATATTAGGGGTCTTCGAGCGTACATGCCAAGGTTACGAAGACGATTTCTTATTGTTTGAATTGATACTACTTTTCTTGTATCAGCAGCAAGCTCACTTCTGAGCCGCGTTGCGTTATGAGTGCGGCTTCAACGTGCAAATACTTATAGGTATATATCATTTCTTGGTGTTGTAGATGCTGCATGTCCTTGTCATCGTCTTCTCTGAACATCTCCAGTTTCTAAAAACCGATTCCACAAACGCGAAATCACATTTTGACGAACTGCGAAAACTTCAGTAACAGCTTGCTGTCTCCGTCCACCTTCCAATTGAGTTATGGCTCTCCAAGCCTGTGCATGAGTCAAATCGAGTTGCCTTTCCATTATTATCCGTAATTACAGTTAAAAAAATAGCTGTAATATAGAAAATGGTGTAGTAGAAATTGCTCGCATAGGCGCTTTTATACCCTAAAGCAGTGGCGGCTGCACCGAAGCGCTGTACAAGTTAAAACCGGTTAAAACTTGGAACTCTATAAAAAAGACTTGAATATGGCAGATATTTGATTAAAAATGTCAATCAAAGCAAACTAAATAAAGTCAACTCATATACTTAATGCTTGCTATGAGAAAAAATGATTATCCACCAGTCACATCAATTAAAACCTAACTAAATCAGAAAATTGACGTAGAATACCTAGACATTCACCTAGATAGACGTTTAACTTTGCATAAGCGCGTCTTTGCCAATAGGATGAAATTTGGAATTAAATTCAAACAAATCTACTGGGTGATTGATAAAATCTGAGAAATAAGATTCGAAAATAAATTGTTGACGTACAAGACAATTTTCGAGCCAGTGTAGAGTTATCGCATTTAGCTGTGATGTACTCAGTTATCGCAATGTCATCATCGATACTAAAAGATTTCCAAATGATTCCAAAAGACGCAAATGTATAATACATATTGAATTAATAAGTGCCACAATCCAGTGCGTTTTAAACTCGAAAACCTAGTAAACAGATTCACATCTTAGGTGTATTTGTATGATCTTAATTAATCTTACATTTAGTTTTACACATTACAATTTTTTTTTCAGAATAGCTTCTACAAATAAGTTCTATTAGTTATTAAATAATTTAAAAGAATCTTTTCCCTAGAAGAAACCCCTGAGCGTATTTCCAGAGAACCTTGTTTTACTCATTATGCTTCTATTAGATAATTTGCAATTATTATTGCAATAAAATAGTAAAGTCTTGATCCAAATTAATTCAATGATTTACTTCTTTTTAGATGTCATTTAATAATTATTAATAAAAATATCATTTAATATTTCTACATGAAATAAGTATTTTACATATCATAGTACGATTTTATACAATCAAAATAAATTATAAATATAAAATATTATAAATAACTTATCAACTATTTCTGTTTACAAAACTAACAATTTATAAATTCGGAGTGTATTAATTTGGAATATTAAAAAATTTTTACTTTTCGAGTATTACTTTCAATTTTACGCATTAAGTATTCCTAATAGAATGTATTAAGTATAATACGGTATGTACAGACGTATGTAGCTATAAGTTCAAGCCATAATGACATTGATTTTAGTTTTATAACTTAAAAATTTGATTTAAATTGGTATATTTCATTCAACAAAAATTACCTATATGTTTTTCGAAATATATTAATGGCAAATAATAATCTTTTAAGAAATCTAATTATATCTTTTCACAGATACGGGAGTCAGTTGCCAGACGTCTGCTGTTTTTTTATTATTTGGGTAGCTTAGATCCGACATCGACCTGTCGCATGGTCCTTGACCCTTCTTTTGTTTAAAATCGAACATTTATTTTAGCAAATATCTATCTGAAAATAATTTACGCAAAGATAAAAGATATTATGTAATGTTGATTAATAAATTCGCATATGATTATATAGTAAAATAGATAGGTTCTAGTTCTATTAATTTTTTTAAAAATATTAGTATTCTAATATATTGTTTTAGTAATTATATATAATATATTTTAAAATATAGTATAAAATTATTATTATTAGATAACGTTATATTTTTGTTTTCTGTTGCGTTTGTATTTATTTTTGCCTCGCACAAATCTCTAATTAACGTGACGTGTGCTAAAGATTCTGCGCATTTGAAATACAAATTTCTAGTGCGATTGGCAGTGGCCATAGTGCCTGGCTGCCATGTTTTATTAATTGCGGGGTGTGTTTGAGAATATAAGAACTGCAACACCTACCCCACAAGAAGGTAATCATAACTAATACAGTGTTCAATAATTTACTCGTATATTAACCTAGTTTAAATAAAATACACAGTGTTTCTTGTGGAAGAAGTGGTGTCTGTTGTGCAATGCAATGGCGTAGTAGTTTTTACAACTGATTTAATTTTTCTACAGAAATGGTAAATCTTAGAATGTTTTAAATATAATAAAACAGTTATAATCTCTTCTCACTTTTTTTCTACGTTCAATACAAATATTTTGCTGCTATTACTAACATTGTCAGTTAGAAAACGATAATCTATTTACTACTTATCCAGTAAATGTCGACGAAATCGTGTTCCCACCAAAATTATCTCTGTTATTATTTATTAGAACATAGGCAAAAGTGTTGGTTTCGATTTTATTAAATTACGTTCAAACATTTTTAAAGGATATAAAATGCAAAAAGTGCATTAAAGGCTTTATGACGTCAGTTTTCTGCTTAGTTGTCACGTGTTGTAGCTAGTCATGCTCACTTAAATTTTACGCCCTACATCAATTCTAATTTTTCGACCGATACCTATAGTTTATGTTTCACAAACTGTTTTAAATCTTTACGTAGATATAGGTTTATATGATACAGTTATATTATAGCTATAAAAGATGTTTTATATTAATCTAAAAAGTGGCGGGAAATCAAATAATGATGCCATAATCTTTGTACATTTTCCAAGGTCATATTCCACACATCCAAAAACTCAAAATGATTCGTATTAAATATACTATTTATACTATTATTTTACTATACTGCAAAACCAACTAGCTAGCGAATGTCATTAAATTGATTGCATGCTTTAAAAAATAATGTATATTGCAGTTTTAATTCTCGATTTGTAAGTGCATATTTCTTGTAAAAAATATAATGTAGGAATGCGAAAATTAGCAAACGCCTTGCGTATTGTTTAAAAAAGTGTCGACAAAATCGTTGTCAAAAATATGTACCCATATATCACCGTTTATTTTTAAATTAAGCCAGTTTTATAACATTGATTTCTTATTAATTGTGAACAGCAAATATTTGTATGTAGTAACTCTAATTACAAATAAACCTTTGCCATATAATTATCTGTACAAACATAGCCATTGTATTTGTATTAGTCATCATTGTTTAGACTGATAAGAAGATTGATGTATAAGCATTGATGTATAAGCATTTATTCGCATTAGTTATGTTTTAGGTCTACAATGGGGGTTTACAAAATTTTGAAGAAGTATAGTAAATTTTAAAGTTTTTAAATATACACATATATACATTTGTTTTTGTAACATATGATTTATGCATTCAACTGCTTGTTGTATTTTATCACAACAATGAAAGAAGATAATCGAGGCATAGTTGATTGCAATTACACTATACTTTTTGCAAACAAACAAATAAGGACCTCGCACGAACAAAATATATCCTTTATGGCACTTCGTCATTTTCACAACTTGAATTAAGGTACTAGATTTATTATTTGTTGAAAATATGTTATAATTTATTGCTATTACAGAATATTATGAAGTATCCACAAATTGTTTCCATGCCCTCGGCAGTCTCTGATTGGCTTGAAGAGCAGCTTGAAGCACGTGGTATTGATGCTGTAGTCTATACGAGATATGTACTCAGTTTGCTGTATAGAGATCCTATAGACGTTATTTGTCCCGATCAAGATCTGCATTTCACTCAACCTGATAAGGTATTATACTGAATCTTTTCAAATTGCCAACATACTCCATGTTAGTTAAATGCTCAAATAAATCTAAGTCACATTTATCGAGGCTAACTTAACAGAACTATTATAAATTTATTATTTACGTATTTAATTAAATCTATTATTGTTATTCATATGAAAATACATACCAAAAGAAAATTCATGAAACAACTTAATTTTTGTATGCAATTCTTTGACAATGTGTATATACTTTTATTTTGTTTAAGGCTATTCTAGTAAACGAGAATCAATTTTCATATTTCCTACTTGATCACTTATGAATTTAATTTTAAAAAATATAAATTGCTAAATTTGAATATTCAAATATGCAGCTCAATGGTATATTCGTTTTTATTAAGGAAATATTATTTAGTACCTTTTAATTCTGTACAATTTAAGTTTTGCTAAGATAGTGTTTCTTGTGTACCAATCAGGGAAATACCCGGCGAGTATTTATATCATAACAATCTACTAAGATAAGTAAATTCCCTGATAATTTCGTGTTTTAAAACTTGTAACTGCAAATTACTTTGTTTTATTATATATATATATATTTTTGGAATACATTTTTTACGTAATTAGAATTTTTAATTAAAATAAAATTTTCAAAATTAAAATGATGCATATACAGTTACTCGCAAAATTAAGCGTACAGCAATAAGAAACTAGAACGATGTATATTATTTTTATTTAATATAAAAAACAAATAATATTTCAAATTATACAGAAATTAAAGTTTATAATTTCAACAAAACTAAATGAAATTTAATAATGCTAATTCTATTGTAATAAAAAAAAGTAAGGTAAATACACTGCATACCACTGCAAAATTGAACGTGCAGTAAATATTTTATTTTAGTTTTAGTATCTTGTATTGCCTCCTTTAGCGGCTATAATGGACTGTAGTTGTGGCATTGATTGCACACGTTTTCGTGTCACTGTTTTTGGAATACTTTCTCAAACTTTAATTATTTCGTTTTTCAATTCCGTTTTTTTACTAGATTGTACTTTAACCATTCGTATCTTTACTTCTGCCCACAATTGCTCAATGTGATTTAGATCCGGTGATTGGGGTGGTATGTAGTAATTTTGGCACATTGTACAATAACGATTGTCCGACTACATGTGAGGTATGATTTGGGTCATTGTCTTGTTGAAACTAATAGATCCGTGGCATACCAAATTTTATTGCATATTTTTTCAAATTTTTCTTGAGAATCTCAAGGTATTGCATTTTATCCATGGTCGCGTCAATAAATTCAAAATTTCCTGTACCACTAGCTGCCATACAATCCCAGAAGAGGATGGAACCACCTCCATGTTTGATGGTATGTGTAATGTTCTTCACATGTAATTCTAAAATAAAAAGGTTACTCGTCATTAGTGGTGTCAGAATAAGAACATTTTTCATTTAAGTCCCCCATATTCATCTCAAATTGTACTTGGTCATTGACAGCATCCACAGCGACGTCAGTTTCCCATATTCTTTGTTTAACTTTCTTAACATGTTCACAGGTGTTTTTACAGTTACTTTATATTGTACTCGAAAATAACATTTTAACATCTCTTATTTGAAATGTTTTATTTTTTGCCACATGTCTCTTTACTTAAGCCCAAATAAGACCTTATTATTCAACTCATAGCGATATGGAGGTAATTTCAGAACGATACGGTGTATTTTCAACCGCATATGAGGCAGTTGTTGGTTTATGGGTTTTGATTATTTATGTTTGACCAGATCTCCATAAAATGCTTAATTATTCGCAATCGGTCAACCTTGCATAATTTTTTTAGTTGAAGAAGTACGGAGATTTTTTTTCACTACGTTGACTGTGACAATTAGCATTATTAAGAATTAAAATAGAATTTTCAGTAATTCTAATTAGGATTTCGGGGAGCCCTTTTTCGAATAGCTACGCACTTTTCTTTGACTGAGATATCGATAATGTGCACTATATGCGCAAGGATACACCTTTTGCTTTTCCTAGATGGATTTCTTAAACCTTTGACAAATGTTTGCCTGCAAACCAAAGTTTTGATGTTGCGTGTCCAGCATTTATCCATGTTTCGTCTTATATATCTAATAAATAAAATAAGAATATTGAAATATTGACTATATTTTTTTTTTAATAATATTGACCGGTTAATGTGTGGTATACTCTCATCTACTTTAACAACAACAATTAATTTATCCAATGTTAGCGGTTCATTTCGTCGAGAAACTGAGTGGATTATATTGCGAATTAAACTTTTTGTTTCATCATTAATTTCGTTTACTTGATTTATTTGGTTTTCTAAACTTTCAATTTAGGTGGTCAAAATGTTCCCATTTCTTTATGATCTTTTAATGTAAATGCATGTTGAACTCTTTGCTAATCCTAAGTGTTAAATAAGAATATACTTATTGAGTTCACACAATATATTCAGATGTACTCACATGGGGCTTTTGTGGTCATAGTTGTTTTGTTTTATGTGTTATAGACCAAAACAGTTACTCCCCGAATTGCCAAGCGTGAAATTTGAAAAACAGTATTCGTTTTGGAAATTTGGTGTCACTTATGCTCATAATATGTATGAAATTAACAAAATTAACTTTTCTGCTAAATACTTCGCTTACATCCTTTTTTGTTTGTCACAATAAAATATAAAAAAAATTTAATTTAGTAATATTATAAAAAAATGAAGCTTTTTATATAACATATTTATTTTTCCCGTCGGTGTATGTAATTATACATATATAACGCATAATTTTGACGAGCACACGTTTTTTATTAGTATATATTAATAATATAAATAACAATTAAATATAATTTTATTAACACACTAACCTACCTGTGTCAGATACAGAATGTAATGAAAATGTTAAGTAAAATCGAGAAGTTAGTTTTGTAGGTTTTGAAAACTTTTCTTACTTAATATTAGAAATAACAGTGTAAGGCTCTTTAAGCTTAATTGCCTATTTATCAATAGCTTGTTCATAGAATTAAAAATTTCAAATTAGTGTAAAGGTGCAAGTATAGGAATCAATTTCTTTTTCGATTCAGAATAATTTTATTTACAATATTTAGGTATACAGTTGCTTACATAAGTGTCCGGTCACCTTGCAGTTTATTGAAACTTACATAACATTTAATAATTATTAGACAATATCAAAGAATTAATATGTATTATTATATTAATTTATTAGTACTTTTTAAATCTAGCTCATCTTTAAACTAATATTAATAACTGTTTGAAGAATGAAATAACTATTGCAAATATGAACATAATAAGCTCACAAACGTATATGGTGATTGTATATTAAATATTAAAATGTGTGTTAAATATTAAGAAAACAACACGATTACTTTCAAACAAGAAGTTAATATTTTATTGGATAACTTCTGGATTTTGATTAATTTTATTGCCACTGACAGATTCATCTTGCCCCATTCTTGAAGCAAACGCCCTTTCAACATTTCTTTATTAGATCACAAATGTATAATGGGATTTACGTTTGGCGACTGGGGGTGCTTTTGATTGGCTTCTGACATAGAAGCCATTCTTTTTCAGCGTTGACATTAAAGTTTCTTTTAAATTGTTGATCCATTTTCCGTCTATAAATGTAGTATTTCCTACTCCAGTCGCTGACATAACCCCCACATCATCAGAGAGGCGCCACTGTATTTTGTGGTGACCGCAGATAATCCTTATTAAACGCTGTTCCTGGTTGTCGCTACACCATATGTTTCTTGAAAGTATCAAATGCTTCAAGTTTACTTTCATCGGTCCAGATGACTAATTAAAAGTCTTCAAAGTGATAAAAATAAGTAATGACGAACTCCAATCTTTTCTTCCTATTAATTTCACTTTCCCAGTTCTTCTTCCTTGCTGTGCGTCCATTATCCCCACTGTCGCATTACTCCGCAAATAGTTTCCATATTAGTTGACTTTCTTGTGGTCGTTTGCAAATCCGCACACACTTCGGCTGCACTTGTTAGTGTTTTTTCTGATTATTTCAACTATTGCTCTTTCATTTCGCATTGTTAAGGTTTTTGGATATCCTGCCTGCGCCTTATTCAGATTATTTTCATTGGCAAACTAGTGTACGTGGGATGTCTTTTAAGTTATGCATAGTGGGGCATAGAAGGCGCCACTAATCAAATGCCAGTACTAAAAACTAACCAGCATCTTTAGTTAACCTAAATTCAACGTTTCAGTGCGATACGTGTAGTGTTGTAGCTACAACAAACTGTCAAAGTTGACAAGTCAGTTGAAAAAAGGAATTAAACCGAGAACATTAAAGAATTGTGTGTAAAAAATCAGTTTTCCATTGGATACCGCATCTGTTGACCGAAGAACAGAAGCAGCTAGGGTGAATTGGTGTCAAAAAGCTCTAGATCGCTTCAACGCTGGAAACTCTAAAAACGTATACAACATTTTCAGTGGTGATGAATCTTGGATTTACTCATACGGGCCAGAAAATAAACGCCAGTCGTCTGTTTGCGTGTTCCAAGGTGAAGAAAAGCCGACAAAAGTCGTCCGTTCTCGAAGTGATTCCAAATAGATGGTCGCTACATCTCTCTCGAAAGCAGATTATTTAGTAGTAATTCATCTACAAGATCAAAGAACTGTTACTGCCGAGTGATATACAACCATTTGTTTACCGCAAGTCACCGCTGAGCTTCGAAAAACCAACTCCAAACGACGAATCATCCTCCACCAAGACAGTGCAAGTTCGCACACAACACGTAAGACAATTGAATTTTTAAGGCACCAAATCGTCGAATTGTTGTATTATCCTCCATAAAGTCCGGATCCAAGTCACAACGATTTCTTTATCTTTCCGAAAATCAAGAACGGACTGTGTGGTTAAAGGTTCCAGTCGTCGAAGGAGCAGTCGATGCCTCCAAAAACGCAATTTTGACTGTATCAACAAATAAGTGGAGCAACCGCTTCCAGAGTTGGTTCGAGCGCCTGCAAAAGTGCATTAATCTTCGTGGAGAATACTTCGAGAAACAATGAAGTCTTTAAAAGCTGTATCTTGTTTTATTCCAATTTTATTTGCAAAACTGAAAAGACAACCCACGAATATCATATCTTACTGTACTGCGTGCTATAGCAGTAACTATACTTTGTATAATTTTTTTGTTATTTAATTAATACAAATGCATTTTGATCACAATCAAAGACACAGGCGTACGTATGTCTTTGATTTATTTCCTTATAACATCTTTTTTTAACGTATTGTTTTATATGGTCTCAACGAGTACGTTATAAAGAAGTTTTTCTGAATTTACACACGATGCCTGCACAATTACCACTGAAACTACGTTTCATCAAAATTCAATCGTGGGATTCCCGTAATGTGTATCCATAGTAATTCCAGATTGACTTACTTTTAGTATGGAAACTCTTCTATTCTTAAAATGTACTAATAAGTGAATATAATAATATATTATTTGTTTTATATTGGCTAATGATTATGCAATATTATGTTTTAATAAACTGCAAGGTGGTGGGACACAATATAGAAAACTGCATAAACTGCATCTCCTTAGGTGAATGTTTCTGAATGCATTTCTATCTCAAAACAAGGAGCGATTTCTTGTATGGAAAATTTTTTTTTAGTGATTTCATCGCCTTTTGAGTAGGCAAGTGTTATATGAAAATTTATTTACTCCACGAGTCGTAATAATTTGTATACCATTAAGCATTTTATTAACATTAATTTTATGTGAAATTGTGTATATAGCTTATTAAAACAATTATTAAAATTAATCGATAGTATGAAAAGCAATTACCACTTGGCGTTCAGATGTTGAATTATTTAAGTTGCCTGTAATGAATTGTAGCGGGATATTTGAATAACTCATTCCGAGTCGAAGTATAATAAAAAAAAATCACGTGGAAG
This sequence comes from Dermolepida albohirtum, assembly GCA_031893035.1. Taxonomy (NCBI): domain Eukaryota; kingdom Metazoa; phylum Arthropoda; class Insecta; order Coleoptera; family Scarabaeidae; genus Dermolepida; species Dermolepida albohirtum. The sequence continues at coordinate 382,675 of JAVIWB010004020.1, read as the reverse complement.
TCATTCAAAAAATAGCGTTCAAATTTTACAGACAACAAAATAAATTCTATCTATATTTTTATATATAGATTCTGAACCAATGTTATAACACAATTATTAGATTGTTGCCAAGTAGACAATAAAATGTGAATACTTGATAGTTTTACGTTTAGTGGAAATATCTTTTTTTCCTATGTAATTTATTAACTAAATATGATAGTTCAAAGCCACATCTAAAACATAGAATATGTATTGCCTCTCGACAATGATTCTAATTTAAATTTTTCTAAAATGAAAGGCTAGAATTTTTTTTAGTAAATAAACTTCGTTACTTTTGCGGTCCACATTCCCGATATGTTTCTTATTTTATTTTTCTTGCATTGTATTTTTTAAATGCTTTCCTAAATATAAATTATAATAAATGTAGGAAGTGAGACGTTCTGGTGGAGGCCGCAAACGTTTTCGTCGCTCTTCTGGGTGGTGGGGACATGATTTGGCTGATGCCGATAGGCTGAAACGTTCAGCTGCAGTGGAATGCCTCATGTCTGCATCTGACCAGGTACTTATTGTCTAACATAGTAGATGCATGCAAATTGGTCACGAAATTATTGGCGCACATGACAAAAATTAGTAAAAGGATTAGAATTGGAGGGGGAAAAATGTAGTTACATAAAGTCAAACAGAACTTGAATCATTCCTTGTTGTTTATTTGATGTGATTTCTAATGATTTAAGAAAAGACTAAATTATTCAACTATTTTAGAAACAAAGATATATTTTTATCTTACATACACACACACATAATTATGAGTGCAGACATTAAATGAAAAGAGATAAATATTTATGAACAATGTTTCAATGTTTTTAAGGGGTTATGCATGTTTTCGACGAGTTTTCAGATTACAGATACATCTAATTAATTAATTCAATTCCTTTTGTAATATATTTTTCAATTGTGTTTGTTACTTGATGAAGGCCTTTTTCGTATTCGGCAATTGTTTCGCAACCACGACCAAGCTTTATAAACTGTGTGATTGGGATCATTTACTTGTTAAAACCACTACTGATTGTACAGCCCTATTTTTTTACGTTTTTGATAAATTTGCTTTCAAAATATCAAGATAGTGATTTTGTTCTATTTCAGAATCAAGCATACTTTCTAACATCTACTCCACTCATACGCTCTCACACAATTCTTGTATTAGGTGTCGTTCAAACAATTTGCTTTCCATTGCTTCTGAATACATTTACTCTCATCAGAGAAGATAACATTATTCTAGTATTCTATAGTCTTATCTTTATAGTCTTTTGCAAATGCTTCAGCTTTTCTCCTTTTGATATAGATATAAATGACTTTTTAAATGATACTCGTCCAATTGTAACCTTTTTTTTTTCTTACGGTTCGTATTGTTTTTTAGAAATTTGTTTATTGAGCATCGGTCCATATACCGTGCATTCATTTTACCTCGCTACGAAAACTGTACCACATTATATTCGGGTCTAGCTGCCGAATACCGATCAGAATGTAAAGTGGTGGGGCGCGAGTCATTTGAATCACGACTATAACTGACTACTGATCGTACTAGCTGCAGCCCCACCACTAATTTGACTGTAGGCGACACGAACAACTACTGAATCTGTAATCTGTTGTTGTTGTGATTCGACTGACTCGCGCCCCACCACTTTACATTCTGATCGGCATTCGGTATCTAGACCCGAATATAATATGATACGGTGTTTGTAGCATTTTAATATGAAAGCACGGTAGAATTAAGACAAATTTTATGATCCTCTCATACTTCTTTCCCAATGTAACTTTCATCTTTATACATATGTCAATTTATGGTACTGCATTTTTTACAGTTGGAAACGATATACCAATAATACCAGATTTTCAATCATTCTGACCTTTGAGTGCTAATGTAATGATTAAATGTCTTTGTACCAAACGCTTTCTTTTATTTTATTCCTAGTTTCATAGATTGAACTTTGCACAGTCTTCACTTGCTGGCACGGTTATTTTGATAACTCACTTTGCGTAAAACACAGTTGTATCAATAATTTTTCAAAATAGAGTAACACGAGCAGATATTTTGCTGTAAAAATGTCGGTGACTACACTTAAAATACTGCAAATTTGTCAGTGTATCGCCGGTGAGCTGAATTTAGTCACTAAGTTACATACTGTGTCAATAATTTTATGACCCTTTGTATTTTACACAAATAACCATTTCTAACATAAAAATATTGAAAAAAATCTGTAACACCTTTATATACGAGTTCTGGTATAGTTTATTTATTTAGCAATAAGTAGTTTTTACAAAGTAAATCTATAAATTTGAGGAGGTATACAGGTAGACCAGCTATAACGCGTAACATTGTACCGAAACAGAAACGCACATTATAACATACACTGGTTAGGAACATCCAATAATATCTGATTAAGTCGCATTACTTTTGAACATGTAATTTAAGTGAATTTAATAGTTATCACGAAATATTCCTCGTAATACATTAAACGACTAAATTACTACCCGATACAGCCAGAATAATACGCCAAAGATATACACTACCGCTCACGGCAGCTGGACACTAATGAAAAAATTGTGAAGTCTTAATAAAATCGCAATAAACACATTTACTTAAACCAAATATCAGATATTTTCATTACAACACCGCTAAAGAGGCTGGTTTAAAATAATTTTATGATTTAAGCATTTTTAAAAATATTTCGTTTTATGACGCTATTCTCGGAAGTTTTATAATTTTTTAAAAGAATTAAATACAGGATAAGAGTGGCTGTCGTATTTTAATACTTAAAATTAATTTTTATCCATCCCTTCTACTTGGGTTTGCAATATGCACCCCGCGCTTTGAAACAGTCGGGTATTCTTCACTAAATGTCTATGCGAATATCTTATTTCGAATAAAATAATTTGCAGTATACCACAAGGAATGTCTTCAACTTGTTAAAAACGTACAATAATTATCGCATTTCATCAGGAAAGGAAATTGGTAAACAGTAAAAATAAAGAAATCTACGATAAGTAGCATTTGCCGTATAACGAAACTAGAAATACGAAAGACAGTGTGCGATACGGGTCATTGCGAATCACTTCTCACACAGGTATAGGTGAATAAAACTGATTAACCGTGAAAGAAGAATATCCGGTAGCGAAACGGCATTTCAAAAAACAAATCTTCAAACCGACAACGATTTCACAGGACACAAACGCATAAAGATTAGATAGTCGAATGGTAAAAACGTGTTTTATGGATCAACGAAACTAAATTTGGAATGCTATCTGGTTCTGGGCTTCTGGACCACGACCGCGGAAGTCTACGTACCAGACTAAATTTGGAATGTTCGGTCAAACCAGGATTTTCATTCGAAGATCGAAGCACAGGAAGCAAGGAAGAAGTGCAGTTCTCTTGTGTAGGGTTGTTTTTCCTTTGTGTGCACTGGATATCTGTGTAAAATTTAAGGAGCAATGTGACAAGAATATTTTTTACAAATATTAGAAAACTTTGCGATTAATAGGCGACAACTTTATATTTATGCAAGGCAGTGATTCAAAGAATACGGAATTAGTTTCTGAAAATTGTTAACGTGAAAATCGAGCGGAAAATTTATTGCAAATTATATATGGACTTCAGATCTGAAGGGGTGAACTGCATAGATGAACAAGAATAGTAGATTCAACCTTAAATCATCTATGGAATATTCTCCACGAAAAATAGAACAATATTCTGACCGCAGACCTACAAACTTGTAAATAGTATATCCCGTGCAGTATAAATCATGTTAGTGCCAAGCGTGGATAATTTGACAAAAGAAAAGTTCTTGCAACTTTAATAACACTTAATGTTATTAAAACTCTTTTAAATATTTGTAGTCATAGATACATGTAATATTATTAAATATATTTTTTCAAAGTCCGTGGCAATTTTAAATGATTTTGTACATTGCAACTTTAATAACACTTAATGTTATTAAAACTCTTTTATTCTTTCTTATTTTGATATTTGTAGTCATAGATACATGTAATATTATTAAATATATTTTTTCAAAGCAAATCCGTGGCAATTTTAAATGATTTTGTACATTTAAGTTAAACGTTCACTGCACTCCACTTCGCAGTGAGCGGTCCGTGTACGTTACCTCGAAAAAGGTAAATCAGTGATTATTATACTGAAACGCAAAAAAACAACCGCATGTAAAAAAATCCTTTTTCACCAAGACAATGCACCCTGCCACAAGTCGATGAAAACAATGTTGAACGAATTGGGTTTTGATCTGTACCCCCAGTGACTACTGGCTCTTTGCTGAGTTTTGGCTCAAATGAGGAGGTCATCGCTGAAACTGAAGCCAATTTTTTTATAAACATGGCAAACCCTAAAAGGTGATTATGTTGATGAATAAAAAAAAATTTTGCAAAAAAAATGGATTGTATAAAGCATCGCAGCGCGTAGTCAAACAATTATCAAAATATATACGTAATTTCAATATCGCGTCATAGCAGGTCCGCACCTGTTTTTAGTTTCCTATATAAATGTCACGAGCAACACAAAATTATGTACATATGCATATATTTTCTTTTTATTATAAATTTACATATAATTTCATCTTTACTGCATGTACTAGAAAATCTTACAACTTATAGTTCAGTAGTTTCCAAACTAAAATACCCCAGCGAACTCTGAGATCCATGATTTAATTTAAACACAACCATTTACGATAAAAAGAAATGTGTTTTTATATTCAACCTGCATTAAAAACGTTTTTTCTTTTACTGTTTTTCTATTAATACAATATATCTACCCACCATCTTGTACTGTCTTTTAAAATTAAAATAAAAATGTTTACAGATACGATATTTAGATAAATATTAGAAAAACAAATTAACAAACAATTCTGGTCTTTTTTGTCCTTCGCAAGAAAACTACTTATTCTGATAGCACATTTATTTATATACCTTTAACTGGGGGAAATCATAAAATTATGTATATATACTGAATATTAGAAATTCAAATACATTATATTGAAATGTAATACTAATGGAATGCTTAAATATTGTTTGTAAATGAAGTTGTGCTCGTCGAAATCAGTTAATCAAATAAATTCGCAAAAGTAGATATTTAAACAAAATCAAAATGATTCAAAGATATATTTTACATTTTCGTTTGGTGTGCTATTAAAAATGCACGTGTATGAACAAACATGTGAAAGAATTGTATAAAGTCCTTTTCTTAGTCGATAGAGTGTAACAATAAAAATTTATATTTCATTCCAAAATAAATTTGAAAACTGCATTTAAACATTGGAAATCATATCTGAAAACTTGTTGATTTCTCTCTTTTATTTCTCGATTAAATAAATATACAAACTGCAGTTAAATTTATTTATTATTGAGTGTGCAAAAAGTACCTAATTATATTTGATAATTGTACTATTTATTTATTTAAAATATTTTGTAAAGTCCTTCCTTATAATTAAGCAAGTAATGTACATATTCCACGGATATCTCAAATTTGTTCTAAAGGGTTTTCCAATAAGGACTTGACAACTTTTTTTAAAATGAAATTTGAGATATTTCAAAAACTTTATTATCGGGTTAAAGTACAATCAAAACATTTATGAATGGAGCTCGACTTCGTTCATATGGCCACCGCGGGCACGTTTGCAGTGGTCGATTCGTTGGACTCAATTTTCAATGACTCGGCCACACAATTCGGCCGAAACGGCTGCTATTTCGCGTTCAATGTTGGCTCTGAGCTCTTCCAACGTTGTCGGATTGTTGGCATAGTCCAATGACTTGACGTAGCCCCAAAGGAAAAAGTCTAGAGGCGTTAAATCGCACGAACGAGGCGACCAATCGACTGGTCCATTTCTTGAGATAACACGCTCATCAAATTTACTCTTCAATAAATCGATTGTAACGTGTGCTATGTGGTTTGTGGCACCGTCCTGCTGAAACCACATGTTGTCCAAGTCCATATCTTCCAATTCGGGCCAAAAATAATCGGTAATCATGGCGCGATAACGATTACCATGCAAACCGCACCAAACAGTTATTTTTTGTGGATGAAGTGGTGTTTCATGAAGCACATGTGGATTTTCACCCGACCAATAACGCATATTTTGCTTATTGACGAACCCATTGAACCAAAAATGAGCTTCGTCACTGAAAATGATTTTGCGATGAAATTGATCATCTTGGCGCATCTTTTCCAGAGCCCAATCGGAGAACGTACGTCGCTTCAAATGGTCCATGGGCTTCAATTCTTGAGACAGCTTGATCTTGTATGGGTGTAAACCAGGATCCTTACGCAAAATTCGCCATAAAGTGGTCTGGGCGATGCCCAACTCTTGAGAACGCCGTGGAATTGACTGATTTGGATCATTTGCTACGGACGTTTCAACGGCAGCGATATTTTCGACACTTCGACCAACCCGTTGTCTCACTGGCACGGCAACATCACACAACGAATATGTAGACTCAAATTTTTGCACTAAACTTGTTACTGTCTGTCTACTAGGGTGAGAATTACGACCGAAAATCGGATATAACGCTCTTAAAGTAGCGGTCACCGACTCCGAATTTCTGTAGTAAATTTTTATAATTTGCAGACGTTGTTCGTTCGTGTACTTTACCATGATGAAAATGTTAAGTTTACTGAATAAATTGACAGTGACAGTTCGATGATTAGTGAAAGGGTGCGTTCACAAATTGAATTCAAAGTTGTCAAGTCCCTATTGGAAAACCCTTTATTTCAGTAAATTAATTTAAAAAAATCTAATTAAACAACCGCTTATAAATAATAAACTTATATGAGTCAGCTACTAGATGGAAATGACAGCTTATTAATTTTAATAAAAATGTAGGATATCTACTTTGCATATTTTAAATTGGATGTTTAACACTGTTATAGTTTATATTCAAATTTAATAATTTTAATAAATACATCCGCATATAATTAAGAGATAATTTAAAAACAGATTCTCATTTAACATGTAGGCACGAGTTTATCAGTATTGCAGATTATCAAATTTATCATTATTGTAATCGCGGGAGCTTCAGTATAAATACTCGCAAAAACTTTTCTAACTCACATTTATTTACCGATCTCAACAAAGTAAAAATCTTTTTTATAGTATTTGGAACATGTACGTTTACTAATTATTTTATTATATTTAGATTTCAGTTATAGTTTATTACTTCAATTCTAGTAATGACTATTTAATGTTTCAGAAATGCGGTATTGAATCATTGGTAGATGAACTGTGCGAAAAGTTAAAGGAAATTAATAGTAACCAGAGCACTAACGGCAAAGAATTGTTACCGGAAAAGAAACGTGCCGTGTCCCCACAAGACCCAGCTAAACGTTACTACGCCGCTTTCCCACCATTATCGAGAAATTCATCCGTTAATTCCCCGAACTTGATTAATTTGATACCGAAGTGGTTTGGATCGCCGAAGAAAAGAACTCCCAGAAAGCAAAATCGCTCGTCTAGCTGCGAAGAGAAACTGCACTGTAAGGTCGAACTGGACAACATGAAGGCAAGGAGCACTGGTAAACAGCGTCACAATTACTTTACACGTAATAAGAAAGAATTTGGATATTGTCGTAATGTTAGTAAGTCAATTGATAAAACTGAGAACATGAGTAACTGGGGTCACTTGTATTTATTTAACAATAACAATAATAACATAAAAAGTAAATGCTCCAACACAAGCTGGTCCCAACCGAAAGATATAATTAATTTTATTAATGAAAAGAACGAAACTTCAGAGAACCACGACTCATGGAAAACATTAGATGATAGCTTGAATATGTATGATGATCTACCCGTGGATATACGAGAACTCTTGGATTCTCCTAGTCCACAGGAGGATGATACAGTGGAAATGATGAACTTGGCTAACATGAGGGATACTGGCAATAAGACCTTTATACCATGTGGCACTAATATAATTAGCTCAATTTGGTCGAACGATGCGGCAATGGACGATGCCAATAGCATTTACGAAAACACTTTCAACACAGCCCTTGATGAAAATTCAGCAGATTCTTTTCTTGATTTAAAATTTAGTTCAATTTCAATCGACAGTAAAAACAAATGGCCACCATGTGATATAATAGCTGAAAATGAAACCAATTCGTACTTTGAAAATTTTAACAAATCTCTTCTTGATAACAACTTTTCATCTTGGAATGTAACTTCGAATGAAAAATTTCAAAAATGGTCTGAAGCTGAGAATGAAGTGCAAACAAACGATATAATGCGTAGCCTTTCATTATTAAATCATAGCAAAGAGAGCTCGTTTACTGAAGTGATACCGCGACCTGGAAGGGTTGGATTATTAAACATCTTTGGCAACAACAATGCTGTTGGGTTGATGCAAGAGACGGCACTAAAAAAATTAGAATTGGAAAAGGACGAGGATTTGTTGCACTCTGTTCACAGTCACTTCAAACCAATAAATGAGAAAATGGAAGCGCGTAGTAACGGTCAATACGTAGATGGTACCACTTTTATAATTCCGAACACTGTTGATAATGTAAACTATAAACGCAGTGAAAGTGGATTTTTGTATTTGGAAAACGAACAAGGAACTAGTAGAAAATATATGGACTTTCGACGATCTGTGGGTAGTGAATTTTCATTAAAGTTTAACGTCTGTCAGAATGACAAGGCGTCTCAAACTGATAGCGAACTCTCTGAGACTCTCGAAAAGACTAAAGAACAAGAATCATTTTATTTCCCGGGCGATCAAGAATTATTGATAGACGATTCGGATGAATATGAGTGTCCCGAGAAAGCTGTTGATAATTTGGAAATATACGGTGACGACAACGTTTTGGTTGAACTCTTTGGAAAATATGATAATAAGTGTCTTTGCAACAACAACTCCTCTTGGGAATCATATTGGTTCAGGTCTAAGGATTTCGAAAAAAAATTGGATAAGCAATCCATTCGAGATATTTGGAGCGGTGGAGAAGTCTGTACAGCTTGCATGAACATGAATAACACACACAGTTCTATTTCGCTATTGCAGTCCAAACTACGAGAAGATATTACTCAAGATGGCGAACAGCTTCTTTCAGATCTTAGTTCTATACAAAAATCCTATATGGAAGAATTACCTGTAGCTGAAGTTTCTTGCAATATATCCGAGCTGATAAGTATAAAGGAAAGGAAAAGAAGACATTCGTCTATTAATTATGAGGGTGCCGTTTCTGTACAGGAGGATTGCTTTAGTTTCGCCACACGTTTAGAGGAAGATTGTTTGATGAAAATAGCTACTATACCCACATTGCGTTCAGTGACCCTTTGAAAGGGTTTGCTTGAATTTAGTTAGGTTTCGACATAAACTTGTAATATGTAAACACAGCCAAACACACACAGTGTCTGCCCTAATGTACGTTTAATTTAGACGTAAAAGTAATTTGTCTTAAGCAAACTGCCATATTAATTTCAGTGCAGATATGAGGTCACATGACCTCCCCTTTAGTTTTAAGCGTTCATTGTGTGTGTGTGCGTGTTCGATTTAATTTATTGTTTAATAGAAGAGTGGCAATTTTGTAGAATCATGGAATTACTCAAAAGATTATGTAGATGAATTTATATTTAACCAATGAGTTCTATAATATTGCCTTATAGCATATGAAATTGTATGCGGAAAAGAGGAGGAAGAATTGCCTCCAATCTTAGTAAATATTTGATTGTTTTATTGTTATACCATTTCAATCCATGCACTGGATTCGAAGATCTATACATTTTTGTTGTTTTATCTAAATTCAGCTATTGTATATAAGTCTTCATTTTTATTTTTTTTTTTAATAAAATTATTTACATTTATCTAAAAGAAAAAAAATTACCATATATTAATAGTATTAATACGAAAAGACGAAATATATCTACGAATTGCTTAGTATGTCTTTATATTAATTTTGACAATGCATTCTGCAATATGAATTTATATACTTTGATATATCAAAAATATCAGGTAAATGCAAATAATTTTGGCCTTTAAATATATAAGTTAACACGAGCACATATAACCTGCTTCAGAAGAGGTGTTTATATACTTTATAACACCGTATGCAATACGCTAAATTTCATATTTAAAGGTCAAACGAAAATTGTTTTATCTCAAAATGAAAATTGTAGTTTTTGTGTTTGAAATATCTATTTTTATATAGTGTATACAGTTACATATTAGTTATTTATCATATTAACTGTATCTGTATGTAAAATTATATATGCATTAATAGTTTACTACCTACATACATATTATATATTTATACATATATAATATATATTTTTGTTCATAAATTTTATATACATATCACCGACCAATAACTTTGTGTCGTATCATTGAATATCTCGTTAAGCACTAGCGGATCGGTGACAATTTTGTAAATATTTTTGTAGCATAATTCTTTTACGTTATTTATTTTCATTTTTATTTGTTGAAGATCTGTTCTGAAATTTTACGTCTTATCTATTTTTCAAACATGTATAATTAAAATCGAACAGTAACTTTGTTTATAAATCATGTTAGTGTTGTGAAAGTCTTAATGAAAATAATGCAAGGAGTAAAAATAATTCTGACAAAAACAATTGAAGTTTGCTAAAAAAAAAAAGTATCATGTGCGCTGCTAAATGTTATTATGTTAAATTTCTTGTTATTCGTACTATACTTATCAATAAAAACTAAGTAATTAGCTCTTTGAATCTTAATTTGTCCAAAAGACTTAACTATATACAAATATTTTTAAAAAAAGAACCGGTTAAATACTTTTGTAAAAAAACAACTTATACTTCTGTGAAAGTGATAGTGTTTGATAAATTACGAAGCTCCAATAATTACTATTTTGTTTCAATTAATTTTATTTAAGTATCGATGTTTTAACAAGTATAAATTTTGTTCTCGCTTCTTGTATGAAAGAAGTTGATTCCAAAATAGTGCGTGACTGAATTTTTATCAATCGTAGCCTCAAATTGTCACAAAATCATAAATAGCATTTATATCGCAGCAAGTGTTCTGATATACAAGGAACAAATAGCTGAGAGTTATATAACTTTGAGCGTGAGATTATTATAGATTCATTTCATGATCTTGAAGAAGCGCTTTCATGCAAAACTAATATAACTACAATATTAATCGTTACATTAGCAAATTTCAACTATAGCAGTTTTTGTCGCGTAACTAAGTTATATACATATGAATATGAGATGACCGAATATCTTTTTAAAATATGAGTTTGAAATTGTATTGATTTTACCGGAAGTGCCTCCAAAATGAATAAGCCTGTTAATTCAACACTTCTACAGTAACTAATACATTTTAGTTATTTTATCTTTCACAACACTAACGTGAACAAAATATCAATATGTCGTCTATTACTTATTTTATTCATTCCCGCATTTAAAGACAACTGCAGTCTAATCAAAGTTTTGTAGAAGCTGTTGGTGTATAAATAATGCAGGTCTTCAAAAAAAAAAAAAAAAAAAGTATATTCTGTTATTCCATTTCCATAAACTATTGATATATATTTGGTAAGAGTATATTTATGTATATCCTACAAAAGAAAGAAAAATCATAGGGCATTTTTTAGTATAGCTCTTGTTGTAATAAGTGCAGCATCAAAACCACCTAGTTGCTAGAGATTGTGTATATTACACAAAAAACGATAAATAAAATACTGTAAAATATATCAATCTCATTTTAGATGTGTACTCAAGTATATAAATATATTGGAAAAAGGTAAAAAGTACTATTTGTACTCGTTTATTAAGTTTAGTTAAATATGATTATAGAGTGGTTGATAAAATTTGTATTTTTTAAAATATAGATAGGATCATTATAGTCAGTTGAAACCAAAGTTTATTCTTTTCTTTAATTATGGAAAACATAAGTAGCATTTATTTACTCTTATACAGGCATTTGTTAGGCCGCTCTGTAATCAATATTTGTTGTGGAATATATCCACCACATAACTGACAAAAAAAAAATTAAAAAATATTAGATTTTAGTGTTGTGTTTTTCCATTAAATAAATATTAGTTTTTAAATATGGTAGCTGTTTGTAAAAAAGATTCAGAAAGTAGATTAGTCGCTCTTATACCTATCGGCGACGTGTAAATGTGGTTTTTGTTGTTTTTTTCTTCTTTGGTTATTCGATTGTTATTTTAGTATTTTGTTAGCTAATTTTGGTTTCTGAATTTTGTTTACAAACCAATCATCTAATAAACAAATGTTAGTTGTCTGTGTGATTGTGGAATGAGAGTTTATGCGTTTGGGTAATTGATAAAAAAAACTGCACCCCGAGAGAATTTGTATGAAGCAGAATGAATTAGTATGCGCCTGTGTATGGAAGCGATTTATGAAAGTAATTAATGTTTGTGACAAACTATGTCGTTTTCCGTTTGTGGTGCTTTATAACAAAAAAATAAATTATGTAGCTTATAACGGCTAGGCTGCATAATAAAAGTACTTTCAATATTGCAATAATAAATTACAATACATTTAAATATAAGAAACTTGTTCACTGTGTTTTCATAGGTGTGTTTTAGTCATCCGATTAAACCTCAACTTTTTGGTGTACATACTTTCTTTATCACTATAGCTTAATCAAAATTAGTGGATATTTTGCAGTGAACTTGACTATTGCTGGACAGAAGAAATCCCCTTGCCTACAGGTTTCATAGCGGTTGGCACTAATTTTTAAAAAAATGTACAAAATCATTTAAAATTTGAAAAAAACAAACAGTGCCGTAACTCTTAGCCAATCGCACATATTTAATTTCACTTGTTAGAGTATTCTAACATTTTTTTTAGTGCCTAATTAAATATTATTACCTTTGCCTTAACAAGAGTAACCTATCAATGTAATATTCATAAAATAATTTTTAAAAAATCATGTACTTCATGTGAATTTTACACAAAAATTATCTTGCAGTTTGTTGCTTGTAATACATAATATTAAATAAGTAGGTAAATAGAAAAAAAAATCATACGAGTAAAATAAATCTTAGAAATCGAAAAGAAAGTTTTCTCTAAAATTTTAGGCGCTTCATTTAGTTTTTGTTTTTCCAGACATGCTACGAAACGGCAATACAAATTGTATATGATCAAAATGTACTTGTTTTTCCGTTCAATCTTCAAAGAGTTTAAAAACTTTTAATTACAAATGCTCCAATAAAAGTTCAAATTATTATATTGTAATAAATTATCATTTACGTTGTGTTGAACATTAAAATTTCTGGAATCAAATAAAACAAGTACTCAAAGGTATAATGTGTATTTATTTATATTCCCTTGGTAATAAATCAAAATTGAGATTTTCTTCAAAGATAGCCCAGAAGAAAGATCAGTGCTCTGTAATGAAGATAATTTATCACTATATTAATTGGTTAACAACATGAAACAATAGATGAAAGTGTATTGGGACACACGTCCTCTATAAATTGATATTGTAAGATGAAATCCATATTAGATTGTATATGTAATACTTACATGTGAATTGTTTAATTTAATGTTTATAAATAAACTTTATTATGAATATGGAAGAAAATAAAACATTTTTTTATAAAATGTTTTTGGATGAAACACAGTTTTTTGTACTTGAATGTGTATAGATATTTCTAATACAAAATGTTCGTAAAACATTTTTCATTTAATATTTTGTCAAACCTCCTTTGGCTTTGATAATAGTTTTAATTTTTTCTGGCATGCAGGCACGCAAAGTTTTTCCACTTGTAGTTATGCATTCTCTTGTTGGATTGGTGATGGTTTGTAGAACACTACATTTTTGGTGGGGTTTTAATCCGGGGAGTTTCCGGAGCAAGGTAAAAGAGGTATTCTATATGCGTTTTAAACAAATTCCGGATGATTTCGCCATATAGCATGGGGCCTTATTTTGCACGAAAGTATGATCCTTCGTTTTCATTTAGAGCCCAGAAAAGACAAAAGTACAGTTTCAATAACTTTCCTATACTGTATTTGTTACATTGTCCGTTCCATAAAGTATGGAGGTCCATACCATCTGCTGTTATACATAACCAAACCATGATGCTTGGTGGATGTTCATTTTTTTTTTCTGCTCAGTTCGTCACTAACATTAGTGAGGTCTTCGTCTGACGAACTAGATATTCCCTGTCGGATTACTCCGATCGCACATTGTATGCACATCTTTCCAATTTGGCAACACATTCGCATTTTTAATCTGATCAGTACTATTTAGATGCGTATGTTAGTCCTGGGGAATGAATTTAAATAGGAAAATATTAAACAATCCTTTCATAGATTGGTTTAATCACATGATACTTCAATGTAGTAATGTGAATTTATAGGAATTTCCAGTATCTGCAAAAGTTATTTCATTTGTTATTAGATTATTGAACTTTCAACTTTGTTTTCGTTTTATTTTTGATTCTTGCGTGGTTCTTTTAAGAAGTTTTTGTAGTTTGTTATTTATGTGGTTTAGTTATACGTTTTAGATTTAGCGGTAACATTATGAACATATTTTTGTTTAAAATGATGAATATAATGAAAATTTAGTTTATTCTGGGAAAAAATGTAAGTAATATATTATTCGTAAAACAAAATATAAAATACCTTTTATTTTTAGACACAACAATGAAAATCGGAATGTATTGTGTACTGAATTACAAAACGATGCACGTTGTATGGTTTTCCAAAGCCTGGTTCAGATCCTGTTCGTTTTAGGCAATGGGTTGTTATATCTGGTAATCGTGTATTGTTAAAACCAAAATGGGAAGAAATACTTCCAAAATACACACTTTGCAGAAAACAGTGAATTAAAGTGTACACAGATTACTAAGTTAATTAAAATTGCTTGTGGATTAATTTTTTAAAATATCTTGCCAGAATTTTAAGACCGCATGATTTGCAAAATATATTTCCTGGTGAAGTTCCTGTAGTACCAAGTAATCATTGGCGTTGTAATGTGTTTCACAATACCTTATATTTAATGTTTTCCTGATTTTTTTTAAATGTTTTTACTTAATAATAATCTGTTTTATATTGTAATTATTGTTTTATTATTTGTATGTGTTACATCTAAAAATTCGAGTTTGTTAATACTACATCTAAAGACAACAAAATTCCATTCAATCTTAGTGCCTCACAACATGCATGTGGATACCGTCCATAATGTTATAAAGGAAGAGACAAATTTATGAACAGACCCAATGTTCAGAGTTCTATATTTTCCAATGTATGTAACAGGAATTTTGAAATTACTTTGACAGTACATTGTACTCTCTTCGAGGCTAGTAAAATTGAAGATTGAAGTAGTTCTATTGTACGTACCATAACAGCAACAGATTTTTCTACAAACCGTTGTTTCGGCCACAAATAACCAGTTTTTTATTTTTAATTCGTGTTTAATCATATGTTCAATACGTTTACGGACGGATGGGAGAAAATTTTGTAATGTCCGATTAGGTAACGAATATATGCATGTAGTTTCTTTACAAGTATGCTACCATTATTGTTGTTTGAGCGACTATATGCGTTAGCGTAAATCGTTTCTTATGTCGGAACGTCATTGCTGGTTATATAACTAAGAGGTATTAGAGGGTCATTAATTTTGCATCTGACTGTACACATATTTAAAATGAGTCAAATTTTGCATAATGATAAACAATTTTCATAAAAAAAAGCTAGAAGAGAAGAATTATATATTCGAGATAAGATAATGAATGTTAGAACAAAATTTTAAAATTGTACAAAATATTCTCAATTTCGTGTTGCTCAAAATGCGCGGATTTTAGCAACCCACAATACAGCAACCACTTGCTATATTTGTTTCCAGTTACATAATAGTAATTTTTAATAATATGCTTTTTGTAATAATTGTAAGTAGCGTTTTTTCATTTAGGACAAATCACCTATCAAAAAGTAATTTATATCTGAATGAATATAGCAACACCGAAGTATCAAAGGTATTCCGTCCTCTTAGTTTCGGTTATTTTTATTGTATTTGTATTGGCAATATCTGTTGTCATGCGTTGATGTCATGCTATATATTTGTAACTGGAAAAATTATGTTGTCAAAATTACACACTGAGGATTGCGTGTAATGCACATAAATTAGTATTTTATATATGGCTATTGATATAGATTATCGTGTTTATATAATATTTTTGTAGCACACTTTATTAAATTTGCGACATCAAAATGCATGTATTCTTTCGGTATACACATGTGTTAAATGGGCCCTACAATATACTAAAATGTAAGTAATTTTTATGGATTGTAGTAATGAAATTTAATAAATAAATTATATAAATTAACAAGAGTTCTATAAAGTATCTGATTATAAATACCTCTTTACAATTCTCACAAAACTGGGATTGGAATATATTTTTTTAATTATACTTCCAAAAACAAATAGAAGTATATTTAATAGAATAGGAAGAATTGTAAAAAAGCGTATTCTGCAGTTCACTAACATTTTTAATAAGAAAATATTTCACAAATTAAATTTTGAAATTTCATAATAATATGAAAATTATAATATTCTTATTCTAGGTTGTCGTCTATGTCATCCTTCAATCCAGTGTATATGTAGTAATCAATTTCGAATTAATCATGATTTTAGAGTATCAGAGCGTTGCTTGTCATTTCAAGCTAGAAGTGATAATGGTGTTTCATTGCAAAAATCTCAAATGTTAATAAATAGAAAGATACAATACGATAATGTGCTTCTGCAAACACATAGATATTTTACATTATCTACAATTAATTTTGACAAGGAACCTTTGAAACCATCATCAAAAATTGAAGTAACTGTACAAGAATTGAAAAAACAAAAAGAACCCACAGAAGTCTCTAAACCTGTGGTCAAAAAACCCTTAAAACAGAGAATTATAGATGAATTAGTTCATTACTATCATGGGTTTCGATTATTATTTATCGACATGAAAATTTCTAGTGTTTTGGTATGGAGGGTTTTAAATGGAAAAACTTTATCAAGAAGAGAGTATAGATTATTAACAAGAACAGTGGGTGATATGTTTCGACTAGTACCATTTTCAGTGTTTATTATAGTACCTTTCATGGAGTTATTACTGCCAGTATTTATAAAACTATTTCCTGGAATGCTGCCTTCGACATTTCAAACTGCCACTGAAAAAGAAGATAAACTAAAACAAAGCTTAAAAGTAAAATTAGAAATGGCAAAGTTTTTACAGCAGACTTTAGATGAAATGTCAGCCCAACATAAAGATAGAAATTCTCAACTTGCTAAAGAATTTACAGAGTGGTTTCAGAAGATTCGGACTTCAGGAGAGGAAGTATCAAATGAGGAAATATTAAAATTTTCTAAACTATTTGAAGATGAAATAACTTTGGATTCATTAACCAGAAGTCAGTTAGTAGCTCTTTGTCGAGTATTAGAAGTTCAAACATTAGGTACGAATAATATGTTGAAATTTCAGTTAAGAATGAAATTAAGAAGTCTAGCAGCTGATGATAAGATGATTCACAAAGAAGGTGTTAATTCTTTAACACTTGCAGAAGTACAACAGGCTTGTAGAGCTCGTGGTATGCGAGCATTTGGTGTATCAGAAGCTAGGTTACGGTCTCAACTTATGCAATGGCTTGACTTGAGTCTTAACGAAAAAGTACCACCGTCACTTCTTTTATTGTCTCGTGCACTAATGTTACCGGAAACAATTCCTACCAGTGATAAACTTAAGGCAACCATATCTGTGCTACCAGAAAACATAGTTACACAAACTAAAGCTGCTATAGGTGAAAAAGAAGGCAAGATTGATAATAAAGTCAAACTTGAAGTTATTAAGGAAGAAGAAAGGAAAGTTATGGAGGAAAGACAAGAGCAGCGGGAACTTAAGAAAAAAATTGAAATGGCTGAGAAGGAAGTCTTGACAGATAAAGCACCGGAAATTTCTGCAGAAGCAACTCCAGTTATGCAAGACAAAGCTAAAATTATCGATGTTATAACTGAACCAAAACTTGAAGAAGAGCACATAAGATCAAACGATATTCAAGTATTAGAAGATGCACTTGATACAATTTCCAAAGAAAAGAAAGTTATTGTTGAAAAAGTTGGTATAGAAGAATTAAAGGAACAGATGGCTGAGTACAAAGAAGATGTTGAAGATCTAAACAAAGCAATTGCTGAAATGCCAAAACCAGAAATTCGGGAAAGTAAAGCATCTCAGCGTTTGTTTAAGAAGGTTAATAATATGATAAATAAAATGGATTCTGTTTTAAATGAATTAGAAGCAAAAGAAATACAACTGAAAAAGGACTTAGAAACTGAAGAGACAGATAAGAAGAAAGAAGAACTTCTTAAGATTGATGACATTATGGAAGCTATTAAAAAGATTAAAAAAGTTCCTGATGAATCTAGGCTACTACAAATTCAAACTGTTTTGAGTAAAATGGATGATGACTGTGATGGTTCAATAAAGGTTGAGGATGTGTTAAAGGTAAATTATCCGTATATATCTCTAGTATTTTTTTAATCACTTGATACATAACCCTCCATTAATTTTCGTATTCTGTATACGTATTTCGACAACTAAGTTGTCATCATCAGAAGATAATTAAACGGTGTCACACCTAGGAAACTACGCACGAAACAAATTCCGTACACGTCGAAAACCAAACCGTACAAGGTTCGTTTTGACTTTCGACGGTACAGACCGGAATTTGTTTCGTGCGGGTTTTTGCCGTAGTTGTCTAGGTGCGACACTGTTTAATTATCTGCTGATGATGACAACTTAATTGTCGAAATACGTATACAGAATACGAAAAATAATGTGGAAAGGGGTTATATATCAACCTTAATTAACTAAGTTAATCAACCACAGGCTCCATCAAAATTACATATCTCTAGTAGTTTGTTACTTAATATATGTTTGCAATTATTAAAAAGGAATTGAGACTTAAATTAAAAATAATTTGAACTATGTGTACTATTACAATGGGTTAAATAATCATAGTCAAGTTAATCTCTATATGATTTATTATCTGTTCGGACACATACAATAAGAGAATGTGCATAGTCACCTCCATTAACATTGCAGCATTCACTTTTAAAATAAAAAAAAATAGACGATATTTTGTAAATTGTTTACGTATTGTAAATATGTCTAATATTAATAAATAGCAAGTGTATGAATACTAATATTAAATAACAGAAATTATGAAACATTTTTTTTTGTTTGGATAAAGATAGGGAACTCCAACTTTCTGTAATCAATTTGTTATTTGGGTTTTACAAAGCAGGTCTGTCACTATGAATTACTTTTAACTTTGTAATTAATATTTATTACGCAATCAAACTCAATCAAAATTGATAATATATTAACTGATAATTTAGATTTTAAAAAGTTACACACAAAATTTCTCTATCTATACATTGAATATATAATCTCTATTGAGATATGCGTGTGGTATTAATACTTGCAAGGAGTTACATGTGGGTACAATGCTATCAACAAATCACAATAGAGAAACGAATCTTTTTCCATATCTGCATTTATTTCTACTCATAGTTATAAAGTACACTACTTAACATGCCAAGATAAAGCATGATAAATAAATATGTAAATTGTATTCATACTTTTTTAATAATATTTTTGACACCTTAAATCGGAATAAGAATTCTAAATTTTCCAATCCAAGAGATTTACTTCAATTATATTTGTGCAATGCAATGTGTCAGTTATAATGGAGGAATTAAACATTTGTGTATTCATATATCTCTGTCTCTTTCTCTTTATTAACTGTAATTAAAGTAATAGCCATTGGCATGTTTCTGAGAAGTTTACTAACAAAGCCTATTAGTAGTTAATTTCTCAGACACATACCAAATAATACAATTTTATTCTGCGTATCAAATAACCACATATATTATTATATTGGTAATATAGTAAGTCTTCTCAATTGTTTTATGGTCTTGTTTATTTGCACACTCTACTAAGGTCATTATTTAAGCCTATTTATAATAGAGATTTAAGCCTGGTGACCTTGGTGGCGAAGCAATCGCTGAATCTCTTTGAATCCACCAGTTCGTATAATTTTGATTAAGAGAACCTGTTAGTTGTCTACCAAAGTGCGGAGGTATGCCATTGTTCTGTATCCACATTCGTCGTCTTACATTACGAGGAACGTCATCCAGTAGGGTTGTAAGATCACCAGAAGAGACGGGTACCGAAATCAAGATGGTACGGAAAATGCAAGCAGGGAATATGTTGCTAGAGTTAGGCCGGAATAAGAAGGATCAAGGGAAAGAAGGAAGAAACCTTTACAAGATTTATAACCAATTGCAGGCAAATATATCTATTAGGGCACCTACAAATAACTATTATCTTTTATGACTCATTGCGGTAATTCTTAAAATAATCCGTACCACCGTAAATACGATTATTTTTGAGATACTATTGCAAGAAAAAAATTTGCGAAACTTCCCTGTTCACACCCCAAAGAGTCTTGTGTACCGAAATATGCATTAGTTTTCAAATAAACTCGCTACTAGCGTGCCTATCACTGATAAGACCGTATTTATTATGTGAACTTCTTAAAATGCCGAGAGGAAAGCCAACAAGTTTAGAAAAACGTTCTGTAATTATTGCTTTTCATCAAGAGGAAAGCCAACAAGTTTAGAAAAACGTTCTGTAATTATTGCTTTTCATCAAGAAGGTTTATTCAGTGCGTCAAATTTCCAAAAAGACACATATTAATAAATCGACTATTAGTGATATTATTTGGCGACATTAACGCACGGGCAATTTAAGAGATCCGGCACGTTCGTGTCGTAAGCGAATAACATCTCACGCCGACGATGAGCGTATAAAATTGTTGAGTAAACGAAGTAAGAGACTGACGTTACCCGAAATCGCCGCAGAAATGAATCACGGCCGTGTAAGAAAAATTTCTGTTACTACGGTGAAAAGAAGATTAAAAGCTGCAAATCTTCACGGCCGCATTGCTGTAATAAAACCCTTACTTCGACGGGGAAACGGGCAAGAACGACAACAATGGGTAGAAACTCACAGAGATTGGACACAGGATGACTGGAAAAGGGACTTATGGGCTGATGAATCAAACTTTGAAGTGTTGGGACAATCAAGGCGTATTTTTGTAAGAAGAGGGAGTGGTTGAAGAATGCTGCGGATTGTATAGTGCCAATCGTTAAACAAGAAAGAAGTTCTGTGCTTATTCGGGGTTTGTTTTTGTTACGCCGACACAGGGAACTTGAAGCGAATCGAGGGTATTTTGCAAAAAGGGGGGTTATTTAGAAATATTGCAAGAAAATACAATACCATCGGAGTTACGTTTAATCGGCGAAAATTTTGTGTTTATGCAGGACAACGACCCAAAACATTCAGCAGTAATATGTAAGAATTTTTTAAATAGCGAACAAAACAATAATACCTTACAAGTAATGACATGGCCAGCGCAAAACCCCGACCTAAACCCCATAGAATTGTTAAAGGACGAATTGGACAGGAGGGTCTGAATAGTATGTTCTATCTCAACAAATCACTTGTGAAACATAGTAAGAAGAATGGAATTAGTACACCGAATAGAATCCTGTAAAAACTCGTGAAACGGATGCCTCGAATTGTACGGCCTGTTTTTTCGCGCAAAAGGCGGTTTCTTCGATGAGCGGAATGTTTAAGATATCTTTCAATAATGCGATAAAAATTTTTAAGTTTTGACATAAATTAGTTTAACTGTTTATCCTTTTTTTAAATTTATTTGAGTCCCCGAACTAATATGAACGGTAGTGCACAACGTTTGAAATTTACTTTATTTTCACTGTAATGAAACTATGCACTTCAGAATATACATACTTTCACTACAATGAAAATATTGTAAATTTCGAACGTCATACGCTTATGTGTAAGGATTTTTGATAATATCTACAGATCAGGAATTAAAAATTATTTACATACAGTAATAAGTAATAAACAACGACTATAACACATGGATCAATAAGTCCCGAGACTAACAATGAAAACAACATTTTTTTTGCAAAATTTTTTTTTATTCATCAACATAATCACCTTTTAGGGTGATACAATGGTTCCAACGCTTTTCCAATTTTTCAATATCATGTTTATAAAAAATTTATCTTTCGCTTCAAAATAAGCTTCAGTTTCAGCGATGACCTCCTCATTTGAGCCAAATCTTTTTCCCTGGAGCATTTTTTTAAGATCAGCAAAGAGCCAGTAGTCACTGGGGGCTAAATCTGGCGAATATGGGGGGTGGGGAAGCAGATCAAAACCCAATTCGTTCAATTTTGCCATTGTTTTCATCGACCTGTGGCAGGGTGCATTGTCTTGGTGAAAAAGGATTTTTTTTCTCTGCATGTGCGGTCGTTTTTTTGCGATTTCCTCCTTCAAAAGCACCAGTAAGTCAATATAATAATCACTGTTGATCGATTTACCTTTTTCGAGGTAGTCAATAAAATCACGCCATGTGTATCCCAAAAAACTGACGCCAGGACTTTGCCAGCTGACTGCTGCGTTTTCGGACGTTTCGGACGGCTTTCACCAGCTGTGCGCCACTCAGTGCGCCACTGCCGCTTCGACTCTGGAGTGTAGTGATGTATCCATGTTTCGTCCATGGTCACGTAACGACGCAAGAAATCTTTTTTGTTGCGAGTAAATAGCGATAAACAGCTTTCTGAATCATCGACTCGTTGCTGTTTTTGTTCCATCGAGAGCAATCGCGGCACCCACTTGGAAAAAACCTTTTTCATGCTCAATTTTTCATGAAGGATAGTAAATACACTTCCATATGATATCTGTGTCATCTCAGCAATCTCACGGACCTTCACTTTACGATCTTTCATTATAATTTTTGTACTTCACTCACATTTTCCGGTTTCCACAGGTCTACCCGAGCGTTCCGCGTCATTTGTGTCGGTACGACCACGTTTAAACTCGGCAAACCACCGACAAATCGTTGCTTTTGATGGACAAGAGTCCGGGTAACATTTTTCAATCCATTGTTTTGCTTGCGTGGTGTTTTTACCCATTAAAAAACAATGTTTTATCAGAACACGAAACTCGGTTTTTTCCACAAACAAACTACAAAACGACTTTACTCCAACCTCGATATATCGACTTAAAATTTTGACACGTTTCAAGCAAAGGTTAGTATAGAAAGACGTGGTTACTGGTTTACTACGAGCGCCATCTATGGGTTAGTCTTTGATTATGTGTTAAAATATATGAAATAATATTTTAAGTGTATGCAATTGCAATCCTTTATAGAGATGTAGTTACGCGAAGTATTCAATATATCAATACACTTACAAGTATATAGTTACCCAATAATTTGAGAAAATTAAAGGAATACAATTTTATTTTAACTCATTGCCTTCATAAATAAAATACATATATTTTCCAGGCATGACTCTCTTATATTTTTCATTTTAGGTAATAGAATTTATTGGTAAAGAAAACGTTCAACTCAATTCCAAACAAGTAACAGAAATCATTGACTTAATTGACAAAGAAGAAATTTTAGAGGTAGAAGAGAAAATTGAAAAGGCACTGCAAAAAGAAAAAGAAATATCTGAAGCAGCGAAACAGTCAAAGTCCGCACAAGCAGAGGTGAAAGTCGATGAAAAGAAACTAGCGAAAGGAGAACATATAGAAAAAGTTAGTTCAGGCACAAAACCATCACCTAAAGTAGAAACACAATCCACAATAGTACCCCCTCCTTATAACAGTATTGATCCAAGTAAAAAGAACAATACGAAAATGCTTTAACTTATTTCTGTAATAAAATTTAGTCCAATTAAATATTTATATTTGGTCTTACAAAACGAAACGAACCTGTATCGACTTTAGTTCTTTATTTTTTGTTTTATGTACAAAGCGGGTGTAACACATAGCTATAGGATTATGTTTGTGTTCCCATTGCAAATTAAAACATTGTCCTTGTACTATAAATATTACGAAATATATTTTTTGTACACAAAAGCTTATATTTTGAATTTTATTTAGAGTGGCCAACAGAACGTAGTATAATTTTATACTTTTGTTGTATACTTGCAAAGTCCTATACAACTTTCGACTTAAAATAATTTCTAAAGTTATTTCAGTAATTACTGGTGGCAGCTCTGTTTTTATTCCAGTACGAAATAAAAGGTGCAATTATTTTTGTATATAGATGTATATTTTTTATGCAAAATGATCAACTATCCTAAATATCATTTTTGTTTTAATTTAATTACACTTAAAAATTCAAATAAAGATATCTTGTATTCTTGTAAAAATTTGTGATATTTTAATAATTAAATTACAGATTTATTTATTGTATTTATTAAAAAAAAAAGGTTGTTGGTCACCTGAAAATATTTAATGGAGTAAAGTAGGTCACAGTGTGGCATCGTACGATTTTAATTTGTTAGTCAGACATTGGATTAAGCATTTTTGAATGTTAAATCGAGTTTTATTTATTTTATCAAGCTTTCGATCAAATTGAAAGTTTTCGATGGAGACTAGCGTTTCTGTCAGTTCACTTGTGAATTACTCAACTCCTTTAATTATGACATGTATTAAATACTTTCGTTAGATAATTGAGAAGTGTTAAGAAATTATTTATCCTTAATTCTTATATGGCCGTTATATAAACACGCCTATTTTTAGATTTTAGGTATTTGTTAACATTTTTACTAGTAAACTATTAATATTGAACACGTTTTTAGTCTTTGTGGTCTTTTTTAGTTGAATAAGAATTTTCGTTTTTTTTTTCGTTCAGTCGACGGGTTGTATACATTACATCGGTGGACTTCTATTTGAAAATATCGCGTATTTTTGAGAATTATCCAATTATTGTAAAATGTTTGTCGAAAAGCAGAACAACAACATAGGCGCAAGCTATCCTACGACCTTTATATCATTTGTATACATCCCTTCCTAATCTCCTCAAAGATCCTCCTTTGAGATTGGTTACGTGCAATGTTTCTCTAACTTTTGTTCATGTAGAGTACTTGTAAATGTAAATTGTGTGGAACTCAACCAAGTGAATGTTCGGCACTTTAAAAAAATATTTGATAAATATATCTTATTTACTGTTTGTATTTATTTTAACAATTTTTTTTATATTCAATTTGACCATTTTGTTTAGATATTCCCAGAAAAGAAAAATCAAAAAAAATCTAATAAACGAAATACAGAAACATAAATATTATTCTAAATTTAAAACTACTAGGATCTTTAGAAATAACGAGTGAGCAACAATGATTGACCTGATCTTTTACTACTTTCCGCACGCCCCATATCAGTACTTGCGTCCTTTTTTCTATCTGAAGTTAGCAGTTTGGTAATTTCTAGTGAGTTTTCCTACTCTATGTTTATGTCATTAATCTTTCATTGATGTGCAGTGTACAGAACAAAGTATTTCTTTAATATATGTATATATATATATATATGTGCACACACTTTAATACATATCAAATGTATTTTTATTAATATTACAGTTTAAAGTAATTTGCACAGTAGTATTTGTTGTTTACATTGTGGCTAGCATATTTTTATTAGAATTGTGTGAGACTGTCTAATTTCACTTTTAAAAAGAAGTAAATATTGTGTGGAAAGAAGTATAGGATCAGGTCACTCATTGTTGCTCACACTGTATAAACTGTATGTAAACAAGTAAACACAAACTTTATGTATGTTTGAAATTGTTTCTTTATTTACACACAGAAATGTTATGATGGGTTCTATTGATGAATTCTAAAGTCTCGTAATGTGTTTTGCATCTAGCCTATTGCGATACTT
The DNA here is from genome assembly GCA_031893035.1 of Dermolepida albohirtum. Lineage (NCBI taxonomy): Eukaryota > Metazoa > Arthropoda > Insecta > Coleoptera > Scarabaeidae > Dermolepida > Dermolepida albohirtum. Next base: position 356,883 of record JAVIWB010004020.1, on the reverse strand, counting down.
ATTTTTTGCCAACACATCTCGAAAATTCAGTTTTTCATAAGTAACGGGTGATTTAGAGGTACTTTCTTCAAAAATAAAAAATTCGATTTTATCAGGTATTTTTTGTTATCATACAAAAGAACCTTTTTTGACTTTATTTTTTTTAAGCTATTTCCCTCAAATGTTGGCCATGACTGCGTCTAACATGGTCCATTTTGAAGTTCAAATTTTTGCGAATAACGCAAGTAATGTTGGCTTCCAATTGCTCAATCGTAGGTCGGCCGCTTTCAATTCTTGAACGAGTTGAATTTCGTATGTTTTTAAACCAAGATGCTTATGTGGCATAAGACAAGCCAAGCTGTTGAGATCTATATCGAATCGATTCTTCCCGGTCATCGCGTACACTCTCAGCTACCATCGCTATATTTCCTTTATTACATGCTGGATGTGGTTTATTAGGTCGCGTATTATCCAATAATGAAAATTACGTTTCTAATTTTTCGATGGTATAGCGAATTGTGCGTTCGGTGGGCCGATTATGAAGACCATAAATTACTCCGAGCGCACGAAAAACATTTCTCGTGGAACACTGATTTTCGTAACACAGATGAATAATTTGTAGACGCTGTGCCGGTCTGAGTCTTTCCATAATAAAATGTCACACAATACTTATCTGTCAAAAAATCGCTATTGACCAATAATTCCATCATGATGAATCACCAATTTATTTAACCACAATTTATGCGTTCCACTTACAAAAAAAGAACATTTAAGTTTTTCAGATATGTGACAAAAATACTTTATTTCAACGTCATCTACATCTGAAGTAAGTTTGGCATACTTGTGTTCCCGATTCGAAAACCCAAATAATATAAGGTCTAATAAAAAGAAATCCATTATTTTTCCAATAGATGGATTTAGTAATCTGTATCTTGCGTTGTATAAGTGCGATCGCGTTCCGCTAGATGGCGTTCGAAAGATAAGATTTCGTACTAAACGAACTTCTCAGACAGTTTTGTGATTACTTGACTTAATATTGTTTGAGCGCGCGTCAAAGATGGACACCAGTAAAGTTAAAATACGCCATATTTTACAGTTTTTCTTCGATAAAGGCGAAAACGCAAGCCAGACGGCTAAAAATGTGAATAGTGTTTATGGTCCTGATACTGTAACAGTCAATCATGCGCAATTTTGGTTTCGTCGATTCCGTTCCGGTAATCTTGATATCAAAGATGCACCACGCTCTGGAAGGCCAATTGTCGAAAATATCGATAAAATAATGGAAATCGTCGAGTCCGACCATCATGTAAGCACTGTTTCGATTGCCCAGGAGCTAAACATTGCACAAAAAACCGTTTGGAACCATTTAAATAAGGTTGGATACAAAAAGAAGCTTGATGTATGGGTGCCACACGAGTTAACGCAAAAGAACCTCATGGACCGAATTTACATCTGCGAATCGCTGCTAAATCGCAACAAAATCGATCTGTTTCTGAAGCGGATAGTTACTGGTGATGAAAAGTGGATCGCTTACGACAACGTCAAGCGAAAACGGTCGTGGTCGAATCGTAGTAAGCCGGCGCAAACGGTGGCCAAGCCAGGCTTGACGGTCAGGAAGGTTTTGCTGTGTGTTTGGTGGGATTGGCAAGGAATTATCTACTATGGCTGCTTCCCTACGGCCACACTCTTAATTCGGACCTGTACTGTCAACAATTGGACCGTCTGAAGGAAGCAATCGCCCAGAAGCAGCCAGCTTTGGCCAATAGGAGAGGAATTGTGTTCCATCAGGACAACGCCAGGCCACACACATCGATAGTAACTCGCCAGAAGCTCCGGGAGTTTGGTTGGGAGGTTCTTATGCATCCACCTTATAGTCCGAACCTAGCACCAAGTGATTACTACCTGTTCCTGTCTATGGCGAATGATTTTGCTGGTGAAAAATTCGCCTGAAGAGAAGCTTGTGAAAATCGACTGTCCCAGTTTTTTGCCAATAGGGACGAGGGTTTCTATGAGAGAGGCATTATGAAATTACCTTCAAAATGGCAACAAGTTATCGAACAAAACGGTGCATATTTGACCTAAGTCGGATCATTCTAACTATGCTAAATAAAACCTTCAATTTAATGCAAAAATAATGGATTTCTTTTTACTAGACCTTATATTTCAAACATTCTTTAACTTTTGGAATTGTACAATTTTATTTCCAAAAAAAGAGTGCTTCATTCGTGTAGCTAGTAAGTTATACTTACATCTATCTCTTTTCAATACTGTTCGTTTTAAATAGCATATTGTAACTCTAAATAATTTTTTAGATTAACCCCCATTTTTTTTTAGTTTCCCGTTCCCAATTTGAGAACCTGCTGACGTTAGTGATAACTATTTTTTTAGGAAAAAATAAACAATAAATAATTAAAAGCCTAATTAAAACAAACAAATTCTTCACAAATGGGACAAATTTCCGTTTACAACGCATTTTGGTACTCTTAAAATAGACCGTTCCTTATAACACGCAATCCTTTAATGTTAAGGCATAATATAATATATCCGGTCTCTATTATTAATTAATCTGTTATTATTAGTTACAAAACAAATCTCTTTATTTGAATTATTTGAACGCTGTTACTTTGAGAACATTATACATAGCAAATTTAATTGTAGCGGTGAGAGAAATTGGCGTTGTAGTTTAAAAATAGGGAAGAACATCATTTGAGGCAATGTTTCTGTTGAGTAATCCTAGATTAGTGACTGGTGGTAGTATAAAATATTGAAAATGCGTGTATGATTTATGTTAATCTCTTTATTATTTCTCAAATTTTTTAAACTTATTGAGTTATATATCAATCGAACAGGAATGCATACATGTACATGATTTAAAATGTATCACGTATTGTATCCTCACTTGTACATCATCGTTCATCTTTCTTCCACGCGCACTCTCTCCGTTTCCCATTTGCACATCTCTGGCACGCTTAAATTAGCTAAGCTGTATTATCGTTCTCTTTCTCCGTCAGTCTTATCTTGTTCAGAAAAAAAGTGTTAAGGTAAATTTTCCTGAATTGCGTTTCGCCTGTTCTTATTTTTCATTATTTTCTTTTAATTTCAACGCACTTAGCAAAGTGCCATCACGAAACTTTTATTTGGACCATTTCAGGCCGTTTTTAAGTAATCGTTTACTTCAATTCGTTTAACAGAGTGCCATAATACGGTTTGTCTCCCCACGTAAACGATCCGCTTTAAATTCTTTCTAAAAGATTATTCTAATAGTAGAATCATAGTTCCTGGCAAATGCAAATTTCTATTACCCAGCACATCAGATGCTGTTAAATCAAACAAACATTCGTTAATCGAAAATATTTCAGGATTAAAATTATATTTATAATATATGTAAGGTAAACATAAAAGTGTAACATTGGTATGAGAACAGGAGTACAGTATACAATTAAGAGTAAGTAATGCATTTGACATGCGACTGTTTATGGATAGTATTGATATAGTAAAAGTTATTCGTAATAGCAATCAATTTTCAAGGTTTTTTTACATGTTTATCTATATTACTAATAATCTTATTCAGTTTTGCATGAAATAAATATGTTAACAATATTTTTATAATTATTATACAATAGAAAAACGGGAATTCGAATTGGTAAACATTTAGGCGAAGGATTAGTTTTTGTATGAATGGAGTAATTGATTTTAAAATTTGAAGAGAGAGATAATGTTTAGCTTTTGCTTTTGTCTATTTTAAATTACAAAGATTTAGAAAATAGACGAGTTATGTTTTTCGGAAGTCGAGGGACTGAACAAAATTTTGTCTTCAACAAAACAAATCTTAAGTTAATTTAAGGAAAAAATTAAAACCAATGGTGTCTTCTAGTTTAATCATAATTGAACATACAAAAGAACACTTACGGCGCAACCGATTGTTCCACTTTGTGACAAGCTCTGAGTAGATTATGATTTGTTGAAGCTTGTACTGTAGCCGACGCTCGCTTCTTTGTATTAATTTGTCCTAAATTATGGTGGCTGCTATGTCATTGGCATTGTCTTGTCTGTTATTAATGTAGTATCTATATTGTCTTTCTATAGTACTTTATTCTATCGATGGTTGCTTTTATATACGGTAGATAAGCCTTTTTTATTTTCTTGTCGTTTTGTTTTTGTCGGAATGTTTATTTTATGTTGCTGATTGAGAAGCCGTTTGCTTTTAAGATATTCTTAATGTTTTTTGCAAGGTACTTCTAGCGAAGTACCTTACCAATGAACTAAAACCGTACGGGAAAGAGGTAACATCATATGTTAAGAATGCCGATCACTTCATCCTAATTATAAATCAAGAAACGGTGCAAGAAGTAGGCAGACATATTAGTAAATTTCGGCTCTCTACCAGTCGAAGATGCTATAACAATTGTTGAACATATATATACACTCTTAGAGCTTGGGGTAACGAGCTGGGTACTCTTTAACTTTCAATATAAACTCAGAAGAGTTGATTTGGTGACTGGTTTCGATGAATCGACAAGCGTATAGCATTTATGATTACTTCCACATTTTGAAAAATTAAAGCTCTATTCCAAAACTTTCATAGCTCCCTTTGTGTGTAAAAAATTTTTCCTGTCGTTTGTTCAGCAGTAAACTACAATAGATGGATTAAAAAACACTAATTATCAAAGAGTATAATATTTCTCAAAATCAGATTCGACCTTTTTGTATGTCTACTGAACAGAGTATTTTCGAAGTCGTGGTAGGGCGCTACTACTATATTACAAACTTAATTTTCTTTTAAAAAATATTGGGCGTCTAAATTTTGTCGTTGCTTTCCCCTTATTCGAATATTGAAAAAATTAAATTTTTAAAATAGTTTACATACTTCGTAAGAGTTACAAGAGCTAATGGTAGGAAAAATAAGAAACATCAATGTAAATAAATACATTGGTAGCTTTATTTGAAAACAACAACAGACGTGTAAATATATGTTTAGCCAGTGATAATGATTTTGAACAGTTATTGGGATTTTGTCTCTACTTATTGTTACGCTAACTAAATAAAATTCTTTATAATTAAAAAATACAGCATAACAATTTGCTATTTTTTTAATTAGATGTGTTTTATTTTATAATTTTGTTGATGAATAATATTCTTTCTTTTCCAATCCCCTATCATCAAATAAAACTTTATAAATAAGCCTAGTGCTAAACAATTTTCCTACAAAATAATCCTTTAGTTGTATTTTAAGCCAAGTGTTTCTTTAAAACAAAAATGGTCACAAATCTTACTTTAAGACTCATTTCAATATCTTTAAAGTAAGACAAACTTGCACCTAGAAATACATATTTGTTGAAACGCTCATAAGGTTTTAGTCGGTTTGCAAACTTAACTAAATTATACGATAGCGAGAATATTGGCTTCACTCTTTTTAGGTGCATGTGTGTGTTCCCAGGGCACAACTCACATACGGCTTAAAACCCGACAAGATATTATATATATATATATTCATCATACGTCCGCGATATTCACAGACACAGTCTAAACCCAAAAAGAATGAAGTCAAGTTCAATTTATATATATATATATATATATATATATATATATATATATATATATATATATATATATATACGGTTGGCGGGACAAACAGTTAAAGACAATAAATAAAATTTTATTTTACGAAAATTTAATAGTCTGGTAATTTGGAAAAATTCAATTTTTTTGAAAGAATAGTTGAAATAAAAGCCAAAACATTCTACTTAGTTCATGTTGTAGGTGGTCATATAAATGGCGCATTTGTAGTTTTATATGGTTTCTTTGCCCGATTTAGTATATTGTAGGGATTTCTTTATTATTGCGGTTATCGTTCAAAGAATTTCTGTTCATTGCTGGTATTTTACACACCGATCCATAGATTTTTCTATAGAATTTAAGCAGGACTTTGGCAAGGCTAGCTCAAAACATTATCTTTTACCTAAAAACCAAAAATTGTACACTTCTTGCTGAATATTTTGAACTATTGGTCATAAATTAATTTCCACTTGATATGAAAAAATTCGTTAGCATACGACTCCATATTTCCTAATATTTCACGTTGTACAAATTGTTACGAGTATAACGAAAAATTAACTTTACAGCATTAAATCCCCTTACAATAATGTATCCAACAGTGTATTTCACTGTTTACTTTGTGTATACTGGAATAAATTATTGAATAATAGGAAGCCCATCTAAACCTTCTTTCCGTCTCTTCGCAAGACCGATTTAAAAAAGCAGCAGTTCTATGTACTTTGGCAAGTTCAATTCTTTTCATAAATTTTTTATTAAAATCATACGGCAATGCATTCTTTTCGTCTAACTTTTTTTTATAAAGTATGGTTTTGAAGATACAACCATACCAATGGCATAATTATTATTTAACTGCGCTTTTCTATCATTTGAAGTTGGAAATGGTTGTAAGAGATTTAATCGATGAATAATTTTATCATCTTGTTCGGTTATTTTATACGGTGGTTCCGTGGTTAATTTTGAAATGCATTTTCGAAAATAATATGCTTAAATGCATTTCGCTCTATCTTTCTAGTGTTTTATTAATCTTACGAATTCTAAATCTAATAGCTAAAAAACATAATTTTACTCTGAACTACCAAAAAAAATTAAATTATCTTTTTATTCTTCGCATCTGTAGATATAGATAGTGCGACCAATTTCATTTGGCCGGCGGAAAAAATGTGAACTAATACGCGAAACTCTTTACTTCTCATCTCCTTAACCTATATATTCAGCTGAAGTACTGTCGAGTACAATATCATATCTATTTTGATCTATTTGTTGTTTGAGTTTATAGGTTAGTTTGTTGTATAATCTAATAGGCTTCAGTCATAACCTCATATTCACATGCTAGTGTGTATCTTTTAAAACGATCGTGCTGCTTAACTGATCAAATTGAAATGGTTGTAGTATAGGTGCAGCGTTTTTATGTTTATAAAGTTTGTGGATACTTTGGTTAATTGTGTTACTTTTGCATCATATAACACCTACAACTATTTTTGCCAACGAATTCAAAGCACCACTTCTGATTATACGAAAACAGTGCAGCAAACATCAGAAAAGCTTACATTTTCTGATAAAAGTAACACATCTATTATTATATGAGTATATTTGAAGTAGTTACTTGTTGCTATCTATATGACCACCACTGTTTGATATTTTATTATTACTAATTCAGCAAGAATAGGCTTTCATGCGGAGATGGCAGATAAATTTGTGCTGCAACGTTTATGATACAGATTATGAAATACTTTGTGCATAACAATGGAAAGGGTTCCTTATGCGTACATGTAAACAAATGTTATACTTTGCGAACTAAATGTATATCTCATAAAATACATTACGAAACAAATTTATCTGTCTTGTACAGACATATTTTATAAACCCAATTCTTCTCGAATCTCCAGTATGATATATGTGAAAGAATCAATTGCTAGATATTTAACGAGCAATAACTGTTCAAAATTTCACTGAAAGACAGGACCTAGAACTGATGTATATATATGCAAAAGTGGGTAGAAGAAAAAATGTTAACTGCTTATGATAAACAAAATATGGTTCACGTGGAGATTATTTCTTACAAAATGCATTCTTGACATCTATTACAGAAAATGCTTGTATTTCGAGATAGAAATACCAAATGTATGACAGGACTGCAAGGAGGGTTTAAAATAAAATATCAAAGATAATATAAACATTTTCTTATTCAAACCTATTCTTACATAATATACATAGTACAAAAAAATTAATTTTTTTCCCTCAACAGAGGAACAAGGAAACATAGTAAGGTACTCTGTACAAAATCTATGCTACTGTACAATGATCACTGTAAAAAGCAAATAAATAATGTTCTTACATCATTGAAACAATATACATATATGACAAAACTAACATTTGAAATTTAAAAATGTACATGATCCAACGTAACACGGAGGATTCGACAGTTCTACAGTGAGTTTAAGTGATATAAGAATTTCTATCGTCGTTGTAAAAAAAAAAAACAAAGTCGAGATCATCTGATTACTGAGCAGCAACTGCACTCTTACATATGTGCGACAATACGTCAATCAACTTTCGATTTATAAGAACGCATTTGCGTACCAGTGACCACCTAAAATAATCTTAATTGGCACTTTGAATGAAATAGCACTTTAGAAAAGTTTCTTTTTTTCTGAATTTATGTTGTTTTAATAAGATGCCGAAACTATTATTTTATAGATCACTAATCATATATTATCTAGTTGAACATTACAAACCCACAAAGAATACTGAATAGCGAGTTCTTTAAAAAGATTTGGTAGTTAAAAATACCATTTTTTTTTCTGTATAACAGGCACAGTATACAAGTGACAAAAATAACCACCGGTACTTTGAGAAACAACATTGATATATAAATCTGCGATTATTTCAGAAGTCTCAGACACCGAGTAGTCAACAAGTGAATAGAATAGGCTAATTACAACTCGTGACCCATAATAAGCCACTAGTCACTACTAACAGGAAGATTAAACCGTGCATATTCAGCATTTTCATCCAACTAAAATGTCAATGTACAAGATTATGTACACATACAGCTCACACGTGCATAAGGTGGTATTTTAAAACTGAGTCTCGTTTATACACACACACACCGTGTTTTTTATTCAATACTTTACACCGTTTTATGTTTTTTTTTTGTATCACACAAGAAGAAGAAATTTACATAAACAAAACGAAAATGCTCGCTGACTTAAATAAGCATCTACTATCACAAATTAAGCAGGCTCCGTTGAGTCCAATGTCGTATTAGAAAGTTCGTCTGCACATCCAGTGTTACCGCTGCGTTCAGAACTATCCTTTTCCAGCTTAACTGCATGCTTATTAAGTATGGATGTTAAGGTGGACAGGGAATCTTTGACCGCGTGATAGATAATGTTTTTAATTTGAAGCTTATCCTCATGATTGGTGTGAGTGTCAGATAGATCTCTGAACTCTTGCGTGAGATGAAAGCAATGAGACACATTTTCAGGCGACACGAAGTCTTCGGCTACTTTGATGCAATTATGTAGATTACGAACTTGATGAGGTGCTCCTGCTGGTATAAATACAGCATCACCTAAACACTGTACAATCGCATAGCCCTCAACACCATATTCTTTATAAAGTCTTTCTCTAAGAGGGCCATCTAGATAACAACTTTGGTCATGTATAGGATCGTGATTGGGTTCTAAGCAACCACCTTTCTCCACGACAACTTTGTTAAGAAGATCGCGAATTTTGTCCGCATCTCTCGCATTGTATATATGCCATAAAGCACCGGGCAATTCACCTTTATCTCTAACTCTTCGGCGAGTTAAAATATCACATCCAGCTTCATCTATAGCTCTAAAAGCTTCTTTGATGTGTTCCTCACTGTCTCCATCTTTAGGTATCCCCACGTATACCATTACGTTCACTGCATCAGATATGTCTAGATGAAGATTAGTGGTGCCTTTGGACGGGTGTAAAGCCGAACCGTAAGCATTGTACATTTTAGGACCTAAATCTGGTCGTACAAAACAATCCGGCAATCGACTTGCAAGATTCAGTCTACCATTACGATGGGTATATTCAGACAGAGGGAGAACTTTCATTAAGTCTGCGAAGCGGGTTGGTAACATTTCCGCGAAATCTTCACCGGGAGGCCAGTCTTTTAATTTTAGCAGCATAGGGTTTCCTTTTTCGTCTTTAAGTCTTCTTGAAAGGTGTTCGAATCCTTCCCAAAACTTTCTCATAGGTTGATTGACTACCAAGTTGCCGGTGAGACAATTCACCAAGTCGTTTTTTTCGTCACCGAAATCTCTAATAAAAGCCTCTGGAGTCCAAAGGTCTTTCGTAAGATATTTTGCGACATCAGATACCAATACCGGTTGTCCTCGTTTCCATTGATCCTGGAAGTTAAAAAACAATATTAGATTCTATCAAACTATCTTAAGTTAAATTTTAAAGCAATTTAATATTCATCTCTTGGCTGCATGAATGATGTGTGTTTATTGAAACAATAAATGGAATCTTTAGATATACTAACCTGGTATATTTTAGCGTTGCCTTGATGTGTTGTATCACTGAGCCTTAATAACTTGCCGTCACACAACCAACTATGTGGTATTTCGGGATAGAGAAGTTTACTTTCCGTCAAAGTCATTATTCTTATAGGTAACATTCCTCTTATTTTGGCCTGATAATTATCTCTTCTTATAAAATGTTTTAATTCTATTTTAGTATCTGCACTACTTTCTTCTTTATGCTTAGGTACAGTATCTTCGATAACACTAGAAATAACTTCGTCTAGAGTATCCATTCTCACATTAGACTTCTTCGCAGATTTTGAGGCAGTAGACACTGGCGATCCGGCTCTACTACCGTTGTGTTTATGCGAGGGTCTTATAAGGAGTTCCCGTAACGTTGAGAAACTACCATCATCAGAATCGCTAGTGTCGTCATTCTTCTTATCTTCATTAGACAACGCTACATCGGCAAGCCAACTTAACGAGTTTTTTTCGTCTTTAACTGTACCTCCATTCACAAGCGGCTTATTGTCTGGATCATCTCTAATTTCTTTCTTGATTCCGTTCAGTTCACCAGATAAAATACTTTTAATTATCTCTTTACGAGCACCGTTTGATTTTTGAGCTACTTCTTTACTCAAGGAACAATCACAATATTGCTCGACATTCCACAGTTCTCTCATCTCGTGTACAAGTCGACCCAGCTTTAACAAAGAATCGCCAGCAATAATTTGAGTCAACATTAATTTTTCTTGTTCATGTGGCTGACGGTTTGTGCATAATAGCCAAGAATAGTCATCTCGATCTTTGCCTGGTTCTCCCCAAATTTTAATAGATTTATTCTTACGACCCTGAAAATAAAAAGAAACCCTTTTTATTACACAAATCATTAAATAAAACTGTTTAGTAATATTCTTAATGATAAGATTGAAGATTATTTGTGCGAAAAGTACAAGTCTTTTCCACAAATGGAAATGCAAAATCATATTTTAAGACGAGTAAAAGTCTTTGTAAAATTCTTATATAAGAAAATATAAAAATATTAGATTGCAGTTTCACTAAACAATTATTAATTGGTTAAGCAAATTTGAAAAACGAAACAGTTACTATTCGAGGTAGAATATATGTTTTAGAATGATATATATACACGCATAGTAGCATATTAAGCATGAATTATTACTTATGTATATTATATTAGACATACGCTTAGCTACGTGAATGAAACGAATTATACCACGCATTTTTGAGAGTCATACAGAAATGCAGTGCATCGTTGTAACAGTTCATAGACGGTCAAACATAAAAATAAAACGATAACTACAACACACGGTGATATCAGCAGGAAGATCGTCATTGGTAATCGGTCGTGAAAGCCTACAAAGTATTGAATACGGAAATAATATTTAAAAAAGAATAAATAACTCCATCTTTTATATCTCCACTATCAATAAAGTTTAAACAGTTAGGACAGGCAAACATATTTCTTTTTGTCATGTATGGTAGGACAGCTGTTCGGGGACAGTACCACTTTTATTAGTTATGCTGCTTATTTACATCTGTCTATAAATAAAATGAGGTTAGTTGTAAATTTATTGAAAAGTCGTGAAGCATTTTTGCAACAGATGGCACTAGTTCATTTTTGTGTCTAGAGCAATTCGCTCTATCTTTATGATTATGCTATTTGCCTAATACTCTTTCACTTTCCTAAAGGAAATAACGAGCGTCAAACCTAAGAAAATTTGCGTAAAGGGTTACGAAATATCAGTGGTCTACACGAAAGTCAAGATAATGATTCTTAAAATTCCGTACTGGTGGTTTGAATCCTAATGACGTTCCTCGGCCAGGGAGGTTGATGACGACAAAGTAAAGGTGTTGATGGAATCATGTTCAAAGCATACGACACGAAAGAAATATTAGACATCCATTATTAAAATGACGATGATCTTGGATATGTGTTTGGTCGGTATTTGGAGTCCTTTTGAGGGTGCGGATAAATATCTGCGATATATTCTTTAAACGTGAGAAACAACAACTTTTTTGTGTAGCGGCTAACACTTGATGATGAAAAATGGATTATTTACAAGAATATGGAGCGAAAACTGTTTTGATAACGACCTGAATATTCTCTTCAAACATCGTCGAAAATAGACATTCATCAGAGAAACACTTTTCGTGTGGTGGAATTCTAAAGTGTCCTGTTTTTCGAGTTACTACCAAAGGACGAAACAATTTATTGAAGCGCGTAGTGTCGGCAGTTGGACTGTTTGAATGAATCCATCATCCGGAAACGTTCAGAGCTCGTTAATCGTAAAGTAGCCAATTCATCGCATTCATGCATGCTGAATAGGAATGAAGAAATATTTTTGCAGTCTGTTAATTTATGGTATTATCAATCACTGCCAAATAATAACGCTGAACTTAGTCATCTAAACATGAAATGAAATTGTACAGCCAATTCCACAATTTTATAACACATAAATCAGCTTACAAATTTATAGTTCGTACAAATATACAAAATTGATTAATAAATCTTCAACAAAACAATGGGAAAGCGGCCGAAACAGACACAAATAGCCCTCAGAAGTTTATATTAACCCTAGGTAAAGCATATGGTAAATTTATTAAAAATGATGAAGTAATAAGTGTTCTTTATAAAAAGATTTACAAAGCAATACATTATTTATACAGTATAGAATGTTTTAATATTTAAAACACGGGACTATGATTAGGTCGATATACACAAGGCCTCTAGCTAAGTTAGGTACTGCTCAAAATAATATGGATATTCCGTATAAATGACATTAAAAGGGAATTCTAGTTAATTAACACCTACAAATATTTCTATGAAATAGTTTCCATCGTCGCTGGAGTGTATAAAAGTCATGATATAAAAGTTCACCTCTCTGATTAATAGTGATTTGCAATTTTGCTGTTATTAGAGATAGAGACGTCAAGAGCCATATATCAATTGGAATCTGGAAGAACACAACCAAATATTGCTGAAGTATTTGGAGAGACCCAAATTGGAATTTCTAAATTTTGTAATCACTTAATGGAAACTAGGGGTGCTCGACGAAGGCAAGGGCGGGGTTGACCAACATCAGCAACACCAAAAGTAGTATCGATACGTATCGTATTTGGCAGGAATCGCGCTCTTAATGCAACCCAAATTCGAAATGAGTTTGCGCTGCAACTTGAAGACTATTATTAACGTAAACAATAAGAAATCATTTGCATACGTCTGACTTAAATGTATGAAGATTGGTGCATTCCTCTTACTGCAGAGCATAAAATAGAATTTTGGGAAATCGGCATATTGTCGTAATAAATGGGGGCGAGTGAGTATTATTCAGATCAAATCCAGATTTATATTGTAGCCAGATAATATATATATTTTGATTTGGAGAGAATCTGGCGCACATGGTAACCCATAAGAAAAAGCCTCAATATAAAAGCGGTGTGGCGTGACGAAATAGGCTGGGATAACTACTAGAAGACACACAGATCTTCATTATATAAAAAATGGAGCATCCACTGCCCAGAGAAATCTAAATGAGATTTTGCGGCTCCATTGTTCTTTCGTATGTAGTGGCAGTGGCAGAGAAATTAACTTTTACGGACGAAAATGCTCGTTTTCATCGAGCAAATGTGAATAACTATGGTGATAAAGTTAGTATAGAGAGAATGGTGTGAACAGCCAATTCTTTAGATGGTAATCCAATAGAGTACGTTTAGAAAATTTTTGCATGAAATATGCCACCGAATATTTCGGGCATTACGAATTGTTGTCGAGGAGGAATGGGATATGAATTCACAAGAAATGTTCGATATGGTAATCCCGTCTATGTCATTAAGATGCCAAATGTTTTTAGATATTCATGGAGATCATACACATTATTATTAATCTCGATATTTTGGTAAGAATTATTGCAATAAATCTCTGTACAATTTAATAATTCTGTACTTTCCTACAATAAAAGTGTAACATTTTATTACTTTCCCAACAAGATACATTAAAACTTGTTCAAATAAATTAAAATATAATAATGTGTTCGGATATTTGTTCACAAATATACGTTGTCATTTTATACAATATCGGTTGTTTTGGACAATGTTGAATAAAACGTCGCATTTCAAATGGAAATAAATAAGAAGGGTTTACAAGAAACTAAAAGTAATATAAAAGCATTTCATCAAAAAGAAAGAAACGATATGAAAACGTATTAGAATAAAAGTAGAATAAAAAGTTTATGGAGCAAAATTAGAAACCCATTAGAGAATATTATTTACCTAACTACTAATTACAACAGAAAAGGAAACGTGATTTACAAAGAAACTGAAAAATATATTCTATCAAAAAAATGCCAAATATTCGAAGAGTACTTAGAGATATTGCTGTAGGAAAATTGATACCATATATTGTTTCAATAAATGGTTAGATTGTAAACGAATTCTGACGTAACAATATATATAATATATAACGACCAAATAGGTTATTGGTAAATAACTAGACTCTGAAATTGTTTTGTAATAGTTTTACTTGACTTTAGTTTAAATGTAGCCTGAAGTCAAGTAGAACTAGTGTAAGAAAAATTGATTTTGTTTAATAAAACAAAAATCAATTTGCGTGAAGATGCATACATGCATATAGCGCACTACTGGGAGTTAAAATCTACGTCCTTATGTAGATATTGTTAGACCTTTCTAATGTTCAAAATAAAACAACACTGTCAATTTAAGAGCCTTACCTTATAACAATCCAAACAAACGACAAATCCACATTTTCCGCATGCCCAATGAAAGTTGAATAAAGTTGTTTCGCAAACGTCACACATTTCACGAACTCCTTGAACAACTCGCTTCCAAGCGATAGTTTTATCTATAAACGAAATTTTTGTTAAATATACGTGCTTTAAAATTTCTAGTTAAGACTTACCATCTGACATGTGTTCAGAATGGGCGTCGTTTTCTTGTGCGAGCAGATTACAAAAATGATCTCCAACTTGCTTAAGAATGAACCGAGATGTTTCTAAATCGAGGTCAGTAGGTGGTTTTTCTGCGGATGGTAGCCAAAGTTTTAAATCTTCCTGAAAATTTTAAAGAGCTAGTAATCTTACTACCTGTCGCTATTAAATTTTACTTACTTCTGATGCATCTTTATGTGGATCAGAAAACCCAGCAATTGCTAATTGTCCATTCTTGGTATACCTTAATCTTCTGAAGGCATAAAATCGGCAGAATATATTTGGCATATTTCTCGACCGTTGGTTTGGAGTCCATCGACATTCGCGGCATTTTGCCAATTTGGGCGCAACTTCAAAACATGGCCCATCTTGAAGAAAACTTTCACCGGTTTTCTTCAGTTGCCCCACGGGTGGTTTGCGAAAGGGGTCGCGCTGGGGCATTATATCGTCCTTGGATTTTTTTGGGCGCGGCTCCTCGCCTTTATCGTTTTTTGAAGTCTTTGGTCTACGTCCTCTCTTCCTTGGTTCTTTGTCTTTACCAGTGTTCGTTGTAGAACTACTGGACTTTTTTCCGGACGCCGCCGTTATGGTCGTACTACTACATGAATCTGAGTCTTTTTCACTACCACTTTCCTTCTCACTATCACTTCCACTTTCACTAACGGTAGCTGTCTGGCTAGTTACTTTCCGTTTTTTATGTTCATCACTTTTTTTCTGCGTCCCTCCACCTTTTTTTCTTTTCACTTTTGGCGGTTTCCTTTTAGGAGGATCCTTCCTATTTCTTTCGGGATCGGAACTCGAAGAATCATCTCCCTTCGTGGCGTCCGGATGACCGTTTAAAGAATTGTCTTTATGCGAGCTCTTTCTGTTATTGCCTTTGCTTCCAAAAGGTTTGCTTTTATTTATGCTGTTTACTGCCATGGAACCAATACTATGCAATGAATTTACGGGCGGTTCTTTTGCTGGTGCATTAGTCGAAATGTTTATAGGTAACGTTACACAACTTCCTGTTCCCATAACGCCGGTATTGTCTTCAACACCTTCACCAGTATGTCTCTCTAACCAAGCTTTCTTCAAATGCCTTACAGGATAGTTTGAAGATTTATTAGGACCTGGACTGTTTGACTTTTCTGAGTCAGGATTCGTTGGTGTAACAGACAATTTAATGGGGGTACTTGGTGCTTCCGAAACAGGCGTCGGCTGCGTTATAGTAATGGAAACCGTCGTTACTGGAGTAGTACTTGGCGTGACTGTACTCGAAGTTGTTTCTACAGGTACTGGAGATTTTGCAGTGGGTATAGTAACAGCTGTTACGCTGACATCCGGCAAAGATTCGACTAAAACTGGTTGATTTTGTGGAATTAAATTATTGGGTGTACTTCTGAGAGCTGCTGCATTCACAACGGTAGTTATTGTTGTTGCAGCACTTGCTATCAAAGGACTAGGCTCGCTTACTCTTGCAAGTTGTGGTTGTGTAACTCCACCAAACGAAGTCATACTTTGTGAACTGTTTACAGGAGCTTCTATGCGGCGTTTTTTATTTTCCAGACATATAGGACCTGTATTTGCAGAACCGACTGGGGTAGCTTTTCTTTTTGGGGACGTTGCAGAGTCATATTTGGAAGTAACGCAAAAATCTAATGGCTGCGTTTGAATATTTTGAGTCGATGAAATTCCCGATAAATGCGATTGATGTGTTACACTAGGAAGAGTATATTGAGTATGCGGTCTAGATATTGGGGACGGTGCGGATGCAGCAGTTGGCGGTGAAGTTCCATGTTGAATTGAAGGTTTAACTGAAAGTCCTCCAGGAACAGAACCTCCTCCTGCATATATTCTATCGTACATGGCTGGTCTTGAATCGATTGTTGTTCTACTACTGTGTGCCGGTGGCGGAAGGCCTGTTACAGTGGGTGTGTTTTGGGGAATTGGTGGATGGTATTGAGAGACTTGTTGATAGGGTGACGATACGGAAGAAGACAACGGTTTTGACGATAAAGTCAAAGGTAAAGGATTAACAGACGTCGGTACTTCAGTTGGTCTTGTGACAGGTAAACCAGTACCAATTCCTGAAGTAGGTTTTCCGTAAATATGATGAGGAGCCGGACTACTTACTTTTGGTTTTGTATTAGATAAAGTATTAGAAGCCATCGTATAATGTGACATAGTAGTTGATTGCGATAAATAAGCGTAATTGCTGGTTATTGGTACTTTACCAGTAGAGGCATATATCATCGACGGAGAAGATTCTGAATTACTTCGATAGCGTATTTCTGGGGATGGATGTTGCTGAGCATGTGGATGGTGTGGCGATTGTTGTTGATGGTGAGGACTGGGTAATTGACCGGATGTTGACCTGTGGTGTGTTTTCCCCAGGTTTTGGGGTTCATGATGGTGATGAGGACTAGGTGTATGAGGCGGATGATGGGGAGATTGTGTAGGACTTCTGTAATCGTACAAAGTACTCTTATGTAAAGATCCTGACGGTATGTAGTGTGCCATCATATCGGTTCGCAATTGCGGACTTTTGGAATGCGCGATAGGCACTCGGGAATCCAAATGATGGGGATTCTTTTCGTGCTTAACAATAACAGAGTTTTTAAGTTCACGTTCATTGAGCAAAGGCGGTGGATTCGTTAAAACATCCCTTTCTCTGTCAATTGAACCACTATTTTTCATCATAACTAACGCACTTGATTGCGATGACGATTTGTGATGATCCGATTTGCTCTTTGGTTCATGGGGAAACATTGGATGGAGGTTAGGTTGGTAGGCTGGATAACCGTAAGCATTCACCTCTGTCTTTGGCATGCTTTGGTGTACTGTAAGCTTCTCATTTGCTTTACTAGTAGATACACGACTGCTGTGAGCTGGAGGAGGGTAATCAGCCTTACTTGGAGCACTTGGTGGTCTCTGAACCTTAAAATTTTCATATTTTAATATTTACAGTCATTGATTTTTATAAGGAAAAG
This sequence comes from Dermolepida albohirtum, assembly GCA_031893035.1. Classification (NCBI taxonomy): domain Eukaryota; kingdom Metazoa; phylum Arthropoda; class Insecta; order Coleoptera; family Scarabaeidae; genus Dermolepida; species Dermolepida albohirtum. The sequence continues at coordinate 338,907 of JAVIWB010004020.1, read as the reverse complement.
ATTCACTTACTGTACTATAATAAGAAGTACGGTCCCGGGTATCTTGACGAGAAATCATTAGCCTCTGTTGCTCACGTTGGTGATGCTCCTGTTCAGCGCGTTTTCTTTCTTCTTCTGAACCAGTTGTTCCCCTGGACAGTTGAGGCAAACAACTCCAAGGCTGTAATAGATACTTTATTCAATTTGATTATTAACACAGTTGCTTATTATATAATTTCGAAATAATGCATTTTTAAATATTTAAAACTGTTTAATTTTTTGAAAATTTTAATCCTTAATTCGTAAAAAGAATATTATCATAAGAACATTACTTGTAATGAAACCATGGAACCAAGACATACCTTTTGTTGTATTCGCTTTAAAGATTCTTCAAAATGTTTCTGAACTGCGGCTTGGGCCTGCCTTTGTTCTTTTTCCAATTTTTCTCTATCTAATTTTTCACGTTCTTGTCTTTCCCTCTCCAATCTCTCCCGTTCACGTTGTTCCCTTTCCTTTTCTCGTTGCTTTTCTAGATCTCTGGCAGCGTCATGATTATGTCTTTAAAATAAATGAGATGTAGTTTAATGCAAAGACTAAGCAAGTAAAATATTAGTTTTAACGCTAAAATTCGCAAAGTAATTGACCTGTGTTTTGAGATTTATCTTAAATATTGTGAACTTATAATCTTTCTTGCTAGACAAGTCATTAAAATCTGTTCTCAGCAACAATAATAAATATGTTCGGCGTTTAAGTGCTCTTGCGAAAGAATAATATTAATGATTTTCAAATTGAAAAATAAATGAAATGTTGCTTATGTATTTGCTTATATTATAATTGTATGTAGGTATGATAAATACTGTAGAATTAATATCAGTTAAATAACATTTAGATAAAATAAGCCTGGGCATCAAAAGGATTACAAAATGATATACTAATAATATTATAATAATATGTAATTCTTTTGATGTACTTATATACTACTATAATCACATCAAAAGGAAGTTTTGATTATTTTCTTTTAGTATTACGTCAACATTAATTAATAAATGTTATAGAGCTCCAGACACAAGATGAATTCTTATTATTCTGATTCATAACACATTTACATACTTGCAAGTTGTGACATGTCGAACCTACTTGATTACGCGGATCGTTATTGTAAAAGCAAACAATTGCTTCCGAATTTCTTCCTATTTTGTTTCCATGCTTCTACACTTTTACAGTTGTCGAAATTTATTTATTATATCATAAAAAATGTTATAAAAAATAATACATACAGTATATACGTTTCGGAGATTTTGAAATAAGAAATTGAAATAGATAAAAATTCGAATTAAAATTACTAAGATAAAATGTCGAACACGCAGCTTTTTCTTGGCGATTTGAACATGAAAATATATATTTTTAATATTTTACTAATAATCCTCCTAAAAGTAGTTTTTATCTTACATACATACATATTTATCTATTGACACTAATATTTTAATAAATATTGGAAAAGAAATGTTGAGAGTCAATTTTTCATTTACATATTTCTGGTTCGAAATTTGTTTAATTTCGTTTCAATACTATTTTTCAAGAATGTTGAAACTTTAGACTTTTGATTATTTTAGCAAAAAATGGAATAGTTTTGGCGCATATTGAAATGATTTTTTTTCAATCAACCCAATATGAATTATTTATTTCATTAAAAAAATCATAATCTACCTCATCCTTTCCTGTCTGTCCCGATCCTGAGCCAAACTTCGTTCTCGTTCCAATAAATCTTCCGCAGCTCCAGAATGTGGAACTTGCTGAGTGAGTATATGTCCTCCAATATAACGCTTGTAAATCATGTCGGGTAGGTGAGGAGGGTAAAGGGCTGGTGGTGCCAGATGCGGATGTATATGTGGAGCCATTGGAGGCGGCGCGACGGGCGGATATAAAGGGTGAGTAGTAGCAGAACTGGGAGGTGGGCCCGAAGCGGCCGGTGTCGATGGGTGCGACATTAGCAGTGACTGGTGTTGTACACTGTGTATGTGGCGTACGTGCGGCTCGGACTCCAACAGTAGGTTGGGGTCTCGCCACACGCGCACCGGTTCCGACGTACTGCTCGCGGGCGTATTGTACGCCGAATTCGGCAAGAACAGAGGTGATCTATTCGTTGATTGACCTGGCTGCGTATTGTTGCCGATGGTACTACTGTTGTTATGTTGCGGTGGTTCGTCAGATGAACTCAGAGCACTGGATCGTGATCCTGATCGCTCATCGCCGCTGCTCGAACGGAGGGAACTTACACCAGAGTCCGACCGGTCATCAGGAAAACGGAGCAAGGAGGTGTTGACAACTGAATCTGTGAGTTCCATCCTGTTAAAAGGCGAAGACGAAGACAGCGGTCCGTCATCGTCACCGCGACTAGAGCACTCGCGCTCCTCGATCTTCGGTGTTGTCCTCTGAGCCACTATCACACAATCGTCTTCTTCACTAACAACTACTTCCGCAACTACCGTTTCAGACACAAGTTTACACACTTTACCATCATCGGCACTGCACACTACTTCTTCCACCTGCACTAATTGTACACTACTTCCATTACTCGTATCGTCATCCAGTGTACTATCTACAACATTCCCAGCCGTGTCTTCAATATGTGGAGGCGATGCAGGTTCCTCGTTGATGGATTCAGACGCGCTCTCTTCAAAAGAACGCCTGCAGATAGCTGAGAGCACTTCCTGACGAGAAATGTTCTGCAGGCAGTCTTCTACTCGAACTTGAACGTCTCTGAGTTTACTGTTATTCGCTTCCTCTAATACTTTCTTCTTGCCGATCGTTGATCCACGATTGACGGCATTTCTTTTTCTACCCTGTTTATTTTCTAAATCTTCTTTAATGTTACAATAACTTGTGTTACGTTGTCTTGAAGTTGTCTCGTTTTCACTGGTTTTCCGTTTTCTAACTGCTTTCGCTACGCTTCCTGTAACAAAATACAAAACATAAACACATTTTGCAAATTGAATTTTCAATTTACACAATATACAGAAAATAAACGTCGCTCAACCATAAATAAACGCACAATTAAAATGAAAACGTCGGGGATCGATGAAACTAGGCCGAAGTCAACAGTACTCAAGAAGACACACAATCACTCTGCATACATTTCTCCTATTCCACACGCGAACTCAGTAGCTGCCGAAGGTGAACGACCGGTGTTGTAGAAGCGATACCCCACCATACCACCACACGGGGACACAACTCATTTAATATTACTGTACGTCTATTATGCAAGCAATCATTAATAATATTTTTGTCCCACTTATACCAACAATGTCAATATTTGAACAATTTCCTTAAAAATGGTGATATATACTTATATATTAGGAAGCTGAATCTGACATTAAGAAAACTTTAAGATTGGATATTGTCTTCACATATCGCTGTGGGATTATTGTTTAGAATAGCCATGGAAATATATGATGTGAAGTTGTGCGTACATATAATATCTAAATATGACATTTTCATATAAAAAGTAATAAATAAAATCGTTCCAAAAATAGAAGCGGTATAAAATACAATAATAAAATGACAATAAAAGAGTTATTTATATAATTATATTTAGTTAACAATCCTCAATATATCTAACCCTGTAAGATGTAATAAAGATAAGAACAAATACTTTCTTAATTAGGAACATGTGTTTTCTAATTATATTTATTATTAATTATACTTGGAGGCAAACTTAGAATATCTGTTCCTAATTTTTTGGTTTGGAATTGCAGTAGTCTATTTTACCGACTACTAAATGTCACTTTTCGTCGTTGATAAATTTACCGCCATTTGCCTTAAACAATTTCAAATAATCTAGCGTAACGGTCATAATTCTTATAGCGTTAATGTTGCCTACTTTTATATTTTCCGTTTCTTGCACCTGAGATTATTGATAATGTACATACATACATATATGGCAAGGCAATCTGAAATTTAAATTTTATTGAGGTTAGTATGTATAAGTATAATTTAAATAACACTAACTTTTAATTTATGTTATACATCCCATATCAAATATGTAATATCGTTGGTTGCAAATACGTAATTTTTTTAGAATTGAATGTAGTGATTATTACTTATACTATATACAATGGAATTTTCTAATATTGGAGGAGCAGAATGAAGATTTGGATTATTCTCTTAAAAGAAAAAGTAGTTTGTTCGGCATTATAACAGATGCCTTTATTGTTATTATTAAAAAAATAATAGCATTTTATCAATTTGATAGTTGTGATTGGAACATGAATAAGTATATTACTGACTGGAAAATTTCTTTATGGCAATTTTTGAATAATTTATCTAATATATCGATACTTATAATTAGAAAACCTATGGAATAAATACTCCAAATGTAAGTACAAACACAAAAATCTAACTGAATTTTATATACATACATATGCAAATTCGTTTCTATATTATTACATTATATAAAAATTCAACTTGATTTTCATTAAAGAATTTCAAGTAATTTTCTCTTATTTTAAAGTAATTTAAAGTAACATAACGATCTTTTGTAATTACTGTAAAGAAGGTTTCAAATAACGTGATTGAGAGTTATAGTTTCCCATATTTTGTTAAGCTTTAAGCGCCTAAAAAAGTAAAAAAGAAATAATATTTAATGGTATAATTATACATATGACAATATTTATAGGTTAGGAATTCTTTAAAATTACACACTGTCTTCTTCCGTTCCGTAACGCTTTTTATTTCTTTGATGCCGTAAACCATCCCATTTTATGTAATTAATGTATAACGAATGAAAATTAATTACATTTAAGCCCGATGGAGAGAAACGTCGGTTATTGCATTTAGAAATCTAGTTGTTTGTTGGCTGGAGCAACGTAACGGGTCTGAGAGGCGTGAAACTTTCAAAACACAACGCTACATAGCGCCTAACAACAAAAATGGTTTTCTTTTTACGAATAGAAGCAGAATAGTCTTCACAACATTACCGTTATGTTCTTGCTGTACATAATTTTTCGTCGAGGTTTAGTGCAGTGAAACGGTATTAAAGAAAGATCAGATGATAGCCTAAGGTGAAATGAAATAAAAGTAATGATTAGATAATAATTTAAGTGCGATTTTTTTATTCGGATTAATTTGGACATTTTTCCAATCGTTTTAATAGGAAAATTTATGTAATCGCTTTTAAAATATAGTATTTTAGTTACTTATATAATATGAAGTAAATTTCTTACTAATTTTAATTAATAACTCAAGATCTAATGGATGTAAAGAGGAAATGTATGATATCTGAAATTCCGTATTAATAACATTCTTTTGATCAGAGTTCCTCAGGCGTTCATAATTATTGTGTGAGCACGGGATATAAATCTTACTGTTTATAATAGAATTTAAAGAATTGTTACAATAGTAATCTGTTTTCATTAAAATCTTTTAAATTGTGTTCCAGTTAGAATTAAAACGTCGCACATTAGTATCCCTTTTTTATAAATAAATTGAATGTTTAATTACACAACTATTGACCGATTTAACTAGACATTTCAATTATAGATTTGCGGATGTAACTAACTCATAGTGAATTAATAATAAATCTCCACGAGGTTTGTTTGTGTTGCAATTGTGTTGTTTGGTGAAAGTGATTGTATTACGCTACTTTCTAACCTTTCCATATATTAAACAAATGTACATATATACAATGACACGCTTACAACTAAGTCATGGACTATTTCTAATCTCGAATATTAGAAATTAGTGTGAATTTAATTTTACTTACTCGGTAAATCTAAAGTATGGTAAATTTATTAACTACAATGGATGTTAACCTTGTTCAATTAGTAGAATATATGATAACATATTTATAAATAATATATACGAATTTTAGAGGACGTTGTAAGAAATTAATCCTATATCACAGTCAAATTCAGAATCATAATATATTTATTTGCATGGATTGAATATATTTTGTCCAGTATATACGAAAAAGTAGCATTTGATATTACTTTGATAGTTTGCATAAAATATAAAATTCGAATTTTAGCCACACATTTACAATAAAATAATTATTTTTTCAGGTAATTTTTTTTTGGTATCAGTTTTGATCTGCATTTGGCAAATATGGGTTAAATGTGCTCAAATTTTTCTTAATTTGATTTATTCATATGTCACTCAATGGAATCAAATTGGCTCTATTTACAACGAAGGTATGTACTACTAGTAAGAGAACAATTTCGTATGAATAATATTAAGGAAAATATAATTATCAAAAGGCTAAAATGTTATCAGGGGAATACTCTCTAGGCACCTACCATTCCACATACCAGGTGTACCGGAAAGTCATTCCCGGTTTTCCAAACAGATGTCGCTAGGCATAATTATGCAATGTTAATATTTGACATATATGTCAAAAGAAAAAAACCCGCTGAAAGTCATCGTTTGCTGGTAGAAACTTACGGTGAGCATGCTCCAACCATAGAAATGTGTGAGGCGTGGTTTCGACAATTCAAAAGTGGTGATTTCGATGTGAAACTCGAAGAACGTTCTAGTAGACCGGAAAAGTTTGAAGATGCAAAACTGCAGGAGTTATTGAATGAAGGCTCAACGCAAACTCAAAAACAATTGGCAAAAGCGTTAAATGTGGCCCAAGAAACGATTAGCGGCCGATTACGAGCAATGGGGAAAATCCAAAAGATGGCAAAGTGGGTGCCACGTCAATTGAATGACAGGCAAATGGAAAATCGAAAAATCGTCTGTGAAATACTGCTTCAAAGGTATGATCGAAAGTAATTTATGCATCGAATAGTGACGGGTGATGAAAATGAAGTTATTTTGAAAACCTCAACTGCAAAAAATCATGGTTATCACCTGTCGAAGCTGACCCATCAACTCCAAGGTCAAATCGTATTGGTCGCAAGACACTACAATGTTTGGTGAGACCAGAGTGGTGTGGTGTATATTACAAACCTAGTGAAATAGTACTGATCGCTACCGACAACAAATTATCAACTTGAACCATGAACTGATAGAAAAAGTCCAGAATGGGCCCGAAGACACTGTAAAGAGATTTTACAGCACGATAAGGCGCCAGCTCATAAAGCAAAAGCCGGTCAAGGAAGCATTGAAAGCACTTGGTGGTTTTACTGAAAGGACGAACAATTTTTTTGGGATGGCATTCATAAATTGCCTGTAAGATGGGCAAGATGTGTAGAATCAAATGGCCAATACTTTGAATAAATACATTTTTCCATTTTCTTGAAAATTACGTAGCTTTTTTACGAAAAAACCGGTAATGACTTTCCGGTACACCTGGTATACGTATTATTTGTGCAAAATATGTGCAATTTATTAACTCTGTATTTCAAAAGTGTATCTCTAGAAATCGATTTTCGCCTCTACTAAATTACAGTAAATTACAGCATACTAAGACTTCATGAAGTCGTCGAATTTAATTACTACTTGAATTTCTGGGAAGTAAATTTAAGTTTTAGCTAAAGTCATGGACTGACTTTTAAAGACATCTGTATTTTCATTCATCCAAAGAAATCTCTTGGGATGTTTTTAAAATTTGCTTATATAAATCGTTTTACAGTTAAATGAAAATAAAAGACATTCTTTTTGAGAACGAATAAACGTTTCAATTTCATTTTAAATTGACTTATCTACAGAAAAAATTTGGATTGATTCAGTGTCTTTACAAAGAGTTGTAGTGATGCATTAGTATAATTACTTGCGGATACTAGTGTAAGTACATTTTAATTTTTCTATTTCGTATTTCCTTATTTTCTTTTGTAAATAGTTTTTATATCCATTTTCATCTTAAAAAAACTAAAGTTTTCGAGTGAATTTGATTCCAGCGACGACCAAAGCTAGACATCTATCTGTCCGGAACGTTAGCTGCAGCGTTACTTTGAATATTTAATTACTTTACTTTGATTTATTCCATTGTCAAATTCTACTATTCTCGACGTTTTACCGATTTCAACTACATATTTTTTTCTGTCCCTACGAGTATCAACTATCTCTGCCCTCCGTTTACAATTACCTGAACTCAGCATTTTAATTAGCCGTTACAGTGTAAGATATGCGAAATGATTTGAGATTTACTGTTGAAATTCCGAAGATCTCCACGGCTAGTGCCATAATAACACAATTTTCTTCTAGGCTTCAATTGTCAATTTTGTATTATTTAAGATTTTCTAATATATTCTTTAAATATATACATCTGACTTGGCAATATATGTCCTTGATGAACACGTTACATTCTCGTGTTCCATTATAGAAAATTCTTAACAAAAAATAGAGAAAGCAATAATAATTTATATGGCCGCCTCGGAAATCCAGCAAATGTTTTCATATTCATCAGTAAAACAGAGTAAAAAAGTAAAATTTGGGGAAAGTCCGGAAACTGTTTATAGAAACGTTGGGCTATTAAAAATGTATTATATGTACTATTAAAAAAGTACCTATTTACGTTTTAAAAAATTTTTACCAAGAATATATTAGCGAGTTAATCAAATAGTGTTACTTGTATGTTAACAATCGGAAAACCTACGCAATTTCTCAATAATTGAGCATGATTCTTGAACAATGAATTGCGATTACAAAACTAGTTTACCCACGTCTGTATTATGCCGCCCACACTCTTTATTGTTCACGGTATAAGTCAATGATAGAGAAAGGAATATACTTACGTGCCGAAAAAATAAACATTAACTCGAACGGTGCATGTTAAACGTCTTAGAGGTCATAAATATTAGCATTTGTTAGATGCTTTGCTATAAATAGAATAGTTGATTAATCAGGTCTTTTTCTAAATTTACATAACAATATAATTTTTTTTATGAATGTTTGTTTATCTCGCGCTCATGTGTTATAACTTTAATCCAATCAGAGTCTAAAATAAACATTTTTATTTGCTTAGTTTTTTTCTTTGTGAATTTGGAAAATTGTACTTCCAAACAACAGCTGATAATATTCAGTGCGGTATGTCTATAAAATAAATGTATACAATTATTTCTTGTACTTCTAAGGACGACACGTGCACTTTATTGAACATAGTTTTTCATACAGTTTACGTTGTTTTTAAAGAATGCGCATGCTAAGTGATTATTATTAGTTTAATACCTATGAGTTTTTTTTTGTGTGTAATGAAATTATGCATACTACTGAGACGAATGGTTTACTAATTCCCAATTTTATACTTTAAACATAGAAAATTGGCAAAATTCCTAAACGTTTACGTGGTACTAAGGTTATATTTAAAATATAAAAAAAATACTTGAACAGTTACTACTATTACGATTTTTGTGCTATTATCAAATAATATCTTACTAATAGAACATAAATCTTATCAGCAAACGTGCACGTATGTCTACATATATACACTACCGTCCATAAGTTTAATCGCACTACAGATCATTTTAATTGCGCAATGATATTAAAGAGATTGTTTATTTTCATGGCAAATTTATTTACAAAGTAATCACCCTTAGCTGCGATCACGGCTCCACAAACACGTGGCATTTGTTCAACTAGTCGATCAAGATATTCTTCATCGATAGAGTTCCATGCATTCCGCAACTTACCCCGAAGATCTTTTTTGCTAGTACGAGGTATTTTACGCACTTTACGATCCAAACAGTCCCGTAACAGCTCTATCGGATTGCAGTCCGGACTTTGAGGTGGCCATGTCATTAATATAAGGATTCCTTTTTCAGTTTGGTCGGCGAAAAACCTTTTTACGATCTGTGTTGTGCGTTTGGGGTCGTTATCTTGCTGATAAACAAACCCCGGACCCATTAGCGCCATCGCTGACGGAAGAGCATGTTCTTGCAATATACCCAAATAGACTTCTTTTGTCATTCTTTCTGTGATTTGCACCAATTTTCCGATGTGCCCATTTCCAAAGTAACACAAAACCATCACATTTTCACCACCATGTTTCACTGTCTTAACCACACATTCATCTAACATTCTCTCCCCGACACGATGACAAACAAAAGTACGGCGTTCATTTCCAAAAATTTCAAATTTGGATTCATCTGTTCATAAGACTTCTTCTTCAACAGTCCAGTACCTGTGTGTTCTCGCCCAGGCTAATCTTTTTTGTTTGTTGTGCAGACAGACGTATTTTTTTTACTGCTACTCGACCTCTAAGTCCAGCTTCAGCTAAATGGCGTTTGGTTGTTGTTCGCTAACCGTGACCTTCGTGGTATACGTTATATTGTGCTGCTATTTTCGGAGCTGTAAGGCGACGATTGCGCAGGGACATTAATTTCAGATATTTATCTTCGCTTCTAGTAGTTATCCTCGGCCGCCCACTGCATTTTCGGTTCCCGAGTTGGCCAGTTTCTGCCATTCTCTTTATAGTTTGACGAACACTATACTTTTGGGCGAATGCTCTATCAGAAAGCTTTGTTTCGTGCAAAGCAATAATTCTTGCCCTTTGTTCAAGAGTTAGTTGCTTTCTCCTTGCCATGTTTTAAACGCAATAAAAAAAATACGCTCACTCGATAGCACTTGCTGACACTTCATTAACAAAGTGAATACTGAGTATTCACTGTGTAATAGACATAAAATATACCCTTACAAGCGCACAAATATCAGGCGATGACTGGCTATTACGTCCACGTAATAAACCATACAATAAATAATTCCGAGTAAGGGGTAATCTCCATGACACCCTCGTTATCTTTCTTACCTGAATATTATTTCTTGAAATAGAAAATAGGGCGTTCATTCGTTTATACAAAACACTTCGGTTAAATAACGTGCAAATATGTAAAATGATTTTAGTTTGGATAAAATTTCAATATATTAACTTAAATATTTTATTACATTCTGCAATTAAAATTATCTGTAGTGAGATTAAACATATGGACGGTAGTGTATGTATGTATATGCATGTAATGTATGTATATATATATGTGTATGTGTGTATATGTATATACACGTATATTTTTTGAATGAAATCCATTCCTGTGGTTTCCGCTTGATAAAGTGGTGTGAAATCAACTGAATTGCATAATAAAAGTTCGTAGTATTTCGATATTAATACTTGATTTCTTAAAAAGTCTTTGTAGAATTTCCAATAAATTATTTTTAAAATGTAGACTTCTCTGAAAAACATCTGATAAAATTTATTGTGTTGTCTTGGAATTTTTTTCTTTTTTAATGTTTTCGTTTTATTCTAACTACAAATTATATTCTTTTGTATTTGGGTGTTTCGACCAGTATGGGACATTTACTTTTGATTAACATTTTATATTTACATATTTTTATTCGGGAAAAAAAAACATCAAATAAAAATATGTAAATATAAAATGTATTGCCGGTTAACAGAAAAGCAATAAAAAACTTGAAAAGGGGGAGCCCCGCCCGAACAGTCGTTAATAAAAACTAAGTGTTTTATTATCCCATACCGGTCGAAACACCTAAATATAAAACAGTAAAATTAATTAAAATTGTCTTAAATGTTATCATAACCTAGTCAATTACGAAAATGTTAGATAATTTCTTCAACATATTCAAAATTTAGAAACATAACTACCTTGACAATAATTAAAGGCAGAGAGAAACACGTTGCTGCAACTGGCAGAGCAAAACAATTATAGCAGACATAAACACACCAAAATTTTTCGCAATAAGTTTGGTAAAAGAAAATCTACAGTAGAAATTAAAATTCGAACTTTGAGAACTAATATTTGACGTATATGGGAACAACAGACGAGAGATTCCAGCACATAGTATTGACTGTCGAACAGAATTTTATACGCTATACGAGGTGTTTTTCTTTTGTAGGAACAAACTATGTATTTTAAAGGAGTGCTATGTTGTTCTCTCAGGATTATATTGAAAACGCTCTAATTTTATATGTATACATGATAATGAACCTAACACATTCAGCTTTCCAAAAAAAAAAACTATTTGACATGTAGAAAAGCACTGTTTAAAATATTTTATTTTATTTTAATCAGTATATTTGAAGCTTTTTGTGCCTTTTATAATATAATTTTAGTTTTTAGAAGCTTACTTGGTAAAAAGTACCTTTAGTTTTAATATTGATTATAGGTAAACACGTTGTAAAAATTCAAAAATTATTTATGCATTCATCACTTCTTGTTTATTGTAGGATCTTTGTAAATAAGTAGTGCTAAATTATTTTATAGTTGTTCTTTTTAATCACTAAGGTTGATATATGTATAACCCCTTTCCACATTAACTTTATCTGCTGATGATGATAATTTGGTTGTCGAAATGCGTATACAGAATTACAAAAGTTAATGTGGAAAGGGGCTATATATCAACCTTAGTGATTAAGTTAATCAACCACAGGCTCCACGAAATTCAACATGTTCTTTTTAGTTACAATAAATTCTTCATTGTAAATTGGGGTTATAGCATAAGATATTCTTATTACACTTATTACTTATTTACTCAGTCTATATGTTCGTTTTTACCACTTACAAGTAAAAGTAACAAAGTTAAAGAGAACATCAACGACCTGTTATTCTACATCAGACGAAAACTGGACGTTTGCTACTATTGTTACTTTTATTGATAATAATCGATAATTACATTTGTCATAAAATCAAACTCCGAAACAATATAGTAGTTAGTCGAGAGGAAATTGATAAAATAATAGCAGCATTATTTTCTCAATGTTATCAATAGATGCCACTGGAAATTAAATTTTGTTAATGGCTTTTAGAAGTTCGAAAGGATAACTGGATATTCAGATATTTGCATTTGAAGAGTCCGAGAACTCTCAACATTTAGATAACGGTAAACTACGTAATGAAATGTGCGACAGGTCAATACGGTACTGTGGTTTAGAAAATGAACTTTAGAGGGAGCTAACCAATAATTTGTGATGTTTTGCTCGCTTCTCTTCCTGCATTTTATACAGATTACAGTTACAGAGAATGTAATCGACTGTAACGAGGAGTATCAAATATATGTTCATAATGTAATATAAAAATGTATGAATCTTTTTATTATGAATTATTATATTGTTTACGAATAAATGAAGAATACTGAATGAAAATTTTAAGAGAACAGTCTGACTATTATGATTTGGATTACTAGATACTAAATGGTAAACATATGAATGTTGTGAATTAATTCTTGCAGTTTAGCAACATACAACAGTCTTTTACTTCTTATTCCTGCAATTTATATACACTACCGCTCACGAAAGTATGGACAGCAGCTATATCAAGCAACAAGAAAAAAAAATGAAAAATATCAACGAAATTGAACAAAAATTAATATTTATTGATTCTTTATAGAATAAAAATTAAAATTACAATACACTAAACTTATTCCTAATATACTTATATATTATATTAATTATACTTTCTTTTCATCGAAGAAACCACCGTTCGCGGCGATTACAGATTATTCGGGGCATTCTTTCTATTAATTTTCTTATTACATCTGGTGTAATGCTATTTCCATTCTTTTTGTAAAATATTCCAAAGTTTTTCCTTCGACGTCGGACATTCCTTTCCAACTCTTCTATCGAGCTCATTCCATAATAATTCAATGGGTTGAGGTCCGGACTCTGAGGTGGCCATATCATTACTCTCAAAATATTTTCATTTTTCTCCGCTCCAAGGTAATTTTTACACAATAACGACGTGTGTTTGGGGTCATCATCATGCATAAATTCAAAATTATTACCGATTAATCGCAGGCCTGACTATATTTCTCGTTAATTCTCTTTTCTCATACCATCTATTTTTATCAAATCTCCCATTCCGACTAATGAAAAACAGCCCCAAACTACAACAGAACCACTCCCATGTTTCGCCGTTGGAGCTATGCAATCTGGCAACATTTTTTCTCGCGCCGATCGTCTGACGAAAATTCTTCTCTTTTGCTCGAACACTTCAAATTTTGATTCGTCACTCCACAGTATATTCTTCCACTCATCGATTGTCCAATTACGGTGTAACCTTGTCCATTGAAGTCCTTTCTGCTTATTTCCACGTCGTAATGATTGCCGTGAGGCAACGCGACCGTGTAAATTTGCTTCCACTAATCGTCGTTTGACTGTACTCACAGACATTTTTTTAGCACGGCCCTGATTAAATTCGGCTGTTATTTCAGGTGCCGTTAATTTTCTATTTGTTTTGCTAATTAATTTAATTCTTTCGTCGTCAGCTTTGGAAGTACCTCTCGATGGTTCCGGTCGATTACGGTCTTCCAGCTGCCAGTTTCTTGAAACTAATCGAGATTCACTGTCGATTTTTTCACTTTTAAATTTTCACCAATACCGCGAACTGAATACCCCTCACGATGCAAAGTAAATATCGCTGATGATGTTCCACTATCAAGCGGCTTTCCCCATGGTATTTTGTAAACAGAAATTACACTATTCGCTTACAAAATAGACATCTTCACACAAGAACGTTTAGTGATCTACTGATAGGCACACTGAGGTAGTAACAGGGTAACCGACTCATTCTGGTGAATTTATAGACTTTAATCCCTTCTTAATGACCGTACTAATCCTGATTATATATAGTTGGAATTATCGTACAATGCTATTGAGATGCAATATCAGGTAATTATAGTTATTGTTAGATAAAATTGTTTCTTATCTTATTATTAGGAGAATATATGCAAATAAAATACCTATTTGAATTATAAACCTTCTTAAGAATGAGGCATAATAATACTATCGCTATTTATTGGCATTAATATCATTTTTGTGATCGTTATATAAAATTTAATCAAGTGTCCATACTTCCATAAGCGGGAGTGTACATTCCCAGATTGGAAATTAATTTTTAAAACACTACTGTCATTCCCAAACACAATTCCAATATTGTTTCTATTACGATAGTATTTAACTTCGTGACTAATTTTGTATGCAGGTATAATTGTGTAAATTATGTAATTCAAATTACATTTACTTGCTTCCATTGTTTTTTACATATATATATATATATATATATATATATATATATATATATATATATATACACTGCAGGCCATAAGTTTGGAATCAGTTCCAGTAAATTCATAAAAATTAAAATTTATCTATGTTACGTTCGTATTACTTTGATATAAGTACAAAGGATTATTCTTAAGTACATTATAAAGCTTTACATAAAAGATGTAGTTTTAAATGCATTAATAGTTGGAAAATAACGAGAGATTAAGGAAACTCTGCGTGCGGTATTATTTATTCGAGCAGGTAATATTTCTGCATAATGAACGATTACCTGGAATGGACAAATTTTATTGCAGACCCTTCCGCATAAACCTTTTGTAATTACATTTAGTTTTTATATTTATAAGTATTTATACATTTTGAAGTAATGAGAATATTTTAGTTGCTTCGTATCATTTAAAGTGTGTAGGCACATAAAAGTGTGTAGAATCAGTAAACATCTAGAATCAGTAAACATCGTTTGATTATGGCGAAGAGAAAGCAGATATCGCTAGAAAAACGTGTAGAAATTATTAGTCATCATAATCGGGGAGATTCTATACGGGATATCGCGAAAAGAATGAAGATATCGTACAAAGGTGTACAAAATACAATTAAAAGATACCAGTCTACTGGAGGGTATACGGACAGAAAACGATCAGGAAAACCAAAAATTACAACTCCTGCAGAAGATCAGACAATTATATTGACGTCGAAAAGAGATAGAAGATTAACGGCCTCGCAAATCCGCGGTGAGTTTAACAGGGAGCGTGAAACTCGGATCTCTTTAAGCACAGTAAAAAGGCGGCTCAGAGCGGCTGGACTGATGGGACGTGTAGCAGTTCGCAAACCGCTTCTACGTCCGCAAAATAAAATAAAAAGGCTACATTGGGCTAAGTTACACAAAGATTGGACAATAGAACAGTGGGAAAAAGTACTATGGACCGACGAATCAAAGTACGAGGTCTTCGGTTCCAGACGTCGGATATTTGTAAGAAGAACTGCTACGGAAAAAATGTTACCGCAATGTGTGGTGCCCACGGTAAAACATGGTGACGGTTCTGTAATGGTTTGGGGATGTTTTTCTTCGGCTGGTGTAGGAGATCTGGTGAAAATCGACGGAGTTTTGAAAAAGGAGGGTTACAGACAGATTCTCGAACACAACGCTGTGCCCTCCGTTCTGAGATTACTTGGAGAAAACTTTATATTCATGCAAGACAACGATCCAAAACATTCTTCTCATTTATGTAGAGGATATCTCCAACAACAGGAAGCTGACGGTGTTTTACAAAACATGGTTTGGCCGGCACAATCGCCAGACCTCAATCCAATAGAGCTGTTGTGGGAAGAATTGGATAGAAAAGTGTCCGACGTCCCAGACTCACATGTGGCAAGTTATACAAGATTCTTGGGCAAATATACCCAATGAAACCCTTACAAAATTAGTGTCCCGTTTACCGTGATTGTGTGCTGCCGTCATTAAAGCAAAAGGAGGGTATTTCGATGAAAAGTCCGTTTAGTTGATAATAAAAATAAGTGGATGTAAATAAATAAAATTTGCTTTTTTCCTGCTTATTTTATAATAAAACGTTTTGGTATATTAATATTGTTTTATTTTTACAATGTTTGTTAAAGCCACTACAATATTTTCATTATATTCAGAAGTGATTCCTAACTTATGCAAGTGATTCCAAACTTATGGCCTGCAGTGTGTGTATATATATATATATATATATATATATATATATATATATATATATATATATATATATATATATATATACACATAAAAGAATGTTTGTCTGTATGTCCTTAATATAATCGTAAACTATGCATTTGAGCCCACGAAGGTCTAAGTTGGTACGACCAATTTTCGACAGATGGCGCCACTGCCATTCCAATTGGAAATTTTGCAAAACAATTAATGGATATTGGAAATGGGCGAATGCAAATTGGTGAATCTACGCAATGTATCACCTTGCCAGCAAACTTCTGTAAGATCACAGAAAGCATAGACGAATTGGTGCATAAAGTTTTCCCAAACATTGCACAGAACTGCAAAAATCATCAGTGGCTCAGTACGCGTGCTATATTAGCGGCCAAAAACATCGATGTCAATACCATCAATTTCACCATTCAGAATGGAATACCCGGCGAAACGACAACATTTAAGTCCATCGATACTGTGGTGAATCAAGACGAAGTTGTCAACTATCCAACTGAATTCTTGAATTCGCTTGACTTGCCAGGCATGCCACCGCACGTTCTTACATTGAAAATTGGCGTACCCATAATTCTTCTTCGAAACATAAATCCACCACGACTTTGCAACGGAACCAGACTGTCAGTGAAGAAAATAATGAGCAATGTTATCGACGTAACAATTTTGACTGGAAAATTCAAAGGTGAAGACGTACTGTTGCCACGTATCCCAATGATACGACAGATATGCCATTCGAATTCAAACGTTTGCAGTTCCCGGCACGACTCGCTTTCGCAATGACTATCAATAAAGCGCAAGGACAATCGTTGCAAGTGTGTGGATTAAATTTCGAGAATCCATGCTTCTCACATGGGCAGCTGTATGAGGCCTGCTCACGCGTCGGAAAACCTGATTTATTCGTTTACGCACCGGATGGAAAAACAAGAAATATTGTGTATCCCACAGCACTTCGATAAATATCGAATTGAAACGAAACGCTGTAATGTCACAATTTTTTCAAAATGAACAAAATCAATAAAATGACTAAAAATGAATTGAATATTTGTGTAATGTCTTTCCTTCAAATTTATTTTAGTTTCTTCTTTGAATGGTAAAACTTTCACAAATGACGATGACCTTCACTCGCACCTGGTTCAGGTTTTTGCTGATAAGAACCAGAAATTTTATGAGCGCGGAATCATGCAGCTGAAAGAAATATGGCAAAAGGTCATTGAGCAAAATGGAAAATATATAATTGATTAAAAATTATTCTTTGTTTAAAAAAAAAGTGTTTTATTTTATACTACAAAACCGAAAGTACTTAGTTGCCAACCCAATATATCATAATTATAAACGAAAAATTCCCTTATTATTCTTAATTAAAGAATTTCATTGCAAAATATTAAATTCAGAAGATTTCTAGAAAGTCGATTTATATTAAATCTGAATATAATGATATATACTTTCCATAAACCGGAAGCGGTACATTTAATTAGTAATTATATATGCATTTAGAGGTACAATCATTAATTTTAGTTGGTTCTTAAACAATACGATGAATCACACATTACTTTATTGTTATGATTAATTAACTGTTCATGCGATAACTTTTCTATCTTTACATAACACCGTTCCAAAGAATTCGGAATGTTATCAATTACAAGATATACTAAAATTTTTTAATTGAGTACGTCACTGCACAGTATGTGTTTACTAAATACTATCACTATAATATATTTCCTTTGAAACTCCGTCGAAATAAGTAATAAAAATAATGATATGAAAAAAGGGAGGGTTAAACCTATGTTTATAATAGCCAGATGTCGGGAGGCCCTATGTTACCTTTTTTTTTTTTTCAGAGAAAGGGTGGAAGAGTAAGTTAGAATGAAATAATTTTCTACCTGCTTTTAGTAGCCCTATTGGAAAGGTGCGTCCCAACAATTCACCCACGCGCTTGGACTACCATCCTACACGTTTTTTACTTACACGTATTTTTAGACTTCTAAACGTTGACTACATGAAAATTGATTCATTTGGGTAAATGTAACAAAAAAAAGATGGTAATTCCTATCGATTTATTTGAATGGAGATTTAATTAGCCGATTCAATTATACCAAAGGTCAAATAGAGGTCATATAAAATATATCTATTTAGAATTAAAATCATGTGCATTTAAAGAAAAATAATCGTACTTAATGTGATAAGGAGTAATTAGGTCTATAAAAAAATCATATTAGAAAAATTTCATATCTCTATTTATTGTTAATAAATAGATAAAATTGTTTTAAGGTTAATGAGCTTAATTGGACCACTCAAAAATTTAATTACATAGAAAAATAAGATAAAAATATATCGGTTACAAACTTACTATTTATTTTGTCGAAATTTCCGCCGTTTTGAATAACTATTACTCTGCAAATTCGAAGTATTCTTTACTTCGACTTTCCAAATATTTTTATTCTTATGCAATACGAATAGTGAGTTGTGGTTTGGATTTTACGAAAGTCACTTCCCTTCTCTTTCTTATAAATAGTTATTCGTAACTTTTGAAGTGTGTTTAGAATCGTTTTTTTAATATACGAATTTTGTTACGATCAGTGTTCACATTGGGTCTCCATTACATACTGTTTTTTTTTTCTCTTAGACAGCCAAAGACTTTATCTATTCCATCTCTGCTGTAATTACACGTCGATCAAATATTAATGTACATTTATTACCAAAGAATTCAATTTCCACCCTTCCATAGTACAATTTGATATTGCCTGGATCTTTCTTATTCTTTTTTGTTTTCAAAGACCACTTCGATGCGATCTTTTTGTTATACGTGCTCTTTCAACTTCGCGTCATTTAACCACTTTGTTCATGATACCACATGTAATTTTCGGTGAATACTACTGCCGTCTGTTGACGGTTTGTAATACCACTTTAATATACTATCACAAGCAACCGTCGCTGTGTTTGCCACTATATCAACGAACAGCTAGCTAACGAATTTCATTTTTATACCATATTATGATCTAAATCATTGTTTGGCCCTTTTATTTCGAGTATAACATTTTGAGTTCTTTGGATGTAAAGGGTATTTCAAATTGCCTGATTTTTTTAAAGAATAAATAAAATATAGAATTTGTCTGGGTATTATTATTATTACTATTATCGCCCTCTTTTTGTATATACTTAATTGATTATGAAAACTGCATGCCCCTTAAGTTATTTTTCATGTATTTTAGTAGATGTCATAAACATATAAACGGAAGTGTATATTAAAAGAAAAACTTGGAATATACGAATCTCTTACAAGAAAGTCCGTTTGAGCAGGGTAATTTATCTGCGCTGCTAGACATTAAATTATCTATTTATAGAAATTTTGTGCGGATGATATTTTAGTTCACGTTTCAAAAATAGATTAGGCGTTCCAAACGTCAAGTAGTGGAAAAAATGGGTTAAAGAGCTTCTAAAAATAGTGATTTTGTGATATAAAAAAAAATGGATTGTGAGAAAAACAGACGGATTCCTAAACATAAAAGTTCACGGAAAATAGAATAATATATGCCAACACATCTCAAAGTAAACAATAAAAAGATTTCAGACCAGCATATCGCAATTCATAGCTTTTGTAAATTACCGACCCCTTTGTTTGTCTCATATCAAGTTGTATTCAACTGTGATTCGTTTTCGATTGTTAACGTTTGTGCTCATTATTTTTGCTTCGTTGTAATCTATTTTTTATCATCTCTTCTCTTATCGTATGTACTGTTTTATTTTTCTAAAATATTACATTAATTGCACAATATGGTAAGAGACGTTTAATATAATGGTACCAGCCAATGTCTAATAAGATGCAAACTACCAGAAATTATGTAAAAATTTCAGTTGATTAGTTACTTAGACATTATTTTTGCAATATGTGCATACTATTGGAATGTGTTGTTTAAGAAATTTAAATTGCTAGTAATTTGAAAAGGAAACGTGCAAAATTGCACAACAAAAATATTAAAACAAGAAATTAGTTGTTCTGAATTTGTCTCAACAATTTATTAGTCATGAGTTTTCTACAAATAATTATCACTACCATTCATTTAAAACGTTAGTGATCATTGTGAATGGTAATTTTGATGGAGCCTGTGGTTGAGTAATTTAATAACTCTAGGTTGGTGTATAAATAACCCCTTTCCACATCAATTTTCGTATTCTGTATAGGTATTTCGACAACTAAGTTGTCATCATCAGCAGGTATTTAAATATGTATCATCTGCTGATGATCACAACTTAGTTGTCGAAATACGTATACAGAATACGAAAATTAATGTGGAAAAAGGTTATATACCAACCTTAATTGATTAAATCGTTGCGAATGTAAATTTTAAAAATATTTCCAAGTTTTGGCAAAGTTATTCGCCAATCTATTAAGTTCGAAACGTACGTAACTTGTTAATATATTTATAAGAATTGTTTTCCGAGCAGATAAAAATATTTAATTTATTGCTTAAAGAATTGATCTTGATTTTGACAAATTTCACTAGAAATTATTATGTCAGAATAGATTTATCCTTAATTGTTTACAAACATTCAATGCTTTTGCCACTACTGCAAGTCATCATATTTAATTATATTATTTAACAACAAATCCACCAGTTCCACTAAAAAAAGGCTTGGAATTAGTATTTTATATTTCAAATTTCCAGTTTCTACAAAGCTGTAAAAGCAACTTTTCAAACGGTTTTTGCAAACGAAAATGTAACATGCAACAAGTTAATTTATTTTAAATATTATTTCGTTAAAGGTTAAAAAAATATAAAATTTTATAATTATTCAGGTTTAGTATGGTTTCTTAACATTTATTATGTATATGTAAAATTGAAAAAAAACAACTGAATAAATATACGAGAGTTAATTACTAATAATTTACTTTGTTATGCGTATCGATTAAAAAAAAACAAAGTTTCCACTAGGGTTTAAAATCAAAGAGATGTGCATACAAAAGAAATGCGAAAGCTTGCATTAGAGAAAGAGAAAGATAATGACTAGTCGTTCGATTGAATAAAACATGAGGGCGTTCTGTAAGAATACAACACAACCGGTTCTTTTCGAAGGAATAATGCAGCGCAAGCATTAATTATTCAGGTCGTGTCTCTGTTCGTTGAATATTCCGTTCCCCGTACACTGACTCAACTTACACAATTTACTTATTAAAATTAATTTAAAATTACAATGAGAATGGTCGATCCCACTCACTTTTTCTCGGTAATGATATAATCAATTGACGTGAGTTCACATATACGCAGATATTCGAGCGAAAAAAGACAGAGAATCGAATGCTTTGTGAAGAATACTGTTGTTGGAAGAGTGTGTATACGTATTCTTGTCTGATGTGAAAAGATAAAGTTGAAAACAATGGTTGTATAAAGTAGATATTACGCGGCGTAGATAAATAGGTATGTGTAACCAGGTCGTACGTTAAAATAGGAAAAGAAAAACATTATTATCTGAATAGAGGTAGGCGAATTTGTTCCGCCAAAAGCATTCCACGGACCGTGATTAATAACAAGCAATGCCAGCTCTTCCCATCTCGTACTTGTTTATATAATTACGTGCGGTGGATATCTGAAGCACCGATGGAAATCATCTATCCCAACGATATTATCGCAATTTATTCTCATAATCCAAGGTCAAATTGCTAAATCCACGCTCCAGCAAATACCCAAGATAATTTGTTTATACTTTAAGTATTTTTTTTTCTTTGTGTATGTTATTGTTAATAATAGAACTATAGGAAAAATGTTTACATATGACTCAGTGGAAATGTTTACATTTACTGTTTCCAAATAAATAGAAGCTATCTGATTCTCTTTTCCTAAGAAATCAGAACAAAGAAAAATATATTGCAACATTGCGTTTGGATCATTTTGACGGTTTTAATTTATATAAATAAATATGAATAAGCAATACGTTATTTGACGTTTCTAATGAAAATTTGATCATTTTTGAACAGCTTTATCAATTAAAATGAGTGAAAAGTTACGATAAATAAAAGTGGTAAACTTATTTAGATTTGCTTTTTATCAAAAATGGTACAGGAAACCATAGAGTCGTGGAATTAACAAGAAACCAATTTGGAAACGAACCTTTCAACAAATAAGAAATGCTTTACAATAATTAAATGAAATTTACACAGAAAAAGAAAGAATAATGAAGCAAGAACACCTCACATACTAATAAAGAAACGTGGAAATTAAAAATTAGAGAAAAAGGTATAAAAGTAAATTTAGATGACAAAAAAATGTTCTATAAAGACATAATAGAAAATGAAAAACCGAATTTAACTACATACAAGTTAAGTTTCTAAGTTTAATAATTGATAAAATAAGTTAGTTACCTACGTTCTTCAAAACAGTTTTTAATCGCACTCCACTTATTTCCCGTTTCTAATATAAATAAAACAGCGTTAGTTTAACTTTAACAGCTCATTAAACTTGGCGAGCAACAAATCCCACTTAATTCGTTAGAAATAGTTCCCGTTTCGTTGATGATGCAAGCAAGCCGGACACGCTCAGCCAATTGAATTTCCTGTATTCTTAATTTGTTTGTATTTTATCACAAGTCGAATAAATAAAGTACATATCTGATTAGAAACGAGAAATGTTGTACGTGAAGGTTGAACTAGGTATATAAAAATATTTACTAATTTTGAAAAAACGTTTTAAACAGAAAAGTAATAAGCGTGACCTTATTTTTCAATATTGAGAAAAAAAAATTTGTTCGAAATAAATTTTTAAACACAATTACGTCCTAAAAATGCCAGAAGTGTAATAATTGTTTGAAAACACATCGAAGTAAATGTTAATGTCATCGAAGGTCAAAGTACGTGTATATTCATATTGCTTATTATTTTATACATTACATTTCTTTATGGCACTATTTATATATTGGAATTCATTTTATTTCTAAATATGTAGAAGCTCTATCAGATATTTGTTTTCTAAAGGCTATAGAGGCAAATAATAATTAACAAGACGTGGATTTTTCCATGCGAACTTCACAGAATAGCCACTAGATGGCGCAAGCATTCAGATTTGTTGGATTTTCTAGAGTCGTTTATAATATGACTTATACGCGAACAAGATATATTCTTATATAACGACAAAATTATTTTATAAGGGAAAATATAGTACAACATGTCACATACGTTATTGAGATGGCTATAATTTCGGTAGGAACAATAATACTACTTAAGTATATATTCTAGAATCCAAATAAAAGAAAACTTGTAAGATACATTAGAATTGACACATTATTTGAAGACTTGTCATAAAAATTATTATATAATTGAAAGATTTATTATTGTGATAATATATAAGAGGACAGTAAATAAATTGAGACTTATGTACTATTTAATTAATCGTCACGACTTTTGTGTGGCGACGAATGAAGTCAAGGAGAAATGGACGACTGCAATGTCTGATTCAGCGCGTAGCACGCTCAGGGGAGTTAACTGTGTAGGGGAGGGAAGTGAAGGGGAGAATGCTTACTGCAGTCACTGACCTCCATTGGTTGAGCCACATTGCGTGATCGTATAAAATCAGATGCGACTGAAACAGAAAATTGATCGAAAAGCGTGAGAATAATAACCGTGATTTGGACAACACATGATAATGCTTTTTTGATTGTGAGCTTCCTTTTTTTTAAAGAATTAAATAGAGGAGCCATACTTTGTCGTAGATAATATTCCACTTACATCCAAGCGACAATTCATTATTATTCGAAATTGGAATAGCATGATTCTTATCGTATTACGTCAACGGATAAAGAACAGAAAAATGATGATGTGGCTGTTTGCCAGTTCAAAAGTCCAACCAACGCAAATATTAAAATTGTGTTTACATATTTATAAAATTTCAATAAAGAATAAAAACACACACATTGAAGATTTTGCTTCGTAATCATAAACACGCAATATGAATTCAATCAATATCAAAGCACATTACGTATAATATTTTGATACTTTCCGAAGTGCGACAGATGGTCAGAATAGGAAGGGTGGTAGTAATTGATCCATACGGTAAGATCTCCCACATTTATCACTCGTTGGCTTCTACGTTTTGTACTTTTTTATTAAATAGATCACTGAGCACAACAGCCGTGGATGGACCAATAAACATTTTATTTTACAAAATATCGTTGGCGAAATCTTACACCGTCCTACATGTTTTATTCTATGGCCTGAATCACAAAAGCACTTTCACACGGTATTGCACCATTCTAAATTATATACATAATTTACAAAATACAATTTCCTCAAGGGCTATACATAATTGAGGAGATAACGTCCGTTTGTTTTATGTACACGTTGAAATTCACAGATGCACTACACAAAGAAAATGCCACGCAGGAGGCTTTCCTTTCTATTTACAGAACACTTACCAAAAAAAAATAAAAATAAAACCGTATAAAAGATCAAAGACACAAAACAACTGTTTACTGAATTAATAATTAGAATGTATTCAGAAATATTAAAAATGTTCCTTTGACTTTAATTGATAGAGCACTTTTATAAATGTATGTATTCAATAATGAAAAATGTCCTTGAAACGACTCGACGAGCGTTACGTCCACACAACTCAAACAAGCACAAAAGACTGAGTTCGTACTTTAGAACGAACATAGAACCGGTCTACGAAACGAGCCGAGTGTTTCGGTTTAGCCTGGCTTAAGAGCAACAAGTGATATCGTCCATTCGACGCGCAGTAAAACCAAACGAACCTTTGCTACATATCCGCATAATACGGGGAACCTGTTCTGCTGCTTTTTAGATTCCATTTCGCAAAAATGCCATTTGTGGTCGTGGTATTCGGGCAAGCGTAACAAATATACGAACAGTCGGCATGAGTTCTTTTGCTACCGCAATTTCTGACTCATCGCTATACAAAATATTGGGTCGATGTTAAAGTTGTTTTGGTTGCTGCTGATCGAGTATAAAAATCATTTTTCACAACTTTGGAATTTTATTTTATTTCCATAATTATAACTTTTTACTCCTTAACGTCTAATCTTTATCAAATTTTCTATGAACCTTATTCTTTCGCATATGTTTCCCCGTTCTTTTCAATTTCTTAAACTTTTCTTAAACAAATTTAATATAATTGAGAACAAGTTTTAATTTTAATGAAAAAATATTACGTGGATATAGTTATAAGGGTCGAACAATAAGTAATATAGTCAAATCAATAATTTAAAATAACGAACAGATAGAAAACATATTTTTTTTGTTCAGGAACACGAAAGAATTTTCTTTGTCGATATAAATGACTATTCTCAACACAATTCTCTTTTAAATTTTGAAGTATCAAACTTGTTTGCAATAGCTAAATTAGACAGACATGTGATTCACATTATTTCTATGTATAATATTGAATAATATTTCTATTGAATTGAAACGTTGATTGTCAATTAAATGAAATTCCGAAGACTTTCACGGCCGCTTTCACTAATAATATCTTCTTTAGGATTTCGCCGTATAATTTTTGCAGTAAGAGCAAGGTTTCCCTTTTTATACTGTCAACTTCATTAGGATTTGAATGGTAGATACAAGAACAAAATACGGATTGTGGTATTATTGAATACAATATGTTTGAAATAAGTTATTTTAGAAAAACATAAGATGTGGTGTACGGCAAATATTCTATACAAATCGATTTTAGATCTTTAACAATGAAAATGGTGTAGCATATTATTATTCACTCTCTTATTCTTTTTAAAATACCTCTTTCAATTACATTACTCGGTTTTTCATTAGTTTTACTTGCACATTCTCTTCCTGAAATGTTCATAAGCGCTTAAAATTTTCCTTTTATGCCATAGCTAACATAATAAAAGCTAAATAAATGTTTATGTCTGTGTTTGTAGTAACTATGTTACTTTCAATAATTTTTTTTCGCACGAAATTTTGTTACTATTATTTTGTCTTTTATTTCATTACCTCAACACCGTTACTTGTAATTGTTATTCTTAGATTATATTACCTCAAGAATATTCACTATTTGAGTTTAAATAAAGATATCAACTATAGAAACTCTATATAATTCCGATACTTTGCTGTCTTATTAATATTTGTCTAAAGACATTATTTTGTGGACCAATGACCTTGTACGTCCTTTACTACCTAAACAAACGAATTAAGGAAGTCTAGTACATATTATCACATGGATATATAATAATTTAATGACAATTTAAAAAATTACTAATATTAAAAATATTACCGATTTACTATTGTACGATATGTATCTAAACAACGACGTCACTGCCAACTTTTTAATTAAATTCGATAATAAATTTCTCTATTATGATTGTTTATGAAGTGAGACGATAATGTTGGGAATCTTGCCAGCGCATTTTACATGCACGTGTTTCAATCCATTTTATAGGAATCGTTTATTTTAGATGTTGGCAAACTCGTCTTCTTTTTTTCTATACACCCGCCTTCGTTATAAATCGAAAATTACTTTTCCAAGTGGCATTAATGTCAGATGTTGATAAATCAACGTCATGAATCTTTATAGGAATTTGTATGACAAAATGACATTAATTAATTTAACGTCTAATGGAGTGAATGATATGGTGAAATCGACTTGTTTATGTATTTTTCGTTTTATTTATATTAATCAGGAAGCTATAAGTGAGAGCATTTATACGATAATGTTATTATTAAAGATACAATGTACTAAAGCAACTGAATGATGATCCGCAGCAGAAACGAGGCAGATCAAGGATCTCACGCACTTATGGCAACTACAAAATTGTCGAATATTTGAGGAAGATCATCGCATTAAAGTTTGTGAAATTGCTGATTGCATATGAAATCGTATGCAAAGTTTTTGTTCTCTGCGTGGTGGAAATGCAAATTGCAACTAACTTAATTAAAAACAACAAAAAGAAATTGAGTTCAGCACTGCCTTGGTAGCCAGATATTGCCCATTGAGGAAACATCTATTCAACGACCTTGGTACAGAAAATATCAATTACAGAAGGAAGCTAGTTTGCATATAATCTGTACTTGTGTGAAATTAAAAGGACTTGGGCAGAAATATCTCGGCAAGAATATTTACCAGAGTACTCGAACTTGCTTAAGCAAGATAATGGCCTGCCCAGGACTGATTGAGGAGAAGTTGATTTATTATTACTGGACTTCACTTTGTGAAGTAACCTCGAAGAAAGTGCAGTGGTACGTCGTTTGAAGTCCGACGATTTGATGAGAACAAGCAAGCCATCTGATGGTTACCAGAGTACTCGAACTTGCTTAAACAAGATAATGGCCTGCCCAAGACTGATCGAGGAGAAGTTGATTTATTGTGACTGGACTCCACTTTGTGGAGTAACCTCGAAGAAAGTGCAGTGGTACGTCGTTTGAAGTCCAACGATTTGATGAGAACAAGCAAGCCATCTGATAGTTTGTTATCTATACAATATGAAAATACACAATGACAAGAAAACTAGCTTCTAATTTAATATCCTTTACTAGATTGGTAAAGCCTCTTAGCTGCTTTATCAATTATAAGTCTACTATAATTTTGTTGACTAAACTTAGTAGTGTGGAGGAAAAAGCTGTATAATCATTGAATACTGACAATTCTTTTAAATTACCTTTAGTTAGACCTCAACAGAAAGAGCACTTATCCATCTTCAACTAAAACTGTTTCTTCTGTAATTATCGGTGTATTACAACATTTAAATTTGCTGTACAGTATAATGTTTAGAAGTTAACATATATCTTTTGATCTGATCTTTTAAAAATGGCTAAAAACATTTTATGTATTTCCAATTTTCGTTACAATTCTATTGATTTTTAGGGACTAAATTTAGCACAAGAAAAGATAGCGGTAAAATATTTTGCTATATTTATTTCATACTGATATTAAAACGAATTACATTCCTGTATCTCAAACATAATGATAGCTAAATATGTGGAATAAATGTCAAATAATTAAAAATAGATTCCATTTTGATGTGAGTAGAGCAGATATTGATTAGGATTAATGGACGTTACCTTATCAGTTTGGAGATAAGAGTATTGATTGTTTAGTTAATACAGACACCTAATGTATTAAATTAAAAAAAAAAATAAAAAATATTTGAATATTAATCTTAAACCAAATAGATCTAATCTAATTGTTGACGATGGAATTTTCATTGTCAAACTTTGTTTTAAAATCGTCGATTCTAATCTTACTAGAATTTATGCTCCGTCAATTTTTACAATAAATTAAATTTTGTTTTTATGTTACCTTGTCAAGAAAGTAACACGAATTTACATCGTTTCATTAGAATCATTTCACTTCCAGCTTTGCGTAATTTTCAAGGAAATTGTCTTATGTAATAAGATAAAAATAGTATAACACAATTGTAATAATAGAAACACATAAACGATGCTTTTCAAGGTTTAGTGCGAGTTTTTATTAAAAATAAAGAGTATACGTGGGTTGTCTCTTAAGTTGTGCATATAAAACTGGAATAAAACAGTAAATAATTTTTAAAGACTTCACTATTTTTCGAAGTATTCTCCACGAAGATTAATGCACTTTTGCATGCGCTCGAGCTAACTCTGGAAGCAATTGTTCCACTCCTTTGTTGGTGCAGTCAAGATTGCGCTTTTGAAGGCATCGACTGCTCTTTCTGACGACTGGCACCTTTGATAACGTTGTCCGTTCTTGATTTTCGGAATGGTAAAGAAATTGTTGGGACTTAGGTTCGGACTGTACGGGACATGGACCAACAATTCGGCGTTTTGTTGCGTTAAAAATTCAATTGTCTTGCGTACTGTGTGGGAACTTGCATTGTCTTGCTGGAGGATGATTCATCGTTCTGAGTTAGCTTTTCGAAGCTCAGCGGTGACTTCCGCCAACAAATGGTTGTATACCAATCGGCGGTAAGAGTTCTTTGATATTGTAGTGGAATTGTTGCTGCATGACCTGCTGTTGAACAAATGTCGCGATCGTAATTTTGGAGACACTTTGAAAACGGATGACTTTTGTCGGCTTTTTTTCACTTTGGAACACGCAAATAGACGACTGGCGTTTATTTTCTGGTTCGTGTGAGTAAATCCAAGATTCGTTAAAACCGACAATGTTGTACAGGTTTTTAGAGTTTCCAGCGTTGAAGAAATCTATAGTTTTTTAACACCAATTCACCCCAGCTGCTTTCTGTTCTTCGGTCAACAGATGCGGTATCCAACGGGAAACTAATTTTTTTACACACAATTCTTTATGCAAAATTGTTTGAATTGAGGTCTTTGAAAACCACAATAATGTTTCAATCTAGGGATACACATGTCACATGTCGATCTTCGCTCACCAAAAGCGTCAATCACTCGTTTTCACGAGTGATTGACACTTTTGGTGAATCTGCTCTTGAATCGTCGCTATGACTAATCCGTACACGTTTGAATTCTCCATACCAACGAAAAATTGTTGATTGATGTGGTGCTTCATTACCCAAGACAGAAGCGAACTCGGCGAGGCATTCTTGTTGAGATAATTGTGTTCGAAAATTATAAAATATTATTCTGTGAAAATGTTCTCGGTTTAATTCCATTTTTCAACTAACTTGTCAACTTTGACAGTTCGTTGTAGCTACAACACTACACATTTGATTAGTGGCGCTTTCTATGTCCCACTATGCAAAATTACATTCTACGTATAAATACCTTTAAAATAATGTCCTCTTCGATTTTCTATTTTTTTTTGAAGTAACTTTTAAACAAGTGCAAATACGTAATTATGCAAATTGCGTAATAAATAAATTTACACATTGCATGTAAATACCAGTATCTTGATTAGTCATATTAAAATTTTTACGTGTTTTACTTTCGATGGAATACGCAAAAACGAATATTACAATTCAAGGATACATTTTTATTATTACTCACTAACTTTATAATTATATTAATTGATGTCTGAATTATTTCACCAAAATAACCAATTCCAAAGTAAAACACAACGAATACGAAATGAATTAAGAAGATCTTTACATTAGACAAATCATTGCCAATGATACTTAAGCTGTCTGTTTAAAATTGAATTCTTTTTGAAGGCCAGCTGTCATACAGTTTACTTCGGAGTAAATCAAGCGTAAACGGAAAGGAAAAAAATAAGCCAAATAAATAAGTAATAGAAAAACAACACTTTTATATAACTAGTCTCAAACACGAATCGTTTATTTTTAGCCGAAGAGTAGAAATACACATTTTCACTTCTGGATGCCATCCAAATAGTTGTTCTTGGAATCAGTATAAAGAAGTAGCGTGGTGGGACGGTGGGGCAACGAAAGGGGGAAGTGGCTAGTGAATGTAGCACACACAAGTTACTGCTGCCACAAACTAAAACCTGTCCTGTCCTTTATTGTTATATTTCAAGCGCCAGATGCCGTCTGCCATTGTTTTATAAATGCCGTAGCCCACGTGGTCGTTGACCCTTCCAAATAATACATATATACACAAAGTCACTTGTACTAATCTGTATACTATTTACTTGTGTTCCTTGTAGTTTTTGTTACATAACAAATCATAAAGAAATTACTGTTCTTTCGCTTCACATCGTCCGTAACCAATTCTGAAATTACATATCCTCTTTTTTAGTTAATATTACATTGTTTGAATCAAATAGTTTAATGTAGAAATAAGAATTATAATTTCTGTAACTATTATTTTAATTTTTATTGATATTAACATTGGTGTAAGCTAAACGACAGAATAATATCCTTGAGAAGTCCAGGTTTGTTATAATTTCTACATTTCAAGACAACATTTTTTACGTGTAAATTTATAATAAATACTCGTCAATTATGTCAAAATATACATTTGCATCATTAAAAGCAGATAAATTGTGCACAAAGTAACAGTATGTATTTGGCATTGGTCGAAAAATTAATTTTGAACAAAGAGCAAATACCAAGTTCTGTTTTAAATTCGGTAAATCGTTTACTGGAACAAGTGTATGCGTGTTTATCACGTACGAATGTTTATGAGCGGTATAAACGATTTAAAAATGGTTGTACGGACATAAATGACGACGAACATCCTGGAGCAAAAAATCTATGGTTACCAACTTGTATGGGAATTTATCAGAAATGAGCCGAAATCCTCATTGCGATACGTGGGAATGGAATTAAATACTTCCAAAGATTCAATTTATTGTATTTTGATACAGCATTTGGGACTGAGAAAGATTTGTGCAAGGTTTGTACCACACAAGCAAACTGAATTCAACATTGTACTTGACTCAAGAAAAGATGAAAACTGCAGGTATTCTACTGCAACTGGCGATGAGAAGTGATGTTTTCAATATGATCCAGAGAACAAGCGTTAAAGCTCTGAATGGAAGCATCCAAGCAAAGAAAGAGAGAAAAAACGGCCTTTGGAGTAGTCAAAAGTGAAGACAATGTTGATTTGTTTCTATGATTTTGTATTAACTAGTCAAACAGTCAATGCTGGTGTTATGCAGCGTCTTTTGGCACATATTTTAGTCGTGTGCGACCTCAATATCGTGAAAAGGGTAGCTAGCGTTTGTTACATGATTATGCACCTCATCGCTCAACGCTCATCACTGATTTTCTAACTACGAATGGCATTTTAACCATCAATCATTCACGGTATTTACCGGATTTGGCCCCATGTGATTTCTATCTATTCTCCAAACTACATTTACCGATGAAAGAACAGCGTTATGCCGACGTCGAAGCCATTAAAAAGGCATCGACAGCGATTTTGAAGAATATCTCTAAAGTTAAACTTAAAAATTCATTCGACATGTTAATTGACCGTGCAAAACGTTGTATTGAAGCCGAAAGCGGCTACTTTGAATAAAATAAATGAATTTTACCAAAATAGTTAAGCATTAGTTTTTATTTTAAAAAAGTTCGGTTGTCTCTGCGACAGACTATGTATATTGGTATGGTTTTTGATGTCACGAATTTTGTACTTTTACAGAAACATTAGGTTAACAAGTTTATTTAATAATGGGTGTCCCAAAATTAACGCAAGATTTGAATTTGTCGCCATTTGTACAGTAAAGTACTGGCAACCCTAAAAAAAAAACAATTCGACAGCTGACAGATTAGGGTTACTAAAAATGGAGCGTTACACGACAGAACAACGTGTCTTCATTATTGAACAATATTTCAAAAATAATGAAAGCTTGGCGGCCGCAGTTCGAAAATTTCATACAAAATATGGTCGGAATAGTGTTTTAACTTCGTCAACTGCGAAGAGATTAATTAAAAAATTCAGGGAGACTGGATTCGTTGGAGACTCCAAACATACTAGTCGTCCAAAAACAAGCGATTCAAATGTCAATATCGAAGCAGTGCGTGGAGTGTCGGTGACAATCCAGGAACTTCAATTCGGCGTCGTGGACAAGAATTGCAAATTTCAAGAAGCTCTCTACAGCGTATACTCACTAAAGATCTGTGTCTCCATGCTTACAAAATTCAATTAATACAACAACTAAAGCCTAATGACCATGCACAGCAAAGAGAGTTCGTTGAATGGATTATTGAACATTAACAAATTGATTTGATGTGATTATCGAAAAACAAATGCATCCACAACGTGTCATTGTTTGGTGTGGATTTTGGGCTGGAGGCATAATTGGCCCATACTTTTTGAAAATGAGACTGGTCAAGCAGTGACTGTTACCGGTGCTCAACATCGCGACATGATAACACAGATCTTTCTGTCGAAATTGGATGCTATTGATGTGGCCAATATGTGGTTTCAACAAAACGGTGCCACGTGCCGTACAGCCCGTGAAACAATTCAATTACATGAGACATTTCCAGGTCGTGTACTCTCTCGTTTCGGTGATCAGAATTGGCCCCCTAGATCGTGTGATTTAACACCATTAGATTTCTTTTTATAGGGTTATTTGAAATCTCAGGTCTATGTCAACAAGCCCACAACCACCCGTGCATTAAAGGAGGAGATTCAACGCTGCATCAACGAAATTCAGGCACATTAATGAGTAATGGTCATGGAAAATTTCGACAAATGAGTACGTATGTGCATGCAAAGTCGTGGAGGCCATTTGCCCGATGTGTTATTCCATAAATAACCCTATCCTATGTACTTTATGATTCAATAAAAAAAATAACAATCAAAAGACTAAAAACTGTGTTTTCTATTTAATTCAAATCTTGCGTTAATTTTGGGTGGGACACCTTTATAATGCGTCAAATTAATTTAAACAAATAATTTTCACAGTGTTTATGTGTGTGTATATCTACAAGCAGACAAGCAGACTCAAGATAAATATTTGTATAAAAGTCAACATTGCTGTCAAAATATACAGAAGTAAATATGAGTACGATAAAGTCGTTCATTACATAAAGATTCACAATGATAGACATGCTCTACCTGAATTTGAAAATATTGGTTTTGCAGGTAACAACATAAACCTTTTCTCAAGTACAAAGGATAGTTTCCCTAATTACTATTTATAAGCTGAAATTTTAGGGATAAGATTTAAATATTATTGAATGATGTATTTAAATATATTTAAACATTGATTATAAATTTTGTGGAGACTTTGAGACTCCAATGTAAAGTTACTATGTATTTGGAATTACCTTTTCAGTGTTTGTAGATGATTCTTTATGCTTTTGTTTTGCATTCTCCGTATCAATTTATTCTAGTTGTCGGCCGCCTGCTTCCTTGTTTTTTTCACTTAATGTATTTAGTATCCCGTTTCCATATTTATTTTTTGAAGATTTGTATCAAATTTACACAATCTAAATAAATTTTCGGTTGTGTTAAATGTTTTTACCGGTTTACTGATGATTATAAGGTTCCAGGATTTTTATTAGCACCTTTTAAAATAAAGCGCAAGACTGAGGTATTCTCATCTGAAATACAAAATGACCCATAACTTAATATACTTAGATAGACCATACAAGACAGTTGCAGGGAAGTATTACATAGAAATAAAATGCTTGTGAAAAGTATTGAACAAAAGAAGAACGACCAAGTTCTGAAAAAGAAGTATATAGACAAGTGGGGTAAATAACCAGTAATCGGCGAAATAGGAAAGAAACAATGGAAGTAGTACGAATATGTAACAGTATGGGTGACGCAAGATATCCCAAGAATGTATAACAAATGAGAGCGAAAGAAAGAAGTAAAGGTAAATCTTGAATCCAATAGGAGAATAATGAGGAAAAACTGCATGAGGTTGTTTTCGTATGGGTATTTTTGGCGTAGTTTTCCAGGTGCGACACTGTTTAATTATCCGCTGATGATGACAACTTATTTGTCGAAATACGTATTCAGAATACGAAAATTAATGTGGAAAGGGGTTACATATCAGCCTTCGGTGATTAAGTTAGTCAATCACAGGCTCCACTAAAATTACCTCCATCGATTTCTGATTAATTGTTTTATGTACCATTTATATTTAGTTGTCTAGTATTAAGAATCTAATGAATGTATTCTCGCTTCGAATTAATGTTTGACTTGAAAATTATTTAATTTTTCATTCCTTACTTCGCGTTATTTCAGATATGTAGGTTGCTTTAAAAGTTTTGCAGTTCAGCTACTTTCCGCAAGTCGTCAGATTTTTTTAATCCGAAGAGCATTTACAGATTGCTAGCATATGCTGTTGTCCTTTTTTTTGGTAATTTTTTAAATAAAGTCTATTTTGTAAAAATTGATGAGCGTGCCTTGATTTTCTACGATTTTATAGACTATCACACTCGACAAGAGTTTTCGTAAAAAGTCGTTTGTCGATTGTTGAACGGTGGCATGAGTTCTAGCGTTAACCTGTTACGCTCAAAGACAAACATCGTGAGGGACGGCCTGACACTGGAATCACTCCAGAACGCATCGACGTCGTATATAACATGATAAAAACACAACCACTGCACATACAGAGATATTCGGGCAGTATTGGGCATAGATATGGCCCAAATCAAAACTATTCTCTTTTCCAGTTTGAAGAAGCCGCAATGTTGGCGAAACCATTGTTACACTTTTTCAATAAAGACATTTTGTGAACCACACCACTGTGTTTAATAATCCCTACAATCTTTCAACAGAAACGTTGGTAGTTATTTAAATATCGATGGAAATAGAAACTCGAAATGCAACAACGGAATTAAAATTTTTTAGAGACTAACAATGCTAAAGTGTCACTATGCCGTTTTTAAAATGTCATTTCTCAAAATCCTAAAAAATACTGTTCTATTGTCATACTAGTAAGTTTTTCGTTCGGCCGAAATTTTTTGCCAAAAAGAAAAAGTCTCAAATTGGAGGATAAATGAAAGTCGTTTGGAGCGAAATTTGATGGTGTGGATGAAGCACGCCCTAAAATCTCAATTGAAACAAATTTATGCGAACTCGACTTGGGTGAAAAGGTGTCTTGTGTTGGTAAAAGTTTTTTTGAAATATATTGTTGAAGACTACTTCCCACCGAATCATCTTTGATACGCTTTGCAAGGTACTTACTTTTAACTGTGCGTAATATACGAGGGAGCGTTTTTATATTCGCGGAATGGGGGGACAAGGGGTGGAAATAAAAAAACCAAATTATTTTTCTTTTTCAATATATTCACCTGCAAGACGGATACATTTTTCACATCTTTCAATTAATTTATTTATACCCTCATAAAAAAATGATTTCTCTTTATCTGCAAAATACGCCGAAACTGCCTCCTTGACTTCATCATTGGCAGTAAATTTTTTACCCCGCAGCTCTTTTTTCATTTTCGGAAACAGGTAATAATCACTCGGGGCCAGGTCTGGGCTGTAGGGTGGGTGATTCACAATTTCGAAGCCCACCTTATGCAGGGCAGCTAACGCAACGCGGCTCTTGTGGACGGGCGCGTTGTCGTGCAAAAGCAGAACACCTTTTGTCAATTTTCCCCGTCTTTTCTCTTTAATGCCTTCTTTTAGTCGCTCTAATATTGAAGCGTAATATTCTCCGGTTATAGAAACACCTTTATCTTTATAATCAATCAACAATATTCCTTCCGAGTCCCAAAATACCGTTGCCATGAGTTTCCCAGCTGATTGTGACACTTTAAATTTCTTGGGAGGTGCTGTGCCCTTTTTATGCCACTGCATGGAGTCTTGTTTGGACTCAGGTTCATAATGATGAACCCAAGTTTCGTCTCCAGTAACAATTCCACTCAATACACCATCCTTGTCTTCATTACAGAGGTCCAAAAATGCACGCGAACACTCTACGCGCTGTTGTTTTTGCGGCGGCGTGAGCATTCTCGGCACCCATCTTGCGCTGACCTTAGACATGCCGAGATGATCGTGTAGGATTTTAAAAATTGTTGTATCGGATACTCCAACCATTTCTGCAAGTTGTTTCTTCTTTAGTCGAGCATCTTCGAGTACAATTTGTTCAACTTTTTGGATAAGTGCTGGCGTGGTCACCTCAATGCTCCTGCCCGGCCTCGGGTCGTCTTCAAGGGATTCCTTTCCTTGTTTAAATAAACTATGCCACTTGTACACCATCGTTTTTCCTGGACAAGAGTCGCCGTAAACCAATGACATCTCATTCATTATGGTCGCGACTGATTTTCCTTGCCTGGTAAGGAACTTTATAACGGCACGATATTCGATTTTTTCCATATTTCTCTTTTCACTCCTGATTATGTTACTTGGTTGACGATAGCTCAAAGACTAACTGTCTAATAACAATGAAACTTCGTATTTATACTAATCATGAGTCGCTGCACAGGCCACGCCCCCAATGCGCCTACTCACCCCTCTACAACCCGCTCATTCCGCGAATATAAAAACGCTCCCTCGTATTTTTAAAAGAGTGCAAAGTAAAATAAAAAAAAGTAAAGAATTAGTTTTTAAAACCTACTATTCATGTTACTGAAAGCGTTTTTAATATGGGTACCGTCTAAATAAAGTTAAATGTAAACACCACTGGACTAATGATTTTTTTTAATTGCTGCTTTAACTGTTAACAATTAGAATAATCGATGAAACTTTTATGAGCTATAATCATTATTAAAATGTTTTCTTCATTTGTACGCTTTAAAGTGAATGCTTATACTTAAATAATAAATACTAGTACTTCCAGGAATTTCTACTTCATCCAGACGTTTTTAATTGCAATTTAACTTTCTGGAAATACTAGTAGGTGGGCAAACATCTGCGAGAGAAATGGCGGATGCTGCAAACGATTGCATCTGCAGCAATCAATATAATAGCTGTATGTATGACCCCGAAAGTTCCATGCGCGTTTGCCGGGAATATATCTACGGTTAAACATCTGCTATTAAAAAGTGTTTTGTTTATTCCGAGTTATTCATTCCAGCTTAATAACTGGCGATTATTTTCAAGGATAGTGGAAGCAAGACCGCGAATTAACAGAAACACGGGCATAAAAAATGGAACAAAATGGAGCGAGGCGGTGAAAACAGGTTACTTTTAACGTTGATAGTTTGTGGACCAATTCCTTTAAAAATCATGATCGAATATTTTTCAAAGTATTAACGAGACGATACATTCGGTCTGTATCGTTCGAGATTGAGTGAAACGAAATCAACGGATGAGAAGGAGACGGAACACAACAGAAATTAAAAAAAATATACAACGTAACTAGACCAGTTTTTATACCACGGAGGTGGGTGGCAACTAAAGCAGCTGTTGCATGGTTTAATAAATATGAAAATACCCGCGTTTCACAAACCGGACAGATGTTTTATGTCGGTTTACTTAATCGCGTTTTTAATGCCAACAATAATAACAATAACGAGAACAATAGAAAAAAAGTTGAATTTTTTTCCGCGTGAGGTTGGAATGTTACGCTCCATAACTTAAAGGTGACCTTGAAGCGATAAATAGATTTAGAAATAGCAGCGTGCATTTGGTTTTCATCTATTATTTTGGGTTAATTGAATCTCGTGCAGAAGAATAGTTAATTTGATACTATTGTTTAGTTTTTTTTATGAATGGGTTTGAAAATGAAACAAAAAAGTACTAAGAAAAGTGATAATTTGAAATTTCTTCTTCATAATTTCTCCATACATAAATTAATTTCTTGACATATTCACAGGGAAGGTACATACAAAACTAGGCCTTAGGTTTTTTGAACATTTATCGTCTGCGAGGCGAAAAAAATATAGCACATTCAACGAATTGAAGAAATTGTTTCTAGTCAGAGTTCAAATTAAACCCAAACTAGGATGTAAAAGCTGAGTTATGTGGCCGCAGGGAAATGTAATAGTTAACGACTTCCTAAGGACATCAAATGCAACCCTTTGTATTTAGCCATAATTGCTCATGGCTCTGTTCTAGCACACTGTTATTTCTTTTGCTGCTCATAGGAACATCATGGAAAAGGTGAGAGCAAGATCCGAAAAAATTAGAAAAAAACCTGTGACAGGCTTTAAAATTGCAAAGCAGGAATCCTTTGTATGAAAAACAAGCCAGGAAGACAACGATGAATCAGGTTCATCTACACAACATATAGCTTAGGAAATGGATTTGATATAGCACGGGGTGACCTAATTAGTTAAATGATCTGGAATTTCCAAGTCTAGATAAAGTGCAAAAGCTATTGAAACAGGGCCAAAATAGTATTTACAGTACTTATTTATATTAGTGCTAAAATAGCTATAATCAAGACCAACTTCCACTGGCATATCCGAAGAAGCCAAGAGACATGAGGATCACAATAGATCTGAAAAAGTCGTAGTGAAAGAGGCTTTATGGCCACCAAGAGTAACCTTAAATCTTATTTTAAAATAATAAGTAATAAAATATCGTAATAATTTCTTAAGTTCTTCATATTAGAGAATATGGTTAAGTATATAACTGCGAAAAAACCTTTTTTATAATTATATGAAAATAAAGTGTACTAGTTTCCTATCATATCTGCTCAAAGAGTTGATGCAGCAGTTCGTTGTGACCTTGCATCGTTTACTATGTTTATAACGTTGTTGGTCAAATATTAAGCATTCATTTTCGAAACTAATATCCTTTCCTCAAAAAAGAAATCGAATTGCAAAAGTAAGTGGGTAATATTTTAGAATCTAGTGAAAAACCATAAGACTGATGCATAAGTTCGTAACACTTTACTCATGAAATGCAAATGACTAGCGTAAGTTATCATGAATTAACACTTTTAGATGATCGACGTTGGAAATTTTTTATGTACAAATGATTCTCTTTAAATCGAGAAAGCTATTTACGTGCTGTACTCTACCCAATTACGTTTTCTCCGTAAACAATTTTTTTTCAAGGTGAAAACAAGGTCAAAATGAAATGAAATATTGTGAGCTATTTTTCTAGTGTCTAGCTTTTTATAAAATAGAAATTTTGATCAATAGCATTGTTCAGATTTCACTGAACAAAGTGTATTTACCATTCAGGAATATCCTGAATAATATTATTTCCATTTTTGTACATTTATTTTATTATTGTATATTTACATAGGTTCAATACCGTAAGTTTTCTGGAAAACCCGCAGTTTATCATAATGCTAGTATAATAATAATCCCCGATAGTAATCTTTGTTCTGAATTCATTATGTATTACAAGGGTCGAACCTTTATTATTTATAATGCATTTCAGATTGTTCGCAATAGGTGAAAGGCGGATTATAAGTAATACCTTTTTCTTTTATATAGATAGAGTTTACAAGTAATTACATTCCTTCTAGGAACTATTTTGTAAACGTGCCTTTATCTATATCATTATACTTAAGGGCTCGTCTAGAATTGTTTATATATTTGTTGGCTTGAATAACTAAATTCAGTTCTACAACAACTGTCGTACAGGCTGTTCAAG
This sequence comes from Dermolepida albohirtum, assembly GCA_031893035.1. Lineage (NCBI taxonomy): Eukaryota > Metazoa > Arthropoda > Insecta > Coleoptera > Scarabaeidae > Dermolepida > Dermolepida albohirtum. The sequence goes on along the minus strand of JAVIWB010004020.1, from coordinate 298,500 downwards.
TTCTCCACGTTCTGATTTAGCATACGTGAATATATACAAGACAAATAAAAGATAGATCGAAATAAATAGTATAAATCTGTCTTTTATTTAAAATATCAAAAAAAGTGAAAACCCAGCGCCGCAAATACTATACAAGCATCTTTTATCACAAATGAAACTTACACAAAGGATTTTCTATTTGATTCTTTTCCCGTTCGCAACACTTTCGATATATTTTTAGGGGTACTTTGATTTTGCGTCGCTTGATTGCATATGAAGTAGAAAATTGTTTTTGCAAAACAAAAAGCTAATTAATAATATGAAGTAGTAATCGAATAATTGTTTTAGAATCATTTTAGAATAGTTCGTTGTGTCCGTAAACATTAAGTGATTAAATCTGATTGCTTCAAAATAATCTCTTATTTTAAATATAATATCTTGTGACAATGTTCGACTATTACTGATATGCAGTTTCAAAAATATCTTAACATAATATCCTCGCTGAAGTTGAAGATAATTTGAATCTCATAAAACATAAATTAGTGGTATTAAATCAAAAAATGTAATCACTCTTTAATGCCAATTGATTTCAAAATTTTGTGTCTGATTTCAATAGGTGTAATATCACTTTATATTGTGTTTAGTTTTCTAAATTCCTTTATACGAAGTCTAAATTACCATATAAAATATTGCTTCATTTTTTAAATATCTTTTCTAAGCGTATTTTAAAGATAAACTATTTTTGTCTTCCATTTTTTTATATTGATTTTCGAAATAGTTAATATATTTATACTGTTGAAATCTGAAGCTCAATTAACATACATTTGTAGTCACATTATTTCCCAGACAATTTGGCACATATGTGACGGTTTTCTTCATTCATCATGCATCCAAAATTAACGTTTTATTTAGATGACGAATATTAGAGCGTAGGCAGTTGTATCTTGTTCAAGTTTATGCAACTCTATTGAAAAGTGCGAAAAAAGCTTTGCCAAGAAGTTGCTTTATGTTAGGAACCGACAGGCAATTTTAAAGCGATAAATCTGTTGACGTCATTTTGACTTGAGCCACTCAATACAGTCGTTTATTTCTGTGACAGATTTAATTATAGGTTTTGAAATGAACGGTGCGTGTGTAGGATATTTTGGTATCACAGAAATTTAACTATACAAATAGAACATTAGCTCGTACAAAGCACATAATCAAATATTATATTGACGTTAATACTACATTTATACATACGTGGTTTGTTCAAAAGGAAAGGTGAATTTTGAATTTTTTTGAAAAGTATTTATTTATTCATCAATATCCATTTTGTTCTCTTCAAAGTAATCCCCCTCAGATATAATGCATTTATGCCAGCGCTTCTCTCAATCCTCGAAGCACTTCTGAAACACGCTTTTCGGTATGGCTTCAGCTCGTTCTTCGATTCTGACTTTATCTCATCAATTGTGGCAAAACGCTTTCCTTTCATTGGTCTCTTCAATTTTGGGAATAGGATAAAGTCGCAGAGAGCCAAATCTGGTGAATAAGGTGGTTGAGACATGATTAGGGTGTTTTTTTGGCCAAAAAATCACAAACAAGCATTGATGTGAGCTGGTGCATTATCGTGATGCAGAATCCATGATTTTTTTTTCCACAATTCCGCTGGTTTGAGCCGTATTACTTCACGCAAACGTTGCATAACTTCCTTGTAGTTTTCCTTATTAACCGTACGACTTGTTGGCAAGATCTCATGATGCACCACGCCATTGTAATCGAAGAAAATAGTGAGCAAAACTTTCACATTTGATCGAACTCAGCGTGCATTTTCTCGGCCTCCCTTTACAACGGATTATCACCATCGTAAACCTATCACTTTCTATCCCTACTCTATGAGTAGTTAAATTTTTAAGGACCTATTGAGAGGAATAGGAAATCTATAAGGGTCACAGCGGTACACTTTTGCAACGGACCTATTGAGTAGGGACAGAAAGTCTGTCAGGATGATAGTAGATCTATTAATAGGGAACTGCAAGCTCAACGAACATATGAATAATATGAGGTTAGTAGAAGAAACTATATATAGATCCTGCCAAGTAGAAGAGAAAACCCCGATCCACGTACTATGTCAGTGTTAGGGTTTGGTAGGTAAGCAGTTTCTGGAAATGGGAAGTGAATACCTTGAAGGTAAATTAAGTATGCATATGTAGAAAAACCACTCTCGAAGCTTGAAAATATAATCCAAAAGAATGTCAGATAATCTATCTATCTAATCTAACAAGACATAGTGTGGAATAGGATTTATGGTCACCTTACGTAATCTGAAATTATGGGTAAGGACACCGCAAATGATAAAGAGCAAAGTTTTGACAGTTACCTTTTGGACATTTTCCTTCATTATCATTAATCGCATACCTCAAGGAAACAGAGAGGGGTTATAAGTGCTGCTAGAGTCTTATTTTGGCTTTGAAAGTATTTGATACATATGTGCATTTTATATAACCTAATAAAAACATTGGATTAATCATTCTGGTACGAAGACCTCCGCGGTCGTCCATACTATCTTCTTCTGGGCTTCCGGGCTGGTACCGCGTCACTGGTATAACTACCGACGATTAGTTGTGCTCTAAAGATGTCTCCGACGTTTCGTACCGAGTGGGTACGAAACGTCGGCAGTTATACCAGTGACGCGGTTCCAGTCCGGAAGCCTAGAAGAAGATGTGTATTCTTATGTTTATAAGTTAGGTTACACGATGGCTAACTGATTAATATTGGAGCAAACGTATTTTTTTAGTAAATAATTTTACGGACTGACTATATTTAAAGCGTTTAGAAAACGTGTTATAACATTATTGGGGTAAATAGTCGGCTGGCAAGACAAGATTAGAACAAACTAGAATTAATAGTTTATAAATACTGAATTTATTTTGCAATAAATGTTTATTTAAGTTTCTTTCGTGTATTTGCTTAAAATAATTATCACGATTTTCCTATGGTGCTAAAAAATTATTTAAAATTGTTTATAAATGTCCAAGTGAATAAGTCCTAAAATTTTGAGTGCTTATTCGTCGACACATAAAAAATACAAGGCATAACAGTTACTGTGCTATAATGATTTAATGAAAAAGTGTGGGATAGACATATAGATATGGTATTATAAATATTTTATATATTTCCATGTCTACATAAATAAAAGAATTACTAAAAACACGTGAACACAAAATCAAAACTAGAATAGAAACTTTCTGCCTTCTTTTTTTCCAAACTGAAATATGTATGTGTTATATACGGAACAAAGAAAAGAATAAACGCTTTTGTGGATCGAGCTCTTAATAAAACGAGGATTTCTGACCTATTTTTCTGATTGTTCGGTCGTAAATGTCAAAAAGCCAAACGATTCGTTTCCATTATCTTCGGTTCAATAGCCGTTAACGACAAATCTAAAAATATATTATCAAAATATCTAAGATTTATTAACCTTTCATCGCATTTATGACTGTATGATGTGAATAAAATACATGAAATAACTAGAAAAAATATTGCAACCATAACAGGTAACTATAATTTTCGATATGGCCATCAACAACACTTTTTTTAGGTGTACGTTATTAGTTTTAAATGTAATATATTTACATTGCAAATTTGACGAATTTTATAAAAGAACTCAATTGATTTTAGTAATAGTACGATCTTCTTCTGGGTTTAGATATGGTCATTGTTACAGTCAATGCTTCGCTGCTTAGACTGCCGTATTTTTCTAGATATTGGTAGTTCACTGGTGCACTTGTGCTTCATTAATCATGAAGGATTTTGGAACTAACTTTCGTTCGGTGTTGCTGAATTTGTAGCCATCCCTCGGTTAAAATTTTGACTTTTGTCCAGATAGGGAAACATTTAAAATTCAACCTTGAGAATGGCGAAAAACTTAATACCACCAAATTTACTGTAGGAGTCGTTATGATTAAGGTACAAAGGCAATACAGAAATACTGCATAAATATGTATATACAAAGAAAAGGAATCAGGTTGGTAGAAGATTCTGAAAAATCTGAGAATAAGCAGCGAAACATTGGCAATTATTGCTATAGCTCACTCCAGATGTACTATTCTTAAACTGCCAACAATTCTGTAATTTTATATTGACCTGTCGTTACACAACCTAAAAATAAATCTAAATATGAATGACTACATGAGCCAATTTCTCAGGACCACTAAATTAAATATTTGCTTAAAATTTATTACTTCGTTATTTTCTTAACTCTCTATACTTAAGCTATCAGCTTTTTAGCTTTTTCGATTGTTCTCGATTACGATCGATGTATTAAGAACAATCAAAATTCGTAACCCAAATGGAAAATGTTCAATATTTAAATATATGTCACATGTTTTTCAAGGTTATGTAAAAAATAATCGTATTCTCATATTTACAGTATTCCACCATTCCAATAACAATGAAGCAAGTCTCTGATGGCAGGACTCAAAGGCTTGGCTGCCATCCTCCACAATATGCGTGGTCGACGAGGACCACGTGACTAGTATGCAAATGACACTTCTATCCGGCTGGCGTACATAACAATAGATTAAACGTTGAATTGCTAATGTACACGCCTTGGAGAGTTTATGTGCGTCCTTACGTTATACATGTAAATATAAACTCTTGGGAAGTCTACCATGTACACTTACCATATTAATACGTAGTAGGTGTAGACATCTTTGAACATAACAATTAGTTTCAACTGATGACCAAACACACACGCATATATATATATATATATATATATATATATATATATATATATATATATACATACACTACAGGCCATAAGTGAGGGATCACTTATCATAAATAACAAAACGCTTGTAATTTAGACACATCCCTTAGACTTTTACCTGTTTTGGTGAAAATAATTGAAATAACAGTTGTAAATGTAATTCTGAGAAGGATTATTCGGATTATTATTATAAATTAGATAAATATATTGGTTTCTGAAAAATATTGTAAATCCTTTTAATAGTTTTATGGCGTCTATTTAATAGAAATACTTTTTATATACCCCAATAAATTTAATAGGGTTTACAACGCAATATTATTATAATGGTATTAGGAATTCATAGTAAACTATTTAGCAATTTAAAAATTAGTTTTCGTGCAGCATTTGTCCGAGTAAGTTGCAATACGAGTATTTGAGAACAGACGTAAAAGTAACTTATAAAAATGCCGAAAAGAAAGGAACTTAGCGCAGAAACTCGTAGTTCTATAATAACGCTACATGGTGAAAAATTTTCACTGCGGCAAATAGCCCAAAAGTTAAATTTATCTTATCACGCGGTGCAAGGAACAGTGAAACGATATTCACAAAGTGGATCATTACAACCAATAATACGTTGCGGAAGGCCAAGGGTAACTACCAGATAAGAGGATTTGCGCCTAAAAATACTATCAAAACGAAATAGGCGCTTCACAGCTCCTCAGCTTCGAGCAGAGCTGAATGAAGGCCGTCGAAAGCCGGTGTCACTGACTACTGTAAAACGACGTTTAACAAAAACAGGACTACATGGACGTATTGCAGTTCGAAAACCATTATTGAATCCACGAAATCGTAAAAAAACGATTATAATGGGCCCAGGACTATCAATACTGGGACATGGAAATGTGGAAGCAGGTGTTATGGACAGATGAGTCAAAGTTCCAAGTGTTTGGTAGTAATCGACGAGTTTTCGTTCGAAGACAAGTGGGTGAAAGGATGTTACCCAAATGTGCCAACTGTTAAACACGGGGGAGGTTCTGTGCTTGTTTGGGGAACCTTTTCCTTTGATGGTGTCGGAGATTTGTACCGCCTTGAAGGCATTTTAAAAAAAAGGGGTACCTGAAGATTTTGGAGGAACATGCAATTCCGTCTGGATTAAGGTTAATTGGTGAAGGTTTTCACCTACAACACGATAATGATCCCAAACACACTTCCCAACTTTGTAAAAACTATGTGAATCAAAAAGAGGAGGAAGGGGTGCTGATAAATATGATTTGGCCACCACAATCACCCGATCTCAACCCTATCGAATTACTGTGGGATGAATTGGATAGAAACGTGAGAGAAAGCTGTCCGCAATCGCAGAAACAGCTTTGGGAGCAACTTACAAGGGTGTGGACTAATTTACCGCGGTTGCCTAATATATGTAAAGAAATCATTAAGCGTGCATGTTTTTTTAAATTTCATCTACTGATCCCTCACTTATGGCCTGTAGTGTACATAAAGATTAATATACTGAATTTCATCACTCAATATATGCAAACAAGTGCAGGCTTTGACTTAAAAATCCACAAAAGGACAAGTAGGAATTCACTTGTAGGCGCATTTTGTTTAATCTAAACAAATTGTAAAGCGTGAATAATGAGATGATTTTCCATAGACAGTGCTATAGTCCATCCTTTGAGTATATTTAGTTCGATATTTCAAATTGCTACGTTTATTCATTTCATTGTGACGATTGTTTAGTTATAAATATCTGAGTTTTGCTCAAGGTGAATATTTTTGAAATTTGTTATCATTAAGTACTTCTTGGAAGGCTTATTAATACCAAGTATCTATAATGTGATGAAGGGTAGTCTGGAAATATCGGCTCTTTCATTATCCACTGTTGATAAATGAGTTCGTAGTTCAAATGTGATCGTACAATCCTTAAAGATGCACCACGTAGTGGACGTACAGCAGAAATTGTTGAAAAAGTACACACTGAGGTGTTAAGAGTCGTCGTTTGAAAATTTTGAAGATAGTGAAGGTTATAAATATCTCTAAAGATCGTGGAACTTACGTTTTCAGTGAAGACTTGGTTACGAAGAAGTTTTTGAAAAAATGGTAGATTTTAGCGTTGATTTATTAACATAGATGAGATTTGGGTTCATCATTTTTCGCCCGAAACGAAATAATTTAAATAGTTATTCCTCTCCTCCTCCCCACATAATTGAAGGGCTAGTCCATCGACAGGAAAAGTATTGGCTTCTACTTTTTGGATGTGAAAGGTATTCTTTCTGTTAATAACGTGTATTACGCAAATCTTTTAGACAAATTACAACGAAAAATAGTTAAAGGCCTGGACAGTGCACGACCTCACACAAGTGTTACTGCTATGGCAAAAATTAACAAATTAAATTTTCAATTTTTGCTGCACCCACCTTAGCGTAGGATTTAAGACTGTCGAATCAAAGATAACTCATATTGAAGTTCATTAAATGGTGTGGTTCTATAAAGCAAAATTTTGTTCTAACTAAAAGACATTTTTTTTACATTTCAATTTGTTGTGCCTTATCTATACAAAGACTACAACATTTCCAACGCAGTTTAGGCGCAATAAATCCGAATTTTAGTACTAATTAATTACTATAGATGAAACTTGGATACACCATTATACGTCCGAAACAAGAATACAGTCAAAAGAGTGGACTGCAAAGGGGGAACCGGCTCCAAAAAAAGCAAAAACTGTTTCTTAGGTTGGGAAAGTGATGGCGACTGTTTTTTTGGGATAGTAATGGAATTATCTTCAAAAAGGAAAAACTATTACAGGAGCATACTATGCATCATTACTTGACAAGCTGAAGGCAGAAATTGTGGAAAGACAGCCACATTTGCAGAAAAAGAAAATCCTGTTTCACCAAGAAAACGCGCCGTCTGACACCATGGCGAAAATCCACAAATTACGGTTTGAACTGCTTGACCATTTCCTTACTCACCAGATCTAGCCCCAAGCGACTTCTTTTTGTTCCCTCAACTAAAAATTGCGCTCGGATGATAGAGATTTTCTTCAAACGAGGAGGCAATCACCTTCGTGAACAATTATTTTGCAGAGACAAAAGCCGAGTACTATTTGGACGGGTTAAAGAGATTGGGAGCATCGCTGGGAGAAGTGTGTAGAGTTACAAGGAGACTAATGTAGAAAAATAAATATAAATTTGAAGAAAAAATGTCTTGTATCTTTGTGAGGTCGGAAACTTTGCAGACCGCCCTCGTGATTTATTAAATTTTAAAAGTAAAGTACTTGGAAAACGTGTAATAAAATTGTAGTTTTATCTTATTTATTCTGAAGTACAATCTAAATTTAAATGGTAGACCTGACGATACAAAAAGCTGTTAATTTCATATAATTCATATATTAGCTCCAGAATGATAATTCAATTACAAATATTAACACTTGTAGTAAAATATTTTTAAATTCTATTTATTGTTAATTAACAATTTTTCTGAAAGAACGCGTAACGTAAAAGGTTGACATGATTGTAAATTTAACTCATACATATTAACTTATGAAGATTTTCCAAATTATATTGTAAATATTTACTCTTTTAGCAAACTTCATAATAATTTACGCACCTACTTAATTTTAGAGTGTGCATAAGCAAATAAAATTTATTAAGTCGGAGAAGCACTCCTGCAATTGTCTATTACGCAACGATTAAATCAATTTCTTTTTTTAAATGAAAATTGAAATAATTAATTTTATATATAGTCAGAAAGCGTACATGTAACTAAAAGCAGAGCAACGATAGAATCTGCTTCAGAACGAATTTTGAATGGGGAAACGGAGATAAGAGTCATTTAGAACTACATTAGCATACAAAGATCCTCTTTCCAGTATCATGCAGCATTGCAGAACGCCTTCGTATTCCCATCGTAGTAGGCTCTCCCAGTTCTTCCGTCCTTTATCCACGCTAAAGCGATTTATTTGATTGCAAGTTCCGATACGTTTCAGCGTTTGTAGTCGAGTTACTGGTGACTCATTCAATTATGTTTTAGTACCGCGTTCTCTATACACCTATCTCTACTACTTCCGGCAATGTTGGAATGAAAGAGGGAGAAATATAAAAAGGAAATAAAAGACCAATATAGTAACGCAATTATTTACTCAAATTTTATTCATTTTATATTTTAGTGTGTGTGTGTGTATAGTGCATGTTAATGTATAAACATGTGTACGTAGTTCATAAATGACGACAGATATCATTTTTTATTTCGATATTTCAGAATTAAACCGTTTTATATTTTTTCAAGGTTATGTTATTTTTTATCTATACTAAGAATAAAAAGTACTATATTGTGTGTAGAACTAGCTAATTGTTTGTAATATAGAGCAGAAAGGTAATTTAGATTAAGTAATGAAAGCTATTTAATTATGCAAAGTCATACCGATTAGCTTTAAGCAGTGATACACATTTCTGCATACGTATTAGATGGGGGTTTTCGTTTTACAGTTATCGATTAATTAGTTAGCAGCTAGCAACAAAGAACTATACGTTCATTAAGTATATACGAAGGAAACTCCAAAAAAAACTACCCAGCCATGACAAGGAACAACAAATAATTGTGTTGCTTAGTAACATTGAATAACGACATCATTTTTTTACTCATATGGCAAATTTGACTGCAATTCCTTTTAATTTTGTGCTTTATAGTGTTTCCCAACAAAAAATTAGTTTTGTGAAATTAGAACCGCGGTGTAAATCAAATTTTTGACAAAGGTATAGAATTTTCTTGAAACTATTCACGAACGAATAATTGTGGTGTATAGGGGGACCAGGCTCTGTTATATTTTAAAGTGAAATATTGGTCAAAACTATTTCGGTGAGCTCGTGAATCCTTTGAAGATGGCAGACTTTTGGTACTGTTAATTGTGGAAAGATATATTAACCTTATTGATCAAGTTATTCCATCAAATTCAACTTGAATACATGCCAAGATGGCAGACTTTTGGTATAATAGTTGCAGTTTGTTGCGATAAAAATTTAAAATTACTTATGGCTATTGATTAAAAATATTCGAGTTTGTATCAAGAAGCCCTTCTTCTTCATGATATTGCGCGAGTTCATAAGGTAACCAAAATGTAATTTCTTTGAGCTGTACCATCCACCATATAGTTTGGATTTAGCTCCGTCCAATTTCTTTTTATTTAGAAATTTGAAAAAGCATCTCTCAGACGATATTATTTTGCAGACGATTACTAGTCGAAACTTGAGGTTGATGGCTATTTTGAGAACCAACGGGAAATCATTTTTTTAATGGAGTAAAGTCGGTGCAGAACAACTAAGTTTGTTGAGGTTAAGAGAGAGATTACGACGAACAATCAAATTATCAAGAAATCGTAGGTAATTTTGATGGAGTCTGTGGTTGATTCACTTAATCACTGAAGGTTGATATATAACCCCTTCCCACATTAATTTTCGAATTCTCTATACGTATTTCGACAACCAAGTTGTCATCATCTGCAGATAATTAAAAAGTGTCGCACCTGGTAAACTACGGCGAAAAATACCCGTACGGAAACAAATTCCGTACGCGATCCGTACCGTTGAGAACCAAAATGTACACATTAAGAAATCGTAGGTTTTTTGTTTCGTTGGTACGTAGACCTTAAGTAACCTTTCATAATTCTCCTCATCTCTATATAACATAATTAGCAACACGTTTATACCTATCGATTAAAAAACTAAATTTGTTTCGTTTTTTTCCACACTTCTCACAGCAAATATTTGTGTGCTGTAAATCTACGTTTGCTTTGATATTTTAAATTTTGAAAGAAGCTAAATGATTATGTTCACTATCTGAAATTAATTTACAGTGAATTAGATTATGAACCAAATATGAAAATTTTAGTTTTGAAATTCCAAACGAGGAAGAGCATTTATAGTTGGACTAAATAACAAAAGTTCACGGACCTTTCTTTTCTGATATGTTCCTAAAATGAAGTTTCAGATTACATTTTCAGTAGGGCAAAGCTTCACCCTATTGGCACCTGAATGTTCGACGTTTCCATGAATGAATTTCTATCTCAACGATAGATAAGTAGCATGGGGAACGAAGATTTGGCACTCATTTCTGGTCACTGAGGTTTCTAAATTGCACACTTTGCTATTTTTTCCCTTGAAGATCCATTAAAGATTCAATTTACATATCACTAATTTCAATGAATTTGAATGATCTAAGAAACTGTATCATAACTGCGGTGAACTCAGTGACGAAATACATTCTTCATCGAATGTGAGGTGAATTCAGCAACCGCCTAGAGGTTTTCCATCCAAATGAAGAAGGACATGTGTGTGTATAATCAAATGTAATTTACATAATTTAAATACAACACATAGTTTATAAAATATAGCCTATCGAAATCGTCTGTACCTATTTGAATCACCCTGTACTTTACAAAACAGCAACAGCTTTTATATTTTGAAACTAACAATTATATCATAATTATTTTCAATCTAAAAACATTGGTGAAAGTCAATCTATATAAATATCGAGGTTTATGTGTTAAAAGTGATTATGCACTTGTTTCATAATGACTGAACAACTTTCTGAACCGCGTTGTACTAACTTAAATTATCACATGAGAAAAAGACATTCATTATGCAAATATGACAGAATTCGGAACGCATTGTGAACTTAATTGCTGCGTGTATGTATTATAAGTTAATTGACCGTAATTTATTTACCGCATTGTCACGGTGTTACTATGGTATTGTTTCTTTCTGTTGAGGAAACCTGCTTGTGTATACAAATTGAACTTAAACATGAACTTTCCTAAAGTGATCGCACTAATTGCCCGTCTCATTAATAATATCGAAGTAACTTTCGCTGTGTTTATTTTCGATATGATTCATTGATAACAAATTAAATTCGCAGTGATGAATGTTAATCCTAGCAGATTTAATTATGTATCTTCGACATTAATTTAAGTGAGAAAATCAATTTATTTTAAAGAAAGCCAATGGAGTACGTAACTACAGCAATTTGACTTATTATTGACAGATTACTGAATGAAATTTAAAGATAAACAGTAAATGTCTCACATTATATACCTTCATCAACACGCTCGCGGACAGTAAAAATTCCAGTCAGCTACAAAAATAGACAGTCAATTATTTTTAAAACTAGTTGTGATATTCGAAATCTAATTGGACATTTTAAGGTCATATCAAATTTCATGAATAATAAATTGGCTTTAAAAATTGAATGCATTCATGTCATTTTTCATCACTGTGAAAATTAATGCTATAGAATTTTCGCCTGCGGACGTGTTTTTAAGAGACGAGTTGTCAGAAAACTGAACATGACAAAGTGATCAGAAAGACTATCTTTCTGAATTAGTTCCAAGAAAAGTTTGTGGTTTAATCATATTAAACATTAGTGTGGTTACCAGTCTAACCTAAACTAAATGAAATGTTTTTCTAAATAGAATTTCTTAATAAATAACTATAAATAATTTCAGTATGGTGTCGTGCGCCTAAATATGCTAAATATAAATTGGACGAGAGAGGAGGGCAATGATTATTCATTATTTTTCTGTATCGATAAGATACGATAAACTCTACGAAGGAATTGTTCGTTAATAATACAAGTCTACCTGACGATGAGTAATTCTCTGAAACATATGTAGTAGACAGGGTATTATTAACATTTGAATTATTCCTTTTAACATTTTTTTATTGGGAAAATCGTCGTGGTGCAAGCATCTGTCTATATACGCTGTAGAAACTTTGTTACCGACATGCGATATAGACGTGTTCTCGCTTTGTCGTTTAATACATTTTTGTGTTGGACGAGGGAGGGAGGCAATGATTATTCAATATACATTTCATTAGTTAAAATTTTAGATTTCTTTAGTTCCATCAACTCAACGAATGAGAATCTTGTGAAATAAGAATCAGTGATAATAATATTTGTATTTCAGTATTTATTATACCTAGTTTTTCAATAAGAACATAACAATTTTGCATTTAAATAAAACAGAATAATTGAGATACTGGGTTGAAATGTATTCCAGGTGCACACATATTACATTTAACTATAGAATTCGATCTCGTTCATATGACCACCGTGAGCATGTTTGCAGTGATCGATTCTTTAGAGCCAATTTTACACTACTCTTTCACACAAATCGGCCGCAAAGTTGGCAATTTCGCGTTCGATATCGTCCCTGAGCTTCTCTAACTTCATTGGCTTGTTGGCATAAACCAACGACTTAACGCAACCCCATAATAAGAAATTCGACATACCAGACCATTTATCGAGATTACACGGTTACTTAACTTTCCCCCTTCAATAGTCGTTTGACCAGTTTTGTGGTTGCGGGTTTTTGTGTGTATTGCACCATCTCGTTGGAACTACATATCACTCATGTCAAGTTCACCTAATTCTGGCCAAAATAGTTTTCCAATATCGCACGATAGCATACTCCATTGAAGTAACATGACGATTATTTTCATCGACGAATAAATATAGCCCAATCACACCTCTGGCATGAAAGCCACACTACATGGTCACATTTTGTGGTTGTAGTAGAGTCTCTTGGAACAATGTCGGTTTGTTGCTGTTCAATAACGTATATTTTGCTTATTGACAAAGCCATTAAGCCAAAAATGAGCTTCAACGCTGCAGATGGGTTTCCGATGAGATTCAGGAGTTTCTTCAAACTTGAGTAGAGTCCAATTGAAGAAGTTTCGGCGCTTCAAATGATCAAAAGGCGTCAGTTTTGAGTTAATTTGATCTTGTAAGGGTATAAGCCAAGATCTTTACGCAAAATTATATAAAATATTATAAAAGATTCATCCTTACTTGACATCACGCACCTGGTTTCTCCACCACAACCACGGCTCGTCGTACCAGGATCTGTTTCGAGTATTTAGCAAGAACCGGTTTGATGGTGCTGAAACCAACCTACAATCATATCACTCCATGCGACTTTGCCTTATACCTCCATGTGAAGAAAAGGTTGAAAACAAAGTTTCTCAAGGATGAGTATTTTCTTAGGGCATGTGACGATGGGTATACAGATTTCTAAAGAAATGTGGAAGAGTTGATTGTCCATTTTTTAAAACCAGTTGTCAACTGGTTTGAAAAAATGGACAAGTGCATATAATATGATGGTGAAAATTGAAATCATATTGCAAACTTATTGTCGTTCCCATTGTATATTGATGGTCTGCTATAGATAAAGATAAGTTATTCAAAAATTAATCATAATATGAGAATAACTTTTACACAGAGTATGATAGGTAATACGTTTGACTATCTCTTTCATTAAAATGTTTGTATTTATATGTACATTACGATTAGATCTTTTGAAATATTATTTTTCACTAGTAGATTTAAAGATTGGTGCGGCAGTTGATGCACATTGTCGTTACAAATGTATCAGAGTTTTTGTTACCTTGAACTCCAATTTAGTCGTAAATATTTGTTTCAGAAAAAAGTTTGAAAAATACTTTAATGGATTTGTTATTTGGGTCATGCCTTTTAAATAAAATGAATCTTCCACTTTAGATGATATCGGATAATCTGAATTACAAATAAATCTGTTTAACATTAATTGGAAATAAGTCCGTGACAACATCGTGTCGTTTTTTGTTCTCTTGACGTTTCTGTTATTTTCGCCGCGGAATTCCACTCCATTCATATATCACAGATACCTTGGCATCCATTCGAGATCGGAATGTGCTGTTGTTCGCCACCGTCTGCGAGTCTGACTGTAATAAAGCTTAGCCTTCAGCGGCCAAGATTTGCATTACGTGCGGACCCATTAACTCCTCCAACAATTGATATTCGTCTCACTTGCCATGGCAGTATGCGGCGACTGGGAGTAGAATTTATTGGTGGCGCAAACGAAGGAGGGGTTGGAACAATAAGGTCTGTTACAGTTTGAATTGTAACGTGATCGAGGGAGGTTCGGTGAGAAAATAAAAGGGATGAGGGAGCTACCGTATCTAAACGGAGGGTGACTCTGATGAGAAACGTACGACGTCGCATTTAAAATGTAAATTGCAACTGTAGATTGTTTTGTTTGCGTAGGCCGGATGCGGAAAGACAGCTTATCTGTCTTCCATTTAGGTCAATGTCCAAATTAAATTAAGGATTTGTTGCAGTCATTATGCATTTGATATGTATATGTTAGAAATGCTATTGGATGCCATAAACATGTAGGCAAACATTTTAGAACATCATTATAAACCTAGTATTAGACATCATTTTAAAGTTTAAAGGGTTCGATCGGTACTCTCGGAGTTTTGCCAGTACTGATCACCACAGAATGGTTCGAATTAAAAAGACTTCGATTCCCTGAAAACCAATAAAGAATCTCAAGATTTGGAAATATGCAAAGGAGCTTTTATAAAAAAAAAAGGTGTCTACCCAATCTTGAACATCGTTGGGAAAGTTTTATACAAAAGGAGGCGCAAAATATAGCCATTTGTGTATTATTTCCAAATCGGATACGAACTTTCGTAATCGACTAACACAAGAAGAAATCTAACCAAGTGAAGGCATCTAAGGGAAGTTGAGTAACTGAGTTGAAAACGAAAATATAATCGTATCGGTAAAGAAATCTTCCTTACCGTGGAGAAGTTGCGAAGCACGTGGTGTAGGAAACACATAAGATAATCACTGCAAAATGGTACATCAAGGGTTGTCTGCTTAGGGTTATCGAAGTAAAGTTGTTGCGTAAAACATTCATCATTAGTTGACATCACGCACCTGGTTTTTCCACCATGACAACCCCGGTTAAGCCTAGTTCAATGCCTAGAAGTTAATGTGATTCTAAGAGCTCTATTTAAATTAGAATACGCGCCTTGTTATTGATAATTATTACAATATTTTGAAAAGAGTTTCAACAGTTTTGTTATTTATAAACGCAATGGCGATACCATTGGTCCATATTGTTGTAGTTACATGTGAATTAAGTTTTAATGGATGCAATAGTGATAGCAACCATTTGTTAATACAAAGGGCACTGCGAAAGTTTTACAGTGTAAACGTTCGCTATGTCACAATTTAATGCTACGACTTAGGTCGTGGTTTGAATATTGATTAGCGTTTGAAAGAAATCGAAATGATTGATGCAAATTCTACAATATTGATAATATCAGTAGTTCCAGGAGGAAATATCGTCTTTGAAAATTCTCCGACTTCAAGATGTTCCACCTACTCCAATATCGGGGACAATGAGCCTAGCAAGGAAATGCTCGAGTCTAATAGACATGTAAGTTATTATGCGATAGAAATATGGATATTCATGTATTGGTAATTTGTATCATTCTGCAGGCATGCATTCGAGTTTAGATGAAAATGGTGGAGATCTTTTTTACCGAGTGAGGAATTGTGCAGTACTCGGTAGTGGAAACACGAAAGACAGCCATCCAAAAGTTGTACACTGCTGAGTACCTGATCAGAGTTGTTGGAGCAGCAAAAAATTAGTTGTTGCTGAAGTCTAGGCATCTGATTTTTCCATAATAACGCGGCAGCTCATCGTTCCAATGTCTACAACACAGGCGCCGCTTCATGCGACTTTAGCATTATTTCTCCATGTGAGGAATAGGTTAAAAGGGAGAAAATTTTTCAATGACGAAGCTCTCTCAGGGGCAAGAGATGGAAAGTTTGTGTGAAAAAGTTGGTTTAAAAAGATTGGAGACGTGCATGGAATGTGGTGGAACTTACTATTTTGAAAAACTTTTTAATTCCTTTTCTAGTGTACTTTATTCACGGATGCACTCATATAATAAAAGTAGGTAGGTACATAAGTTCATTTTTTGCTATAACAGGTCTTTGTTTCATTAAGTTCCCGTCCATTCAATTAGCGAAATTAGTTTCATATGGAAGTATTTCAAAGATCCATATATAGTCGTGATCTTTAAACATGTCATAATTCTTATTAATAGAAATATCATGAGTTAAATAATGCGTGAGAATCGACCTTGTCACATGCAAATCATGTTATTTACATACTCGTTTGTATTAAGTATTTCATGTAGGTATTGTGTGACGAAATTATCATCTTTCATTCGATGTAATTGTCAGATAACTTCTTTCACTTTACGCTTTTAGGAATGTACCTTATACGTTAATTCGTAAAAATGCAGCATAAGATTGAGGGCGAATATTTAGGTCATCCAATATTCCGAAACCAAGGGAAATGAATATCAAATGAATGCAAAACACGTACACGTTTCCGATACCGATACCTGTACATAATTTATCACCATCGCATTTCTAGGCGGCAGAAGCAGTCATTTGATACTTTTCTGACGGATATACGATACTGGAGCGCGCGCTTTATTTTCGCACAGGAAACGGGCAAGGTTAGGACTAAATAAAATCACACAATAATAATAATAGCGGTGCAAACATGATGAACGAAACAGACCGGCAGTTCTCTCGTCCTGTTGTCGTTAATCGTTATGTTCTGCGGTCGTCGTGCACGAATGACCATCCCGTTATCTATAGTCCAAATACGGATCTCTGAATGTGTAATTGATGTTTTTAATGCAGCGTACATCGGCTTCAGGTATTAACGATGCAGTGTGTACGGGAGAGGAAGAGAGAAAGAGAGACACGCCCAACGGTGTGGGCGGTATAGGCTAGGCGATCAGGTCGGTCGCCCGGGTTACTGACACAGCTGTGGTGGCGGCAACAGAAACGACAACCAAACGGTCTTTTCGTTAGCGCAGTTCTCCTTTAATGTGCGCCATTCGTGTCTGCGTCACCTTAGCCAACGACTCTCTCTTGCCGCTCTCCTGGAACATGGCCAAACACTCCCGGCAAGTATAAATAGATTTAATAAAAAGAAAACTCGATGACAGATTGTACGCAATGTAACACGAACTCGCTTTTGTGTGCCGAGTATACGGCTTCTTTTTCTCTTTACTTTTTTTTTCTTATATTTTATATTTTCCAGGGTGCGTTTTTCAAATGTAACTTATTTTTTCTTCCTTACGTTTCACTATCTTTTGTCAATCTATGCCACAATAAGTTTTATCAGACTCGATTTCATTCCACGCAAACATCTGTTTATAGATTAATCTTTGTTAACCCCGCCCTCTCCTGAATTTCATTCCGGTATAACAGACGATTAGAATGGAATCAGATATTGTCCAGACGACGAACTTTGTTTACAATACGTTAACCTAGTTTGTGTGCGCACTCCGAGTTTGGTATTATTTAATGAAGTGCGCGCAATATGTTTAACATCCAGTATTTTATGTGTATACATGTATTCTACTTTAGAGTATTTTTGTGCATCGGATGTACGATAAAAAAATATTCGTTGTAAATAGAAATAAATGTGATTGTATAAAGCATTATACAAAACGATATGCTCACTTCTTTGTAGTACTGCAATTATTTTTTTCTTTGTAAATACCGTTACGCGAAGTGTTATTTTCGATAACTCTTGTGTATGAACACGGCAAAATTTTTTTGTGTCAAAAATAAGTAAGAAAGGTTAAAGAATGAAGCAAAACAAGATTAGTAATAGGAAGTAAAAGAAGAAGTTAGCTCCAAACGTACACTTGAATGGGTTCATTTCCATTTAGTTTTAAACGCGAAAATAAAAACCCAATCGTAATGAAATTTATATATATTTGGTAACTAAATAGCCAGTTTTCGGGGATTCACAGCTAGCATATGAGTACGGGTGCTTAGACTATTTAGGAACCCGAGCTAAACTCAAACTAACTTCCGAATGTAAAATGGTGAACTCTGGAAAATAATGGGCTAAAGTTACCAATACCCGAAGCTATTGATATAAACAAATAAAAAATGTAAAAATTTAATAAATGACCAAATAAATTTGAACAATTTTCCCCTGTTAAACTTACTTCATTGTTCTTGTCTATCACCTCCACACTGAAAATAGTTTAGTTGACTAGAATATATTCTGTTTGTGTTAGATTTATATTTGAGCAGAAGTAACAGTGCTGACGAAATAATTGTTACACTTTTCAATAAAGATATTTTGTGAAAATAACACAACTAAGTTTTTGTATTTAATTTTGTTATGGATTTTCATCAAGTAAAGGTAATCAGTTATTATTGTGAAAATATTTCTTAAAGCATTACTTATGTTGTGGACCATTACCAACCACATGTATTTCCACCAGAATTTTTTATAAATGGGTGAAATTAGCTAATATATAGAAATATGCAAATTTTTGAATCTGATACTACAATGTAGTGAAACAATTATGAATAAAACTTTGGAACATTGCTCTTCGTGTCTTTTTATTATGTTTTTTTTTCATAATTTCATAATTCTTGTTGAAAGATTAATTAATTAAAGAAATTTGAAAAAGGAATGAGAACAATATGAAAGATAGATATCGAGAAAAGCCTTTGAGGTGAAAAAGTATCAACGAGGTACTTGTTCATATGCCTTGCTCATCCCAAATCAATAAAGAGACTGAAAAAAATGTATAAGCCAACAATCAGTTAACAATTAGATCGCAGCGGGTAAGATGGTTATGACATTTAATATGGATGAAAGAGAATTGGTTCAAAAGCAGTGCTGTTGGTGATGGGATAAGTAGGGAAGAAAAGAAAGAGTGGTTGGAAGGGAATTTAGAATTTTGAATAAACTAAAATGGAGAAAAGTAATTAGGAAGATAGAAGAAACACAAATCTAGACCCAGAAGCTACGAGGATCTAAAGTCGAGAGAGCTGATTTATATACAAAAATCTGCTACGAAAAGAATAAACAGTATCGTCGTCGAATATTAAAAGTGATCAAGTTTGGTAAACATAGCATAAGCTTTAATGTGAACAAAATTACGTAATTCTGCAATAACTCGCAGGGCATATTTTTCGGATTATGTTTACAAATGAAATCAGGTGTGTCTTTGTTACATCTCCTCTAAAAAATATGTGCTTAATTAAAGTTTACGTAACAGAAAAATAATTTTCACTTCAATATCCATTTACGCGTTCCAAAAATAGAAATATGAAACAGCAAGCATGTTCGTGCACATCATACTAATAATAATAATAATGGACTCAATTACGGTCAAGGTTATTTTCTTTCCCAGACGATATTTTACATGGATTGCATTTTGTTGGGTTTCCCAAACATGGATTTATATTAAACATCTATGCATTATAAATGTATCGTGTTGCTGGGAATAATTTTATTTAATCAAGTTCGCAACTTTTAACTTTCCCGTTTATTTATCGCCACCGCGCCAGAAAAGTTAGGAAAGTTTTCAGATCAACTCGTATTCTAAAACGTTACAGAAAAGTTCCAACGTGATACGACTTTATAAACTCATAAATTTCCAATAAGAAACTTTCCGCCGCTTCTTCTACTACTTTGTTGAGTTTTTGGTAGATTCGTTCGATCGATTGAATTACATCATAGTTAACAAGCGTAAGAGTAAATATTTTCTGTAGTACTATACGTAAACTCAAATATTTTTGTGTGATTTTTTGTCAATTGAAAACAATGTAATTACAATAGTCCTCAATAGCTAATAGTTTTTATATATTTGGAAATAATTTTAAATAATTAATTTGATTTTAAGTAAACTCTATTATTAATAATAATTACATATGATTTCTGACGATAATTTCATGGTAATTTCATGTCCACCGCGGCTACGAGTTACATGGTCCATGCGATCAATCCAATTTTTGACCTGGTCGTATGGCGTCAATGGTGGATTGAATATTGGCTTCCAATGCTTCAAGAGTTGCTGGTTTGTCGACATAAACCAATGACTTAACATACCCCATGAAAAATAATCCAGAGGAGTTAAATCGCAGGAACGAGGATGACTTGCCAAACCTTACTGAATAGAAATGTCAACACAGTTTGACATTATCAACTGTCAAACCATAGTTATGGATATCGATAGTTCTCATGCAGCTTAAAAATATATATATATATATATATATATATATATAAACCACATGTAAGAGTTTCTAAAGCTGAAAGGCAGGGATGAACCAGAATTGTCATGACAGATAAAGATACATAAAGCTGTGAGGATCAACGCCGTAGATAAAGTGGATCTGATGTCCAATAGGAAGATCCAATTGGCTATGTGATCTTAAATTTATAAAGCTAAAGTGTAAAATGTAGTGAAACGGCCAAGACTACATAGAGAATAAAATAATCGCAATAAAAGCTGAATTCACAAGGCATATATTGTACTAAGAAGCCAAAAGACATGAGGACTACAGATTTGAAAAGTTCGCAGTGGAACAGACTTCATGGCCACTTCAAGTGATCTTAATTCTTAACCTTAAGGACCACTTTCTACACATCTATAAGCAGAAAATCTTTCGGTATCACATTTTCGACGATTAAGCTTTTATATTTTCCTGTAATTTATATAAAAGAGCGTTTATCACACAATTTTGGCAGTTCCAAAAAAGCTATTAAAATTTTTAGTGAACAGTTTAGCCTTTGCTTTTCTTGGGAATGGTCCTTCCCTCTTCAACATTTTATTAATTTATTTTAAATATAGGACGATAATATTCGTTTACACATTTGTCTTTTGTAATATTTTTGTTTACATTTGTTTTGTAGTCACCCAGCGTCACCCATGCTTGAGAGCAATTAATACACTATTGACGTTAAATGATCCAAAAATGTTTTAGTATTCACTTTACGCTTATCTTATTTATCCCCTGTTAGTCCTATGAAATTCGCCAGACTTGCTTTTAAAAGATGCGTTACTAAGATCGACAAGCAATAGTTAATTTGAATGCTACTTCCAGTAGTCGTTCTGGTCAAAATATATATATCCAAAAACTACTTTGCTTGCAAAGTGTTTCAAAGTGATCTAACTGTCATATCTCCATAGGTTTTAAACTTTCGCACCTTTATATCTTGCATAGTTACTCTTCCTTCACAAAAAAGCGTTATTACAGTTATTACAGTCTGATTTCGAAGCGCTAAGTATTAAGATTCTAGAAACACCACGCAGATCGTACATGAGCAATTAGATTTGGATTTCAACATATTGAAATCACCACGTATGTACATAATAAAAATATATGGCTTTGTATTACTAGTATAATTACTATATACATTGCAATTTCAGGCTATTTATTTGCAATCAAATATTATATACACAAACGTATAGAAGATCATATATGCTATTTTTCACACTTTCAAAAATGAAGGTAGAAAACATGAAATGATGGAATAATAATATATGCTTCTTTAATAGACGCTGGAAGTGTTCAAAGTAACTGACTAAATGAGGAAATGTTGGTACAATTTAAAAAATGCTATACCATAGCATATAACAAGTGGGGCAGTGCAAATAGCATCGTATGTCGGTTTGGTTTTGACATTCGTGAAATAGAGACGTGCGAAATTTATAGTGAATAACAATGAATCGATGTACGCCTCGAGAACGCGCGATAATTATGACAATGTTTGCGCGCAATAATTCGTCAGTGGTGTTAATAACACAACATGAATTTCGATGAAAATATCCCAATCGTGCAAAATTTTTGAAGCACCATTACACCCTCTCAAAGTTATCGTGTGGTGTGCACTTATGTCGGAAAAGGTGATTGGACCTTATTTTTTCGAAGGAGCCGACGGTAACGCTATTGCGGTGAACGGCAACCGCTATAGAGCCATGCTGGCTGAATTTTTCTTACCGGAAATTGGCCATCTGTATTTGGAGAACATGTGGATCTAATAGGACAGGATAACTTGTCATACTGGACGCGACACAATGCGTATTTTGAAGGATGCTCCTAGCGCGTGTATTCTCGCATTTCATCGACTTGCTTTTACTGGCCAAATCTCCCGATTTGGCTGCCCCGGACTTCTTCCTCCGGGGATATTTGAAGTCGTTGGTGTACGTGTGCAAGCCCCATAGCTTGGAGGAGTTAAAGAGCAACATTCGAGCAAAAATTGATAACGTAACACCACAAATACTGCGCACAGTTATGCCAAATGTAATCAAAAGAGCCCAAATTTGCATGAACGCCGGTGGTGACCATTTGTCAGACATAATTTTACACAATTAATTGATACAAGATTTATAAGTACGAATAAACATAATCAGTTAAAAACCAAATGAGTTTTCACTTTAAACAAAAGTTATAGCGAAAGAAAAATCAGATGATGCTTTTTGCCCCACCCTGTATTTGTAAGAAGACTATATAAATCTGATCAATGTATGTATTTTATCTTTTCGTGTGTTTCGATTAAATTAAAGTTCGAATTTCTTTTTCATTATATTTATTTGCCCCGCAATGCATTTTAATATTTTCAAAATATATCGGTTTAAAATTTTAAAAGGATTTTACTGTGTTTCAAATCATTAACTTAATTGAAAAAAAAACTAATTAAATTAAATTTTGTAAATATTTTTATAAAACTACGTACACCATGAAGACTCAACAGTTATAAAAATAAAACGATAAAAAACCGAACTCATGTAATATTAATTTTTGTAACCGTCGCTGTGCTGAAAAAGTTTCCTGGCTATAAATACTAGCGGGAGTCTCGAGTATGAAAAGAAACGCATTAATTCAGAGTATTCTGACAATATAATTACTTTCGAAACTTCTCGACGATTAAAGTGTACTTCTAATTTACCACAAGTTACGTCTCTGCAGTACTTGGTATTTGCATAACTAAAAACACAATTTATGACCGCTCCCACATACTAAAAATTTAAAAAATGAAATATATTTATTAAAACATGTTTTTATAAGTAACTAGCTGTATCCTGCGCGCGTTGCTACGCCACCAATTAAAATAAATTTGAAGGAAAGACATTACACAAATATTCAATTCATTTTGAGTCATTTTATTGATTTTGTTCAATTTGAAAACATTGTGACATTGCAGCGTTTCGTTTCAATTCGATATTTATTGAAGTGCTGTGGGATACACAATATTTCTTGTTTTACTATCTGGTGCGTAAACGAATAAATCAGAAGGTTTTCCGATGCGTGAGCAGGCCACATAGAGCAGCCTATGTGAGAAGCATGGATTCTCCAAATTTAATCCACACACTTGCAATGATTGACCTTGTGCTTTGTTGATGTCATTGCGAAAGCGAGTCTTACCGGCAACTGCAAACGTTTTAATTCGAATGGCATATCCTACGGGACCATTGGGATACGTGGCAATAGTACGTCTTCACCTGTGAATTTTCCAGTCAAAATTGTTGCCTCGATAACATTGTTCATCATTTTCTTGACTGAGAGTCTGGTTCCGTTGCAAAGTCGTGGTGAATTTACGTTTCGAAGAAGAATGATGGGTACGCTAATTTTCAATGTAAGAACGTGCGGTGGCATGCCTGGCAAATCAAGCGAATTGAAGAATTCAGTTGGATAGTTGACAACTTCGTCTTGATTCACCACAGTATCGATGGACTTATATGTTGTCGTTTTGCCCGGTATTCCATACTGAATGGTGAAGTTGATGGTATTGACATCGATGTTTTTGGCCGCTAATATAGCACGCGTATTGAGCCACCGATGATTTTTGTAGTTCAATTTTCGGCCAATGCCAAATACACACTGTTACTTTATGAGCAATTTCTCTACTTCTAATGATGCAAATATGATATTTTGACATAACATTGATGAAAGATCTACCTTACCGACGCCTATTTTCTTTTAATAGATGGTCCTACCATTACTACTTTAAGAAATTTCCGTTTTCTCTGCGACAGACTGCGTATATCCAATTGAAAAGATCATCATTGAGATACGAGGGAGCGTTTTTATATTCGCGGAATGGGGGACAAGAGGTGGAAATAAAAAAACCAAATTATTTTTCTTTTTCAATATATTCACCTGCAAGACGGATACATTTTTCACATCTTTCAATTAATTTATTTATACCCTCATAAAAAAATGATTTCTCTTTATCTGCAAAATACGCCGAAACTGCCTCCTTGACTTCATCATCGACAGTAAATTTTTTACCCCGCAGCTCTTTTTTCATTTTCGGAAACAGGTAATAATCACTCGGGGCCAGGTCTGGGCTGTAGGGTGGGTGATTCACAATTTCGAAGCCCACCTTATGCAGGGCAGCTAACGCAACGCGGCTCTTGTGGACGGGCGCGTTGTCGTGCAAAAGCAGAACACCTTTTGTCAATTTTCCCCGCCTTTTCTCTTTAATGGCTTCTTTTAGTCGCTCTAATATTGAAGCGTAATATTCTCCGGTTACACCTTTATCTTTATAATCAATCAACAATATTCCTTCCGAGTCCAAAAATACCGTTGCCAAACTCATGACAACGGTATTTTATCTTCAAGGGATTCCCTTCCTTGTTTAAATAAACTATGTCACTTGTACACCATGGTTTTTCCTGGACAAGAGTCGCCCTAAACCAATGACATCTCATTCATTATGGTCGCGACTGATTTTCCTTGCCTGGTAAGGAACTATATAACGGCACGATATTCGATTTTTTCCATATTTCACTTTTCACTCCTGATTATGTTACTTGGTTGACGATAGCTCAAAGACTAACTGTCTAATAACAATGAAACTTCGTATTTATACTAATCATGAGTCGCTGCACAGGCCACGCCCCCAATGCGCCTACTCACCCCTCTACAAACCGCTCATTCCGCGAATATAAAAACGCTCCCTCGTATATAAAGAAAATGTTGTGCTGCAAACGGAGAAGCTATGTATGGAGTTAAACTATTTAAAGTTATAAATTATTATGAACGTAATTTGTATGTTCCGAATATGTAAAAAAGGATATAAATAAACAGTAGTGTTTCTATCATCATTATCTCTTCAGAATTGTGCACCAAAAGGTCCAGATGGTTGAGCAACATGTTCTTTGTATCGCCTTCAATAAACTTTTCACTTTTGTTCGTTTTATTGTTTGTTGCAAGTTGCTATCCTATTTAGGGTTAATACTATATTATTATTATATTGTTAGTATTATGGTAGGCTCCAATAACCTAACCGAAACACCTTCTCTTTAGTGCTTTTAGCTCCTTGCGAGTGCAAATTTACATACAGGCAGTTTAGATTATATCCATGTTATACAAAGAGGAAGTTTTGACAGGCATTTCAAACAGTTTTAGTAAGTTCTCATTGCATGAAGATGAGTTGTAAATATTCTGCTTTTCAGGTGTGGTTTTCGAGTTTCTCAACAGATTATTCAATCATTTTCTGTAGATTATTATGTGTTACCAGAATATTTGAAAATTCTGTCATCCTTCATTTTTTAGTTTTACGTACTTTCGAAGTAATATTCGATAATGAAAACATTATGATTTACTGTAAAAATTTCTAGAATGTCAATAAATCTACACAATTGCGTTTTGTATTTTATGTGTCGGTGTTAATATAATGTTTTTGAAAGAAATATATTAATACCCTTTTAGATATTAAAAGTACTCGATCGTATAGTATGTACATATGTACTTTTTGAGCGAAAGAAGTATATATATATACATATATGTATAACTAAGCGTGTTATTGCACATGATATTAAATGCCCAAAAAAACCTTCAAATGATTAAATAGTCACTGACAACTTCCAAATTAAGTTTGTACTGTAACAGGAAGTACAAAGAATAAAGAAGCTACATAAATTGACGCATTTGCTTACGGAATCCATACAGATACATAGAAAAAATGTAATTACTGGTTTTCGAACAACATAAACATATAGACCGTCATGGAACGAGAGGGATAGAGAAGAAGGGACAGAGAGTTGGGAGCAGAATGAACGCAAGGAGAAATGGGGTTGCTAGGCAACGAGTTATTGGGTTGGGGCGGCGCCTGTCTGCAGAGGGCACAAGGGTAGGAAAAAGCGCGTGCGGATGTGTGGGATGCGATGTATGACAGTGACAGTTTCCATGGAGATTTGATCAAAAACGAAACGCTGGTTGGAATTCTGTATGTGCGAGCGAAAACGACTTTATTTGTGCCTTTTGATCTTGAATCGTTTAGTTTTTTGCCTTCTTTCCGGAACTTTTTCTTAGATCATTTCCTAAGTCAATAACAACATTACATCTTGTATGGAATTTAATAGATTTGATAAATTCGTAAATAACAGGTAATGGTATGTGATACATCCAGGTTGTTGAGAAATAATTACTTCAATTTCAAAATTAAAATATCATTTATAAGAACATGAAGTTGATAAAAATATTAAGAAATATAGTAATTAATAAGTTATTTTCTCTTTTTAAGGTTCAATTTATTCTTCACCATACAAATAAAAGAAAGTTATTAACATTAATAATGAACACGTACGTTCATTTGGAAAACAAAAAAACGATGTTTACTATTTACTTTTAGATACATGAAACTATATAATGTATTTTGATAGAGCATAGGCACTTGTAAAAACTACAACGAAATTACGTTCTGCTGGTTTCAATATAGTAATTGTATTTTAATGACTTAGCAAATTATAATTAGTGGCAAATTACACCAGATTTAATTCCCTAAGGCAGTTTAGAAAAAACTATATAATCGAAACAAGCCTCGACCTATAACTGTACAAATATTAGCAGCCAGCCAGAGTTCAAAATATGCCAAACAAATTCATTTATTTTAAATACGTACGTTGCTTAAAAAATTTGCAGATGATACAGAAGAAAATCAATTATTTTGACCAATTTTTTTTATTGCTTTTCAAAATATTCGCCTTTATGATCTATGTATGCACTTCCGTATTCGGTGGAACCAGTTCTCAAAACATTGGGTCCCATTGTTCTTCACTCACCTCAGATACGAAGTTTTCGTAGGTTTCCTTAGTCGTTTCCGGGGTATTAAATTTCAATCCATGAATTTTGTTTTTTGGTATGGGAATAAAAAGAAATCACAAGGTGTCAGGTAGGGACTATAAGGCGGATGAGTCATCAATTCCGTTCGTGAAGCAGCCAAAAATTCTGATGTTTGAGATGCGTTGTGTGACGGTGCATTGTTTTGGTACAATGATTCGTCCTCTTGGTCTTTTCTTGCACACTTATTTGAACACAGTTGCACACAAATGGTTGTATACCATTTAGCATTGATTGTGCTATGATCCTGTAGCAAGATGAACGAAAAAAGAAGCCACCATTTTCTTGTCAGAGCTACGTCCGCGTCTCACTTTCGTGGGTTTCTCCTCATCTTTGAAGACCCATTGAAATGATTGTTGCATGATTTCTGGTTCGTAAGAATAAATCCAACTTTCGTCACCTGTATCGATGTTGTACAGTAATTTTGCTAGACCTCGGTTGAATTTTTTAAACATTTTTTTCACCAATCCATACGCCCTTTCTTGAACTTCCGTTAAATTGTGTGGTATCCGTCAAGCGCAAAGTTTACTGATGGCAAGATGACCATGTAGGATAGTTTTGATTTGGGTCACATCTACGCCCAATGATGCCTGAATATCTCTGTATGTGCAATAGTTGTCTGCCTTTATCATGTTGTACACGACGTCTACGTTTTCTGTGTTGACTGCAGTGGCAGGTCGCGTCACTCGATATGCTCTTCTTTGAAGCTAATGCGTACACACTGGAACACGTACCACCGTTCAAGAGTCGCCAAGGATGGTGCTTCATCGCCAAACAATTGCTTGATTTTTTCGCATTGATTCCATTTTTCACACACAATACATTATTTAAAAAATTACTAAAAAGAGACAACAGCATATGCTAGCAACTTATAAATGCTATTCTAACTAAAAAATCGCAGAGAATACGACAAAAATATTTCCGACAGCGTCACCTTGCGCGAAGTATCTGAACCGCCAAACTTTTAAAGCAATCTACGTACATATGTATGCTCAAAAAATGTTGGGTAATATTGTAACAGGAAACGAAACGTGGATGTACTACTTTTGTGATCTTTTAAGTCACATGTCTGCAATTTCTAGAAATATTCCCATCAAATGCATACTATTATACATATGTATGTTAAAAAACGATTTTTAAACGAAAGAGACTACGAAGAAAAGATGAATAAAATGTGGAATTGTTACGGTACTTAAGGTCGATAAAGACTCATGTCAATAAAAAATCGGTTACATTGAAAAGGGCACGTATTTCTTTTTTATTAGTGAAAAGTCAAAAGATTTATTAGATACATTAATATGATTTTTTCACTTAAGACTTTTATCAATGATCAAATCTAAAAGTTCTCTAAAGTCGTAGAATTAATTAACAAATCTTTCTATTGAAAATCATTTACTTGCTTTGACATAAATCGTTCGAGTAGTTATGGTATTTTAAAGATATCACTTCATATTGTTAGTATAAATGATAATATAGCAGTTGTTACATTTTGAAACTTGTGTGCATGTGAACGTGTTCCTGCTTCCAAGGAATTTTTGAAGGATATTAATCACTGCAACGGTGCCACAAGGGCGTATTTAAAAACGCATGTAATACGTCTTATCATTAATTATGTATCATAATTACACATTTCATTTACGGTTAATAACACTCGAGAGAAAGTTGTTGTTGCCTTCTAGCGTTACAAACCGGATGCTTGATATGCATAACGGATAATATTGAGAAAACCGCAAAAGATGAAAGCAATTACAAACAGTGTTTAAAATATAGTTTATGCGATAAATTAAAATGCGAATATACAGGAAGTTATGTATTAAAATGATAATGATAAAATAAATATCTAAAACATTCACCTATTTTTTTCAGACTTTGGATGTTCAGTTTTATTTAGTCATATACAGTCTGTCTTAGAGAAAATTGAACTTTTTTAAAATAAAAACAAAAGCTTACTATTTTGATAAAATTCATTTATTTTATTCAAAGCAGTCGCCTTCGGCTTCAACACTGCTTTGCACGGTCAATTAATACGTTGAATGAATTTTTAAGTTCATTTTTAGAGATGTTCTTCAAGATCGCTGTCGACGCCTTTTCAATGGCTTCAACGTCGACATAACGCTGTCCTTTCATCGGCAAATGTAGTTTGGATAATAGATAGAAATTACAGGTGGCCAAATCCGGTGAATACGGTGAATGGATGATGGTTAAAACGCCATTTATGATAGTTAGAAAATCAGTGATAAGCGTCGACCGACGAGATAGTGCATTATCATGTAACTAACATTTCCATGATACTAAAGGCGCACACGACGAACACGCACCAAAGGACGCTTTATAACACCAAGATAATATACATCATTTACTGTTTGACTAGTTGGTACAAATTCTTGGTGCACTATGCCTTTTGAATCATAAAAACAAATCAACATTGTCTTCTCTTTTGACTTCTCCAAACAGCTTTTTTCAGTCTTTCTTTGCTTGGATGCTTCCATTCAGAGCTTTGACGCTTGGTCTCTGGATCATATTGAAAACATCACGCCTCATCGCCAGTTACAGTAGAATACCTGCAGTTTTCGTCCTTTTTTGTCTTTAATCAAGTCTGTACAATGTTGAATTCAGTTAGTTTGTGTGGTACAAACCTTGCACCAATCTTTCTCAGTCTCAAATGTTGTGTCAAAATGTGATGAATTGAACCTTTGGAAATATTTAATTTCATTCCCACGTATCGCAACGAGGATTTCCACAGATTTTTTCGCACCACGATGTTGGTCGTCATTTATGTCCGTACGACTGTTTTTAAATCGTTTATGTCACTCATACACACTCGCACGTGACAAACACGCATCACCAAACACTTGTTTCATCAAATTAAACGTTTCAGTAAACGATTTACTGAGTTTAAAACAGAATTTGATATTTGCTCATTGCTCAAAATTCATTTCTCAACCAATGCCAAATACGTAGTTACTTTATGCGCATTTTCTCTGATTCTAGTGATGCAAATGTCATGATATTTTGACATAACATTGGTGACAGATCTACTTTACCGACGTATACTTCTTTTTTTAATAGATGGCGCCATTAAGAATTACTATTTCGTTTTCTCAGCAGCAGACTGTGTATATGTATATTGTAATGTATACATTACAAAAATAGATTTTAGAATATTTAAATAATAATAACTGTCGAACAGGTATTTCTTCTTATTGACCTTTATTAACGACGAACTAAATATAATTATCCAATGACGATGTCTGTAAAATATTAAAGAAATAAGACCACGTTTTATTCATTTATATTTAATGAATATAAAAGCTTGGAAGATTAATATAATTGACGAGTATTTTGGGTTAAACAGCTGACTTAGTCTGTACAGGTTATTTACTTTATTTTAAAGATAGAGATGTTTAAAAATATATGTAAATATTCTTATAGTATACAGTTGTTTCTATATTTATTAAATAAACATTAATGTCCACGATAAAGCAATAAAGATAATCTCTACATTCATTTCTTACCATTAATACTGATAATAGAAAGAGATGTACAACTGCTTTGATATTATGTACGTGTTCTGAATGAAATGTAGGTCGGACAGATTAGCTAATTTGTTTAGTTTTATTGAGATTTTTCCTTTTTTATTGAACTATCCGTACGCTTATGATTCTAAGAGTTTCAGTTTCAAAACAAGAAAAGAATATACATTCAGATATTACAAATTTTAAATAAATACACTACCGGTCATATTTATTTGCCCATCCCAATTTTATGTGTTTCCAAAAATACGGATTATCTTTCGAAAAATCTGTATTATAATTATTCAACAATATTATTAGTGGAAGTAATTCCATATGAATTTCTACGAAAATCTTAAATTATTTATGATATATCGTAAAGGTGTCATAAATTGGAAAAATACCATAAATATTATATAGGCTAATCCCTACAGTATTAACAGTTTTACCTGCATTTCCGAAAGGTATTACCAATATTGTGTTATTGTGCTAACTAATTACAATATTAGGATGTGTTATTCAAAAAGGAAAATAAATTTTAGGCCAGTCATGTATTGCGCCTACCGTGGAGGAGGTTCAGTAATGATTTTGGGGTGTTTTGGTGGAAGATCTGTAGGCGATCTCGTCAAAATTGAGGGAATCCTAAGAAAAGAAGGCTACAAGGAAATTTTAGAAAATAACGCTGTTCCTTCAGGACTAAGGATTCTTGGCGAAAACTTTGTATTTCAACAGGATAACGATCCGAAACACACTTCTAGATTGTGTGGCGATTACTTGCGTCAACTAGAAGAGCAAGGGCAAATCTCTATAATGGTATGGCCAGCTCAAAGTCCTGATCTGAACCTAATAGAGCTTCTTTGGGAAGAATTGGACCGGAAGGTTCGAGAACGTGCTCTATCATCCACCACTATACTGTGGGAACAACTTCAAGAAGCCTGGGCACAAATTACAGAAGATACGCTGCAAAAATTAATTGAAAGGATGCCGCGGTTATGTGCCGCAATTATCAAAAATAAAGGTGGGCACATTGATGAGAGCAAAATTTAATAATAATTAATGATAAAGTTTTTATATAAGAAAAATGTAACTATTTTATGTTTACTTTACACTATTGTATTGGTACAATAAATAAATTTTCAGTACACATTTGATAGTATAATAATTTTGGCTAAAACTAAGGGTGGGCAAATAAATATGACCGGTAGTGTACGTTGTCAACCTAAATATTAAATTGGCGCATTATCAATATTAAACTTTTCTACACCAATTTAATCACACGATATAGCATGTGGGCCAGCATTTTTCACCATCTTTCTACGTTAATTTTTGTTTATATTTTGTGACTCATATACAATTAGTCACGCGTGTTTTCGCATAATCCCATTAGAAAAAAATCATCAAATGTAAACATACGATTATAATAGAACATATAAATTCCGTATTTTAACATTAGTCACAAAATTAATCAATTAAGGTTAACCCCTTTTCGCATTAATTTTCGTATTCTGTATACGTATTTCGACAATTAAGTTGTCATCAATTAAACAGTGTCGCACCTGGAAAACTACGGCAAAATACCTGTACGAAAACAAATTCCGCACACGAAGCGAACCGCTAAAAGCCAAAACGCACACTGTGATTAATTATGTGTATATGAACAAACCTAACACAAAATTAAAATTAAAATAGTGTTTTCTTGTAGTCAAATAGCTTTCTTAAAAAGTATATATTATATTTAACTTGCAGAGAGCTTAATTTGAAATTTAATTTATTTAAATTGAGTCTATGTTGTTAACTAAATTTGTTTTTTCAATATCTACAGTATTTATGATTCTGTTACATGTTCTATCATCAGAAAATAAGCAAATTTGTATTGTTTTTTACTAAGAATCTTGTCCATTCTACGCACCAGATTTTATTCATGATAAGAGACATGTTAACAGAACATTGTACCGTTTAAGAAATACATATATAATATGAGTTTAAAAGAAGAAAACATAAGTAAATTTTGCCAAGTAGCAGAGAAATGCGTAATCTACGTACTACGTCAATATGAGGGCTTGGAATGAACGCGGCTTCTAAAATTGGAAATGATAACCTGAAGCGGAATTTTATTGAAAAACCACTTTTGACTGAAAGAATGCTGCTAGGAAACGTATTCTAATGAAATATGAAAACCACAATATGAGGATATGACAATTAAATAACGAGACTGCCTTCCTTCCATCGCGCAGTCGCAGCAGGCGAGGCTGTAATTGGAATGTCATTGACCTTGACACTTCCCAAGCAACAACACGTAGTTTAGTCTCTTTGCTTGCTATAGTTTATTTTCGAGCTTTAATTGTAGAGCACACTGTTACTTAGTAGTGCCTTAGTAGTATTCCTTATCGAATTAAAAAAATCGCCAACAGAATGTTAAAGGTGTTTGGCGGAAGTGTTTGATGATAATTTTATGTAACTCCAAGCCAGAAAAAAGCACGAAGAGCAAATCGAAATTGAAGGCAATGCTGATCGTTTTTTTTAATATAGAGGGTGTTATCATGACTGACTGGGTGTCTGAGGGTTAAACTGTTAATCAGAAATACTACAAAGAAGTCTTAATCAAGCTGAGAGAAAGAGTATGGAAGAAAAGAGCGGATTTGTGGCAGAACGTCTTGTGGATTCTGCACCAGGACAACGCACCAGCTTACAATGCCCTATTTGTGAAGCAGCTTTTGGCGGACAAGCGCAATACTGTGCTTGATCATCCTCCGAATTTGCCAGATCTCACACAATGTGACTTCTATCTGTTCCTAAAGGTGCATTAAAGAGAACACATTTTCAGTCTGTTGGCTCAACTAATCTAATCAGGTGGAAGGTATTCATGGCATTGTATTATGATCATCAAGGTATTAGGTTTGATACCAATAGGTGTAGATTCCAAGGCTTATAGATTGTGATTCTTGTTTTGTTTTTTTTTGTTCCCTAATCAGATTTTGTTTACAAAATCCTAACTCAAAACTAATTAGCTTTGCTGTTCCCAACGGTGCATTCACATTTTCAGTCTGTTGTCTCAACTAATCTAATCAGGTGCAAGGTATTCATGGCATTGTATTATGATCATCAAGGTATTAGGTTTGATACCAATAGGTGTAGATTCCCAGGCTTATAGATTGTGATTCTTGTTTTGTTTTTTTTTTGTTCCCTAATCCGATTTTGTTTCCAAAATCCTAACTCAAAACCAATTAGCTTTGCTCTGTTCCCAACGGTGCATTAAAGAGAACACATTTTCTCTGAAAATCTAATCAGGTGGAAGGTATTCATGGCATTGTATTATGATCACAATTAGAGTTTGAAATGTTAGCTTATAGATTGTGATTCTGTGTTTTTTTTTGTTCCCTAATCAGATTTTGTTTACAAAATCCTAACTCAAAACTAATTAGCTTTGCTCTTCTTGCCTTACTTTGAAATTGTCGATGACTGTGAAATGTTAGCTACTGTTTTGTGTCTTTTTTGCTGGCGAAGTTTGGTTTTAATTTAGTCTTTGTGAATATTCAGTTTTACTTTCTTGGCCACTAACACTATTTCATTTTTTGTGCATTTCATCGTTTTTATTAATTTAGCACATTTTAAATACAGCTACATTGTCTAATGGATGCTTCTTATTGACACACTCGTATTTGCAGTACCGACTACGTTAGAGTTTAGACATTTAGACACTTTTTAATAATTTTTTTGTAAGTAACATTTCTTTCGTTCTAGTAGCTCAAACGACCAATACTAACATTCGTAAGTTATAAATGTTGAAAAAAATTCTCAATTATAAATGCATTAATTCACGAATTATTGAAAAGAAATAGCTGTCGTGCATTAAAAATATTTAAATGCAGAAAAATTGCAATTTTATTTTAAATTTCCACAAATTCAGGTAAAATAGCTTTAAATGTTAACAATAGGCTATTAAACCCAATGAATGATCGAGCCCACTTAATACCATTCAATAACAATATGTGATAATAAAATTTGTAATTAGTAAAGAAAAAGAACAGCTAATCATAATAAACGACTATAAAAATAACAATAACTAATTACATACAATATAAGTGTAGTCAATGTTTTCACGGTTATTGTATTCCATTCCGTTGTAATTAGCGTG
The DNA here is from genome assembly GCA_031893035.1 of Dermolepida albohirtum. NCBI lineage: Eukaryota > Metazoa > Arthropoda > Insecta > Coleoptera > Scarabaeidae > Dermolepida > Dermolepida albohirtum. The sequence continues at coordinate 263,342 of JAVIWB010004020.1, read as the reverse complement.
AGAATAGTAAAGTGTATTTGCTTTTTCCAACTGTAGAGGTCACATGAAGGTGAAAAATATCAACACTCAAGTAACGTACGCTGTTTTATTAATGGAATAACAATTACTACTGACAAGACGTATGTAAATAAGTATCGTATAAATTGTATGAAGGAAAAGAAAACCATCGCTCCTGCAACTCTTTTTATAATGTCCATATGAGATGACACATATGTGTGTATACGTAGGAGAGTGTTAAACGTGCGAAATTTCACCTGTCCAATCGTGTGTCGACATTCCTTCGTCTTCACATGTTGCCCTCATGTTCTTCTCTCTTCACAAAACCGGATCGGGCATCACCTGCCGCCTCACAAGCTGCACGACCTTTTGCGTACTTTAAATGCTTTCTAGGCGACAGCTGCTTCCGTGCACCCTCGACATTAAAATTGCCTACCAGATGTGTAACGCTTTCAAAATCCTTTATTCACGACAATTGTCTGGTCCGCCGTACGTTCGACGAAACTTACAACGTGACATGGTTATATGAATATCGACTGCATTAACTCTTTTCAAGACCCACTCGTACGTAAACTTTTTTATTACAGAAGACAATGTTTGGTGTTAGCTATTATTGTTATTATAGAGTTTTCATTTTAAAGAATTTGAACATTATAATTTATGTTATGATCTATTTGATTGCGTATTTATGTTGTATGTGTATGTTTTATTTTTTTGAAGGTTACTTTGTTGTTTATTTCACAGGTTGTTCATCTTATATCGTCTTAAGTACAAAAGTCTTAACAATTTTTCCTTATGCTATATCTCCCATTCTACATTAAATAATTCTCAGTGGCACTGATATAATCATTGCTACCATATTTTCTTTGATATACCAAATAACAGGCTTTGTATCAATTTCGGATAGTCAAATGAATTGTATACAAGCGTCAACATTTTTTTTATTAATGACTTAATACCACAGCTTGATGGTATTAGTGTCATTTATTTATGATTGTAGCAGCTGCCCATTAATGATGGAAGTTGATATATCAAATAAAGTAAATTTCTTTGCTTAACGCTCAGAGCTATATTGTCATGGTACTGTCAAAGTTAATATTAATGGAGACTGTGGTTCATTAAATTAATCAATTAAGATTAACCCCTTTCCACAATAATTTTCGTATTCTATACACGCATTTCGACAGACTAAATTGTCATCATAACCAGATAATTAATCACACTGTGGCACCTAGAAGGACGGTTAAATTCACACGAAGAGAAAGTCTGTACTAGACTTACACCATCGAGACAAATGTGGAAACTTACGTCATGCTGCAGATATTTTATCGGTCTTATCCATTTTTCGCGACGCAATAATAGCTATGAATAATGTAAGTGTGTTATTTATAAAACGAAACATAAGTCGCAAGGACGTCCGTTTGTTCGTACAGTCGCTTTGTTACGATCCTGACCCGCGGAAAAAATATCCTAAATTTAATAATGATGCAATAGATCTAATACTTTTTACCTATGAGTCTCGGTTTCATTCATTGTGATGGAAAACTGCGAAATTTAGATGAAAAAATGGAGGCTATTGAGTACCAGATTTAGGCTATTATATGCGATGAACTTGAGCATGCTTTTGAAGACATCAAGTAGGAAATTACTTTGTCTACAGAATGAATATCACAATTTATAACATCTTTTTGTAATTGTATTATGATTTGAATGAAAAATGTTTGTATTTCTGTCACAACAATGATTTTAAAATTTATTGTAATTTGCAAACATTGGCAACAAACAGTTCCAAAAGCAAGGGTTTTCGATTCTAACAAACAATTTTCATAGTTCCATCAAAGTGGTTATTGTATGAGATGTTAATATCAATTGCTGCAATCGAAATCAAGTGTAGTGGTACACAATGTGATACATGCTCTCGCCTTCAATTATTAAAAGATACCCATTACAATACTTGTAACATTTTATGATACCTATTTTCTCTTGTCTTTGTTAATGCTAAGGAATCTTAGATGATGGTACACCTTATCTTCCTATGATTTATAAAAGCAATGTCATCGCTCTTTCACTATATGTTCTCCACTTTCTATTTATTCTCTGGGATTTGGTTCTATTATATTTATAAATTGCTTTAACTTACAATACCTTTCTTATCAGTGTTAGCTTTTGATTTATTAAAAGTAAAAAAATATTGTATAGTTTCTGATGAAACCAATGCTTTTATTTCATATGGATACTCTTCAAAGATTTGGCATTTGGGATGGTTCATAAATTAGTAATCTAAGATTATAAATATGAGTAAATAAGATGAGTGCATAGCTGCAAACATGCACTACTGTCCATATTAGTAACTAATTTATATGAAAACTTCATTTGTTATTGTATTATTGTTTATAGATGCTTATAAAGTATAATAATAAAAATTAAAGTAATTTTAACGTTAAATAAACAAAGGTGTCTTAAACATTCCGCTCATTGAAGGAACCCTCTTTTGCGCGAAGAACAGTCCGTACAATTCGAGGCATCCGTTTCACAAGTTTTTCAAGGACTCTATTCGGTATACTATTCCATTTTTATTACAATATGTTCCACAAATGATTTGTTGAGGTAGGACACACTTTTCGGACACTCCTGTCCAATTCATCCTATAACAATTCTATGGGGTTTAGGTTGGGGTTTTGAGGTGGCCATGTCATTATTTGTAAGATATTATTGTTTGTCCGTTATTCAAGAAGTTCTTACATGCGCGTTTGAGGTCTTTGTCTTGCTTAAACACGGAATTTTCGCCGATTAAACATAGCCCCGATGGTATGGCATTTTCTTGCGATGTTTCTAAATAATCCTCCCCGCAATATATCCTCGATTCGCTTCAAGTCCCCTATGTCGGTGTAGCAAAGCAACCCCGAACAAGCACAGAACTTCTTCCTTGTTTGACGGTTGGCGCTATACAATCCCGCAGCATTCTTTGACCATTCGCTCTTCTTACAAAAACATGCTTTGATTGTCCAAAAAACTCTAAACTTTTATTCATCAGTCCATAAGACCCTTTTCCAGCCATCCAGTGTCCAATATCTGTGTGTTTCTGCCCATTGTTGTCGTTTTTGTTAATTTTCCCCTCAAAGTAAGGGTTTTATTACAGCAATGCGGACGTGAAAATTTGTAGCATTTAATCTTCTTTTCACCGTAGTAACAGAAATTTTTCTTGCACGGTCGCGAATCATTTCTGCGGCGATATCGGGTGGCGTCAGTCTCCCATTTTGTTTACTCAGCAATTTTATACACTCATCGTCAGCGTGAGATGTTATTCGATTACGAACCTGAACGTGCTGAATCTCTACAACTACCCGTGTGTTGATGTCGCCGAATGATATCACTAACAGTCGATTTATTAACATGTATTTTTCGGAAATTTGACGCTCTGAATAACCTTCTTGATGAAAAGCAATAATTATAGAATGTTTTTCTAAACTTGTTGGTTTTCCTCTCGGCATTTTAAGAAGTTCACATAAAAAATACGGTCCGCATTTATCAGTGATGCGGACGCTAGCAAATTTATTTGAAAACTAATGCATATTTCGGTACGCAAGACCCTTTGGGCCGAGGGCATGTAAATTTCGCAAGGTTTTTTGCTAGCAAAGTAATAGATATATTTGCTTGCAATTGTTTATAAATCTTGTAAAGGACCTAATGTAAATATATTATTTATATTCAAACGAAATTATATTATTTTTTGGAAGAGTTTACTAAATTTCACTGGCTGTCCGAACTAATATGGACGGTAGTGTACATATACTCTATATTCTAGAAAGTATTTACGTTTGCTTTTGTTTAAACGCCATGGACTTTAATAATCGGAGCGTAATCCTCTTTTATGGTAAATCGGTACAATAATTAAAGGCAATAGAAAGATAACCGTGACGAATTTATTATTTTACAGTTGCCGATTATCTGGGGCGACGGTGTTTTTCTCACAGGTGGTTCAAGACGTGAGAGCAATTAGCCATTGCGTAATATTCATTCGCATACAAATTGATTTTACTTTTTCCATTTTGAAGATCAAACGTCGCTAAAATGTCTGTATTATATTAATTAAACGGTTTCGCTTAATATTTGTGCACGGTAGTAACTCGTTAGGTTCATTAAAAGCCCAATTATGTGTAAATGTAGTTATATACTGCATTAATCCATTCAAAACTGAATTAATTACTTTGCACTGAGATTTCTGACCCAATCAATTATAAATTTGCTCTACAGTTTTTTCTACTGATAGTGTTTCAAATATAATTTTCACTTTTTTAATAAACGTATTACGACTGAAACTAATCGAATTAGAAAATTCAAGTGACTACTTCCTAGACTATTTTTTTTACTCTTATTAGATTTAAATTTACTGTTATTACTTAACTTATTTGTAATAATTTTGTTATTGTTAAAAATTAAAAATATAAATCTGGTACGTAGACTTCCGCGGTCGTGGTCCATACTATCTGCTTCTGGGCTTCAGGGCTGGAACCGCATCACTCACTCATATGAGACATCTTCAGGGCTCAACTACTGCTACTCTCTGTCGCACTGAAACTCAAAACGTCGACAGTTATATCAGTGACGCGGTTCCAGCCCAGAAGCAGATAGTATGGACCACGACCGCGGAAGTCTACGTACCAGATTAACCAGCCTCTACGGGGAGGATATTCAGAAGACCAGAGAACTTAAAAAATATAAATTTTATGCAAACAAAGCTTCCTCCAAAACACGCATTTTACGTTTTTAATCATTTATGATACATTTGTGTTTGGATACCTAGTTTTGAAACATTTAGTACTTCACACTGCTTCATGAAGTTTTTCCCAAACGCATTTGGATGTCGTTTTAATCATCCTTTATACTGAAAATAAACAATTTCGAGGTAAAAATTCAACTCGAGCTACAAATTCTTAGGAACTTCCACTGGAACCTTATGATTTTACTGTTGGAATGAGTAGTTCCTCAAAGCTCATCTTCATTAGTCCAAATTGATTTAATATGTATTTGTACAATAACATCTGGTACGTAGACTTACGCGATCATGGTCCATACTATCTGCTTCTGGGCTTCTGGGCTTCTGGGCTGGAACCGCGTCACTGGTATAACCGCCGACGTTTCGTACCCGTACCGTCAGTTTCAGTGCGATAAACAGTAGCAGTAGTTGAGCCCTGAAGCTGTCCCTTGCGAGTGGGTACGAAACGTCGGTAGTTATACCAGTGACGCGGTTCCAGCCCTGAAGACCAGAAGCAGATTGTACAATAACAATTTGTCGTCTAAAAAAAGCTTGCTAATTTGGTAGCAATAATTCAGTACAGTTTTCTTGATTTAGAATATCTCGATCGATTAGTTGAACGAATGCCACGTGTTTGTCAAGCCGTGATCGCAGCTAGGGGTGGTTACTTTGATGAAAGTCAAATTTAAGCTAACTTATTATAATATTACTTATAATGTCAATTGCTTGAATTGTATGTTAATTTAGTATTTTATAAATAAATTTGCCATGAAAATAAACAGTCTCTTTAATATCATTGCGCAATTAAAATTATCTGTAGTGCGATTAAACTTATGGACGGTAGTGTACATTGAACAGGGGAATAAAGCAATTCAAGTTTCACTTTCTATTGCGACTAGGTTATTTTGTATCTGTCTTGTTTCTGTTTAAATAAATTGTACTGTTTTCAATAAAAATAAAATATAGGTTCTATTTGCATATAATGACATTTGATTTAGCACTATTACAAGTCGGGGAAAACAAGCCAATTCCTTGTATTGCTGACACGCAAAATCAATAGCTTAATGCAAATTCGCGTATGTATTCATCGACCTTGAAATGATAAATCAAAGTATGTTGGGTTTTCAAAAGACGTTCTTTCATCAACATGTAATCATTCTCCTGGTATTTTACCATTGTTCTGACGTCAACTCTTAACAAGACATTAATAATATAGAAATACAAAATTGTGTAATTCAATCTGTCATTATTGATATTATTCAAGTTCCATGTAAATTGATACGACAGACATTTAGGCTTGCAACTATGCGATCTCTTTATTTCTTGAAATTCTTAAAACAAATTTGTGTTAAAACATCTCAATTTCTTGTAGATACTGTTTGTTGTTTAATAAACGAATTAAACGTTATATGTAAGAAAGTGACGTTGTATTTTTAAATACAGAATTTGCAGTAGTAGCAGTAGAAAAATTAAGTGTACAAGAAATGCTGTGCAATTCATGTTAAAATGTAACAAGGAAATAGCAAGCTATAAAAATAAACTGACCGTACTTGAGAAAGAAAAGGCCAGTAAAATCGCTGAAAATCACCTGAAAAATTAAGTAGCAAATAATGGGGGTGAGAATTTTCGCAAGCTCTTTGAAAGCCTTACTCATTGAAGTGCACAAGAAAATACCATTCGCCTAAGCCAAAAAGTTGACTACTGGAAGACTAATAATGGACGTACATAAATACAGACCCACATTTCTTAATACTAGCGTGTTCTGTTTTTTTTTACTGTACTTTTTTCAGCATTTTGGGCGACAATATCATTTGGAAGTTGCTCAAGATATGTCAATAGTACGTTTTTGAGATAGAGTTCATCTTTGAGAAAGATACGAGATTTATTACGTAGTTCTTATTGTCGGATTAATTAAGTTGTTAGGTGTAAAAAACACTAGTTTTAACAAATACAGCTTGTGGAATTAACATGGAATATGCTATGTATCATTTAAAGATCACATAAATATGGTGGGGTTTGAAAGTACCTAGTAAAATATACTGACGATTAAGGGGGACTAATTTTTCTTACTGTTATGTATAATCACGAACTCCTTGAAAAAGTTAAACAAATTTTTGCAAAATGCGGTTATACGTGCGAAGTACGTGAAGGTGTATAGCTTTTTGCAGTTAATCTGAACTCAGAAACCATTCCAAATTGTCGGTGTTTTTCGAAAATCTTCCTGGCTGTTTCGATGTTCTGCTCAGTAGTGAACGAGATGGTGTCCTGACTTTGGAGCATCTTCCAAGCGGAAATTTTTTCTCCATACACCATTCAGGTACGGTCGTTCGTTTTTTAGCATAGAAGCCATTTCTTTACTGATCAATATTCAATTCGGACATAGGTGTAGCATAAAATTCATCAGTTATTGATAACACAGCAAAATGTCACAATTCCAATGCAACTAACAGAGAGAGATCGTTTGCAAAAAACGTCCTATAAGGTGTTTTCAAATTTTTAAATAACCAAAACTCGGACGGATTCTATGGTGGTTGGTCCAGCTTAAAGTTACACTTATGAAGGATAGGTTAGACTTTGGCTGCTTTCTGAACTCGTACACCGTAATGAAGAAAGAGCACTTCTTTGACACACACCTGTACGTTTTTGATCAATAACCGTACGCAATTTTGTTAACGTTTACCATAGGTAACAGCTATATAGGCTCTTTTGGCATGTGTTAAACAACCCCTGCTTGACCCAAAAGGCATTTTTAATGGATTTACGACCCCAACAAAACTGTTTTTACCAGTATGTTGCTTTAAAATGTGACTGAGCCTCATGTCCATACACTACAATCATTCAATAGTGAATAATTTTAAGAGAATTCTGCATTTTTGGCAAAAATTTAATGGCATTGCGGTGTTCTAATTTCCCGAACTTCACACACTATATAGCACGAAGTAATGAAAGAATTGAAGTCAAATTTCATACATAATTTGAAAAATGTTGTTCCTATTGAACGTTACTAGACACCATACAATTAGCTGTTTGCATCATGGCTGGATAGATTCTTTTTTTAAATCCCCTCTTGAGATCAATTATTTAAAATATGCGGAAATTACTTTTTCATTAAATAAGCTTCAGGTATTTTCGTATTTTTATTGATTATTCTATATAAATATAACCATAGTACGTTATTTAATACATACACTTAATTACCCATTAAAATGTGAACATACTGAAATAGCATTAATAGCTAAATAAATAATGTATTGTTGTTTATCATGCGCTCGTGGATATTTACATTAATTAATTTCTAAGTTTGTAAATAAAACATTTCCTTCTGGTAAGTTACAGTACCGTATAATTGGGAACATTTCTCAGAAATTCTTTATTACTGATACAAATCATTAACAGTTAATTATGACCGGGTATGTTATTGGACTAACTGATTGATTGTAATCTATTACGTAAGAGTTTCTTTTACCTTGTAATACTTTCTACAACGGCGTTGAATAATTCAATTTTGCCGATAGCTTGTCCTTGTTTCCAATAGAAATTTATTATTACCGGTTTTGTTAAAAGTAATATGTTTTATTAGCTGCCATAACGTTCCTTACAATGCAATCAATTTACTTCCACAAATAAGAAAACGACTTGATAATCGAATGCAATCGTTTGCAAAATACGTACTTAGAAAACTATTATCCAGGTACTTCCGTTATAGCTAACAAACGACCTTAAGCGACCTCAGAAAAACATATAAATTACCTCTTGGGGCTAGCCTGTTATTTTCAGGCACCCTTTTTCGAGTAAATAATAGAAAAAAATAACAGTTATTTACCTGTTGCTTTTCTAAAGTAAGAAATTTTTACCTGTTCTGAGAATATTGTCTTAAATCATTTCTAAGAATTGAATAGTAAAGTGACATCATATGTGTATATATCTGAGTTATTTTAACATTAAATTAAATAAATATTGGGTTGGCAACTAAGTACTTTCGGTTTTGTAGTATAAAATAAAACACTTTTTTTTAAACAAAGAATAGTTTTTAATCAATTATATATTTTCCATTTTGCTCAATGACCTTTTGCCATCTTTCTTTCAGCTGCATAATTCCGCGGTCATAAAATTTCTGGTCATTATCAGCAAAAAACTGAACCAGGTGCGAGTGAAGGTCATCGTCATTTGTGAAAGTTTTACCATTCAAAGAATTCTGCAAACTTCCAAATAAATGGTAATCAGATGGTGCTAGATTAGGGCTGCATGGGGGATGTGGCATCACTTCCCAGCCAAGCTCCAATAGTTTCCCACGAGTTGCCAAAGATGTGTGAGGCCTTGCATTATCTTGGTGGGAAACTACACCTTTCCGATTTGATAATTCTGGCCGTTTTTCTTTGATTGCTTCATCCAGTTTTATTAATTGTTGACAGTAAACATCAGAATTGATCGTTTAGTTCCTTGGAAGCAGCTAAAAAAACACAACACCTTTGTAATCCCACCAAAATGACAGCATGATCTTTTTTGGATGCAATTCAGCTTTCGATGTGGTTTGAGCTGGTTTATCGTGTTTGCTCCATGATCGTTTTCGAACTATGTTACTGTACAGGACCCATTTTTCATCACCAGTGATGATTCTTTTTAAGAAAGGGTCTGTTTCATTTCGTCTAAGGTGCATATCGCAAAAGTTGATTCTTTGTGTTAAATGAATTTATTTCATTTCTATTCGTGAGGTACCCAAATATCAAGCTTCTTAACTAGCCCAAGACATTTTAAATGTTTGTCAATTGTTGTGTGCGATACATGTAGCCTCTCCGCAACCTCTCGAACTGTTATATGACGATCCTCTTCAATTATGACTTTGATTTGGTCATCATCAACTTCAGTAGGCCGACTAGAACGGTGTTCATCTTTGAGGGAAAAATCTCCAGAACGGAATTTTTTATACCAATTCTGACACGTGCGCTCTGTTAAGCAATTAGTACCATAAACTTCACATATCTTTTTGTGAGCCGCAGCAGCTTTCTTTGCTTTACGGAAATAAAATAGTAAAATATGTCGAAAATGTTCGTTCCTGCACTCCATTTAAAATTAACCCACAACTAATAGCTTTAATAAAAATCACGCACTACTTGCTTCTGAAGTTACGTCAATGTGACTAGTATCACGCGACAAACGGTAAAGTACAGCACTAATATACGTTATAGAAAAAATAAAGCAACGCTCTCTATCAGTAAAAACCAAAAGTACTTAGTTGTCAACCCAATAATATTTTGTGTTTTTCAAAATTAGTTTCCCATCTTTTCAATCGCAATTAAGAATACTCATTGGAATAACAAATAAATATCTTGTATACGATGTTGTAAAGTTGTAATTTATAAGCAATATTAGATGACATAAAAATTTTCGCACATTCTCCAAACAATCTATGTTTTGTTTTATTGTTTATATTTACAAATTAAACATAGTACAGAGCTTGTTCATAAAAATCACTAACCAAAGTAAACACACGTGCTAACAATATAAAAATATGTTAATCGATTATTAAATAAAATACATAAAGAAAGTTTACGATGACGAAAATCATTCGAATATCTTTTTTATGGTAAAATTTATTATAACTTCGAATACGAACTTGATGCGGATATTTAAAATCGTTTAATATCCGTGATATATGAAGATTCATCACGGATATTTAACACATAGCTATCAGGTAAAAAAAATCCCATGAATACTTATCCAAAGTTGTTACATAAATGTATCTACAAGTGCTTATTATGGACATCCTGCATCCTGGAACAAGCGAGTCGCGAATAAAAAAGTATTAGAGTAAATAAACAAAAGAAAATTATGAATGCAGCAAATTGAAAACAGCTTCAATATTTGGCGTATGTTGGGAAGGAACGATATAGACTACTGCAGTTAATGCTGTATGAAAATTTAAAATTTACGGCTACTACGAGGATAATAATTGAACGAAAAATGAGTTAAGCTTGTTACTTATTTATTGACCTATTGGGCCCAACAATGCTGAAGGGCCAATATGCCATTATACTATGTTTATAATGATTCTCTTCAGGATTCTCAAAGTACCTTTTCGTTAAAAAGAAAAGTTTGGGTGTGGGGAATAAGTGAAAGTCACTAAGAGCTAGCTCTGGCGAATAGGAAGGCTGAGGCACAGATTAAAATACTTAATTGGTATTGTCGTGAAGAAGGAAAACCTTTGTTGCGTTCCATCTCAGGTCATTTTTCAGAAATTGCTTTTTAGATCTGTCTAATAAGGTGATATAATACGATGTTGTTAATTGGGATCTTTAGAATCTTAGGAAATTTTGGTCATAACTTTTCTTACCGATGGAAATGTTTTGACTTTTTTAAAATGAGGGTTATCATGATATATGTGTCCACTGAAATTGCCGTTTGGGTTCATGAAGATAATGAGAAGCCATGTTTCATTTTCCGTACCAAATTTTTGCAAAAAAAATCATTTTGTTTCTTATTAAACACCTTTAAATTGTTATCTTTGGATATTCGCATTATTTCATATTTTTGATAGCAATTTCACGCTACCCACCCTGTTGACAGTTTGACATGAATAAGTACTTCGTGATGTATGTATACATTTAGTTCTTCAAAACAATGTATGTGTAATATTATTAATTCTTTATTTTCGGAATTGTTGCAGTTTGGAATGGTCGTGGTTACATCTGTATTACTTACATCGCGCAACTTGATTGCATTCAAAGAAGCATTGTTACCTAAAGTCTGTTGCATATCAACAAAGATTCCAGATATCAGAGTCCTTCGCGAAATAAATTGGATTGTATTATGAATTACGAATTTATACATTTTAGGATTTTTCATTGAGGCACTTTATTCACATAAGTGGGGGCTGCAAAAACATTTTTTAGTTTTACGAACCGTAAACTCTGCCACAAATCGTTAAAGACGTAATAGGATTTTTGGAAAAATGTATAATTTATTGATGAAAATAAATTAAACATTTTTAAGACATGGCCAAAATATAAAGAGAAGTTACATGCGAAGATGTTATTTGGAGATTTATAACGGTAGCTACGTAGATACATTTCTTTCATTGATTGGGTCTTCTAGTGGGATTCGAAATCAAAATATATTGTTTATATAGTATCAGAGTGGTTGTTGTATGATGTATCTCAACAATTACCACCTATTCGCCAGCTTGTGGAGAATCTATAAAATGATTTGAAAGGAAATATAAGATATCAAATAAGGACTAAATATTATTCATGGTCCATGCTATCTGCTTCTGGGTTTCCGGGCTGGAACAGCGTCACTTGTATATCTGCCGACGTTTCGTACCCATTCGTATGGGACATCTTCAGGGCTGAACTACTGCACTGAAACTGAGTTCAGTTTCAGTGAGTCAGTTTCAGTGCAGTAGTTCAGCCGACGTTTCGTACCCATACAAATGGGTACGAAACGTCGGCAGATATACAAGTGACGCGATTCCAGCCCAGAAACCCAGAAGCAGATTGCATGGACCACGACGGCGGAAGTCTACGTACCAAATTATTCATGGCTTTCTTACATTTGTACTTTATGTAGGACAACTTTTACGAGATATTTAATATTAAAGAATCATTTGTTTAAAAAAATCATTACAATTTATTTTGGGCCATATTCCGTTCTTTTATTATAGAAGAAGGTATTAGAAAAGTGTTCAACTTTTTCATAACTAGGAAATTAGGCAGCATCACTAGAAGTGGTCTTCAAATATCGCTTGAAATGTTCAAACGTTGAAGCTATTTTAGAATTATAACAGGATAGGTCTTCCACATCACCGCTGCATAAGAGTGTTTGCAAACTGTATCTTCTGTGTGCTTGATGGACGTATGTATGTACGTAAGCTCGTCATCATCACAATATTACACTTTTCTTCATTAATATGTTATAATTTGTGTTATAGTAAACGAAATAATTACGCAGCGATAAAATATTCTATAAATAACACTATGTTAAAGAAAAAAGTGTTTGTTATTAAATAAACTTACTGCAAAGGCACGAGAGATGGGCTAAAATTAGAGCAAAATTAGTATTTCAACGGTATGACAATAAGCCGCCGCCGCATCGTTTTTCATTACGTTGGATTGCTGCCAAAATTGCAGTTCAACAAGTTAAATGAAACGAACCTTCCCAAAATATCCCGTCTGTGATTAATGTTAATCGGTTTAAACTACGCTAAATGTGTGTATCATCAGTGTAAAGAAAGAAGGAAAGAAGAAAACAAAAAGAGATGCACACTCTCTCGGAAGATGCATCTCGGTCCAAAGTCTTAAATTTATCGGTTATACTGAAATGAATTTTCCGCCAACCATTTCGTGTGCGCGTTCGATGTAACCCAGTTCTTTCGAAACGACAGCTGTTACACACACGGAGTCGGGTTTATTTATTTTGGGAAATATGTACGACGGATAGTTTACTGGGTTGATAGTTGTTTTTATCAAAATCGTCGACTTCCTATTCACGTACCACCGCTTCCTTTCAAAGATTGCGATAAACTTGGAGACGTGTATCCGTTCTTAGGAATAGTTGACGTAAACAATGTAAATAAAAGTGTCAATAGCGAGATTTTTTATAAGACCTTATCAATATTTATCGGAGTTGAGGAAATATTATTTGAAAACATGAAAGATATAAAGTTGTATAATCACTGGTAGACCACAAATTCACAAAAGATATTTTTTAGCGTTTCTTTATTGACATTTCCTTCTAACGTAAAAGTTAAATATTCACTCACTTTTATTTACGATTGGAAGAGTACCTAGTTATATAGTTTTTTAATATTACATATACCTAAAGAAACCAGTTAGTACAAGTCGTTTAAAAGTGGTTCAATTTAATAATAGCCATCCACCATTACTCCCTTTCACTTGACTGTGACTTTGAAGTAAATGTCAATTAATTTTTCTGGTTAAACTACATATGAGCAATTATTTTGAAAGCTAACAATTTCCTGATTTTATTTTTGATCTTTTGACATTTTTATTTTATTTTTTACTTATTTAATCCTAAGTCCTTTTACCCTGCGGTGTCGGACTGAATTTTAGATTATATCTTGTATATTTTACCATTTAATTTTGTTTTCAGTTTGTCTCATTCAGTACTTCCTCCCTTTCTTTTTTTTATCATCAGCTTCCATTGTTCTCTGTCTTGAGCTAGTTGTTTGATTTCATGCCATCCTATATTCCTCTTCTCCATCGCCTCATATACTTGCTCCCTCCAAGTTTTCCGTGGTCTTCCCATTCTGTTTCTACCCTCCGTCTTAACTTCAAAGCTTATCTTTTGACTTATTAAATTTAAACTGAAAACTACGTGCCTATAGTATATGTTATGTACATATACTCAAAGTTTTAGTACGTGACAAGACTTTTAACTTTTTGAACTTTTCTGGCTTAATTGTTATGTGGAACAAAATAGTCTTGTTTGAGGGCTAATCTTATTGTTATCTTTTAATATAATCTGCTTAACAACTCTTCTAAAAGAGTTATTAATCGTTAATCCTTTTTTTGCTACTTTTCCCAAACTACCACTTTTCCAAAAACTTTTTTGAACATCTGTTCAGCTTTCATTTTAATTTGCTCTGGTAAGCCAATTCGTCTTAAAGTTATAGTTAGGTGGATGATATCTAGTTTAGATATTTGACCGAGAGCTTTTTAATTTACGTTTACCTTTGTTAAGAACAATTCTTAATTAGTAGTCAAATTTGTAAATTTAGACATATATTTGGGAAATCGTCAAAGCTTATGGGTGTGGGTAGTGTTACTTTTTTCAATTGAACAATTTTTTATGGTATCGTTCTTCATTTGGTTGTAAACATGAATGTTGATGTAAAAATATGAGAGTTGCAAAACCCGCAACTGACTTTTTATAGATATTTGTAAGTGTTGGAAGAAAAATTTTCAAATCTTAAATCATATTTTGAAATTTGAAAAGAATTTTCAAGAAGTAACGGGTCTTCCGTTAAGTGCTTCCTATCTTTAAACTTAAATAAAACAAAGTGTGTGTGAGATATCGAAATTTTGTATTCGTTTGAAAGGCCTATCGATGCCATTATGTATGGAATATAACATCGTGCAAATGTCCGCCGCGACTTCGCTGGGTGGCACGCATCCGAATTGCTCAATTTTCCATGACTCTGGCGCATAAATCAGGCTGAATTTGACCGATGGCATGGGTTATGTTGGCTTTGAAGGCCGTTGTGGTTTGTGGCTTATTCGCATAGACCTACGACTTAAGAAAACTCCACAAGAAAAAGTCTAATGGGGTCAAATCGCACGATCTCGTCGGCTAGTTCACATCACCTCCACGTGAGATCACCATGCCCTCAAAACGCTCGTGGAGAATGTCCAATGTGGCATGAACTGTGCGGCACGTAGCGTCGTCCTGTTGAAACCACATGTCGTTAGAATCCGTATCATCCAATTCAAGCCAAAACACATTGCGAATAGTCCTCTCCGCAGGACGATTATGGTGACTGTAAAATGGGCGAAGCGTTGCCCGAACAGAACACCCATTTTGATAAAATAATTTTATCATTTGCACGTGCTGTTGAACGCTATATCTGTCCATGGTGATTTGGCAAAACAGACTGAATAAATGACAGCCAATTCGACAGATGTAGCTTCAACAATATGGCCTCTATCAGCTGTCAAAGTTCGGAAGTCCCTATTGGAAGACCTGTTAGACCCGTTCACGATATATTCGAATACATATTATATAGACTCAGTACAAGTATTGCGTTGGTAAAAGACATTATTTGACCTTGAGAATATGAAGATTATTGTAATTAGTCTGACGTGTAATCAATAATTTTCAATAAAATTTTGATTGATTATTTAGTTCCTACACTTTTTTGAACATCCTGTAAATATTTCAGGATTTTATCATTAGACCCCGTTCAAGTATTTTCTTACGTGTACTTAATTGCTATTATATGTTTATAATGAATTGTTTTGATAACAAAAATCCCTTAGTAGTATATTTTTCTTGTTTCATACAAAATTATAAAAATGAAAGAAAAAACAACAGTAAAGGAATGTTGTGTTGGCTGGTGAATATCTGTCAGATATATTTATGTTGTTGGTGTGTTGCGACCCACACGTTGCATACAAGGGCATATGAGAGAAGCTCACAGCGTGTGGGTTACACAGACCTGGCGAGTTGCCAGAATGCTCTCTCGGGTCGCTCGCCGGATTAGGGTTATGCTATAAACTTTCCGACTACTGTTTATGTTATTTTATGTGCGTCGTGCACATGAATCTCCCGGAATTTATTTCTCTTCGTTGTTTTTCTTCGAACTTTTTTTTCTTGTCATTGACTCGTTGTTTTCGCTCATCGATAATACTTCCGAGAATTGATTCGTTTAGCTATTTTAGGCACGTTCCGAACTATTTCTTCGTTTTTATTAACGATTACATAAAGACAATTTACTATTAATATTAACTATGTGATTAATTATGTTCGATGTGTGTGTTTAATATAAGAACGTAAATTAAGCAATATTTTAATATTGTTTGTGACATTACACATAGCCTAATGTAAAACCAGTTGCGTTTTTGTATGCTAGCTTAGTTTGAAAATAATACGAGTTAAATCAAAATTAATCGCTGTGTTTCGTAATGCATTTTGCAAGTTTAATGCATTTTTTTTCGGACAAGTTTGAGCAATATTCAATATGACGGAAGCACGTTACTGATTTTTTTTTGGAATTTGTACATGGTGCGCTACCAAAATCCAGACAAATTATTCATTTTTTTCCAAACATATTTTTTATTGCAAAAACGAAAAGGCTTATAAAATCTGCTTCTGGGCTTCCGGGCTGGAACCGCGTCACTTCTATATCTGCTGACGTGTCGTACCCACTGAAACTTCAGGTTCAATGCAGCAGTTGAGCCCTGAAGATGTCCCATACAAATGGGTACGATACGTCGGCAGATATACAAGTGACGCGGTTCCAGCCCGGAAGCCCAGAAGCAGCTAGCATGGACCACGACCGCGGAAGTCTACGTCTACGCACCAGATTAGGTTTATAAAATCTTTTTAATCACATTGTATGCAAGGCAATAAAGAACACATTTACTTAATATATCCCACGCTTGTTTGAATGACCTCCTCCATTCTCGATCTAAAGCTTGCGCAGGTGCGCTTTAATATGTCACGGTTCATATCAGTGAATGCCGCTGCAATAGCGGCTCTCAATGATGCGATGTTTAGATGTCAGGAATTGGTCATGACCCTTCCAACTACGCTCCACACATAGAAGTCCAAATGATTCAAATCTGAGCTATTGGGAGGCCAGAGTTCTTTCGACCAAAACATATCGACGTTGTCCGACAACCAATTTTACATCAAGTACAAGTTTCTTGGTCCAAAATAGGTTGTGGACGGGCGTACCGTTTTACTCGACAGCTTTCCAGTTTCCATCCACAGCTTCACCACATTTGTCAGAACACGTAACTAAACATCTTTTGTGACATTTTCCTCTTTGTTAAAGAAATGTGGTGGCACGACATCACCTTCACTGAAAACAATACATAGCACGTAAACATTCGTCGGAAATTTCGATCTTGCAACAATGGGGAGATCTTCAGAGTTATGGGCAAGCCAGCGGTCATTTCTTCGATTGATTTTCGCATCCGCAGTAAAAATTTTCTCGTCAGAGAAAACTCTGAGTCGTCCGGCAGTATTATTTCATAAGAGACGCAAAAGAAGGTTGCGGCGTTCAACTTGCTTTATCCTGGTGGCTTCGAAAAGCATTTATCTTGCTTTAATTGTGTAAGACTTGTAACGGAGGTCCTCCCTCCTCGACAATTCGACGCAGTTTTCGCGTTCACACTGACAACCGACGACAATTTTCGGATCGACTGCCCTGGATTCTCAAAAATCAGCTCCTGAGCTCATTGAATGATGTCGGGCGTCCTGACAACGCGTTCCTTCGAGTGGGTTTTCCTCACCAGTATTGCAAAACCTATGTTGGACTTATTCGACTCATTTTAACTTGTGATAACATCATACACAGTTAATATCGAATACCCGAAGAACTGAATGTTTTCTGTCGCCGAGCGCCCAGGCGGACACTTGCGGTTCTTCGGTTATACTCCGCATTTGGTTTCGATATTGTGGATGTTTCGAGGTTATGATGGCTTAGTACATACGTCAAGCTATGTATACGCTAATGGGAACTTCTACTAATGGTATAGATCGGCGGGAATTTCAAATTGTATTTTGTCCGGATTTTAGCGCTGCACCTTGTACAGATATTACAATTAAATTTCAAAGGTTTTTACAAGTAAATAATATGATTTAAAAATTGCTTATATTCCTGTAACCAACGATAGAATTTATAACTAAACTAGAACGATAATAACGTTATATCAAGAATAAAAACATGTTTGTTAAATTTGATAAAGAAAACTATTAAAAAAGAATATAAGAATGGGCTTTGACAATCGATAAAAAGTATTTATTTTTTTATTTTTAACTAGTATTTACTAATATGATAATCATAGTTTTTTTTTTTTATTAGTTACTAGCTATGGCATATTTTACAAAGTACATTTATTTTCAATTTGATAATAACTTTTATTCAATTAGAAAATAAAAATGCGTATACAATTTTTGTTAAATTTTCATTACTTCATTCATCTATGAATTTATGCAAAACACAAATAAGAGTACAATGTGTAAGTCTGTAAGTCAAAGTATTGTGAGTGGGTTTTTTCGAGTTCTACACCATATCGTCTTTACAATTATATCCCAGTTAATACATTTAATGCGTTTCTATACAATACAGGTTATGTATTTAGTGACTGTCTTTATTTCTATGTTGACTTTTTCCATATCTAATTATATATGTACTTATTAGTCTGACAAAATCTTGCACAATATTTATTTAAACTTTAAATTACCAAATATTATTTCAATCATGACGTATATTGCATCCTCCTTTTATGAAATGTAATGTGTACTAATTTTATTAAAGCATTCAACACAAACAACAGTAGACTACTATATTGAACTTGGCGTTCTTGGTTATTCTTTTCAGTTAATGCATTTAAAACGATGATCTATCTTCGGTGTTGGAATGCTTAATGGTAGGTTTTGCCGGCGTATAGCAGCGTACTCGGTACGAGTTCGGCTGGTATCAAGCTGGATGATTTTATTTATAGCTGTATCGCGCAATTATATTATTAGTTCATTGGAGGTACTTGTAAAGTGTATATTGCTAAATCAATTAACCCTACACACGTTAGCGAAAATATTTTTTAAATAAAATAACAAATCGTTTTCAAACATTTCTCCGTGTCTCTCTCCTTTTGTAATTCCATTATAAACTCATTGCAAAGCTTCACATTTAACGAAATTACCGCGGTATATCAAATCAGGATACTGATGTATATATTTAATAATTTGATGCAACTCTTGTAATTTGTTTTCGTTTACGTAATATTTTAACTCATCTGTATACTAGTGGTTGCACCAGCGATTCATGCTCGAGAACTGACTCAAGTGAACTAATGCAAAATAACGCAATATAACGATAAAGTTATTTTCCTTTGACGACAGCCGAACTTACAAAATCGATCAACTTTATTCATAAGCATCTAATTTTAAGGAATAATTTTGGCACACCGTCAAATACAGACCAATTGACAGATAAATATGTGCTGTTATATATAACATAAGTAAAGATGGCTCTATAGAATGATAAAGAAGATTCTATTGAATTCATGTCATCTCTGCGACATGCCTGCTAGCTGTCGAATCATCCTCGTACTGATAAAATTGGATATAATAGTTTTTCAATTGTTTAAATTAGTAGTTATCGTTTGAACGGATTTTTGAAGTTTAATATATATAATGTCTATAAGCAACACAGAATTTATTATATTGCTTTAATCAGTAGTACATATACATCAACATTAATTTTTCTGTCCAAAGTATTGGGTTTTTTCAATAAGGACACTACAATTTCGTATTTAAATAAAACACAGAATAATTAAGATATTGGACTGAAATGTTACATGTTACATTTAACTATGGACTTTGATCTCATTGACATGGCCACCGCGAGCACGTTTGCAGCGATTGATTCTTTGGATTCAATTTTCCATCACTTTTTCACACATATCGGCCGGAACGTTGGTAATTTCGCGTTCAATATTGTCTCTGAGCTCCTCTAACGTTGTTGGCTTATTGGCATAAACCAACGACTTAACATAACCCAATAAAAACAAACCCAACGGCGTTAAATCACATGAGCGAGATGGCTACGCCACCAGACCATTTATCGAGATTACACGGTTACCGAACTTCCCCTTCAACAGATAAATTGTTTGATCAGCTGTGTGGCATGTAGCACCATCTTGTTGAAACCACATATCATTGATGTCAAATCCATCCAATTCTGGCCAAAAATAGTCTTCCGAGATGGCACGATAGCAAGCTCCATTGACCGTAACATGGCGATCATTTTCATCAACGAAAAAATTTGGTCCAGTCATACCTCCGGCATGAAATCTACACCACATGGTCACATTTTGTGGTTGTAACCGTTGAAGCACATGTGGGTTTATTGCTGTCCAATAACGCATATATTGCTTATTGATTATTAAGCCAAAAATGAGCTTCGTCGCTGAAGATGATTTTTCTATGAAATACAGGATTTTCTTCATACTTTAGCAGAGCCCAACCGGAGAAGTTTCGGCGCGTCAAATGATCAGAAGGCTTCAGTTCTTGGCTTAATTTGATTTTGTAAGGATGTAAGTAGGCCAAGAGATTTACGCAAAATTCGCAATGTGATTTGACAGAATCCAGATTGTTGTGAACAGCGTGGATTCGACAGACTTGGCTTATTTTGAAATGAAGCACTTATGGCCGCGACATTTTCGGTATTGCGACTTGTGCGTTGTCTCATTGGCACAGAAACATCCAATAGTGAAGCAGCCTATCTGGTGGGATGATTATTACGACCGAAAATTGGGGCAAGCGCTCTTAAAGTCTCAGAATTGCGTAAGTAATTTTTAATAATTTCCAAACATTACTCGTTCGTGAACTTCACTATGATAAAAATGTTAACCTTTTTGACGTTAGCAAATCATGAAAAACGTTCAAGGGTGTGTTCCTATTAAAAGACAAAATTGTGATCTTCCTATTGGAAAACCTGTTACTTCTACAGAACTTTTCTACCGCTTTTTCTCTTCATCTTCTAATTTCAGCAACCATCTTGCTCCTGGCTTTCCTTTTCTTCACCTAGAGGTAGGGAATATGTCTCTGATCGTGGTCTTGCTCTCCATATATTCGCTAACCATTTGCCACTATCATTTTATCTTCCTGCTTATATCATCATAGCTATTTCCTTAAACAATTCAAAAGTCAATTGATGTTCGCCGTTTGTAAGCTTTATTAGAAATATAGGTCAAGGTATTTTTCTCTATACTATTTGCTTCATTTTTCTTAGACGGGCCTTGTTATAGTCTCATATATGTATGTGTTGTTGTGTTTCCCTTGTTATTAATTAATACTTTTTTGTGTACATGAAAATATCTGCTACTACTATTTTTTCTTTTATTTCTGCTGATCTTTCATTATTCGAAAGAATAATTTATAAGTCTTTATCCTATTTTTATTTTCATGTTCTTTTTAGTTATTTGGAACCTTATAATTTTAGTTTTGCTTGGATTGATTTATAAAGTCATTTTTCTTCTTTCTGGCGTGCATTACAACAAGATATAAAACTATACTCCTTGGCTGGGTTTCGTCATCAAAAGCGAAAATTATGGAATAACGGTGAACCCTATAGAAGAACATTTAAAGTGCTTGCATACACTAGAAAAATATAACGTCCGTTGTCCGGGATTGTCGTGAAATATTGATGGTGGATTTTGGAGAAGGAAATGGACGAATCTTAAATATTGTCTAGTGGATTGTATTTTTGAGAAACGTAGTGGAAAATTAAAATCAATCATTCATGTCACTATTTTTACTTAATTACCTAAGATGTAATTTAGTCGTTCGTGAACTTCACTATGATAAAAATGTTAACCTTGACTGGCGTTTTGACGTTAGCAAATTATGAAAAACGTTCGAGGGTGTGTTCGTTTTAAAAGACAAAATTGTTATGTTCCTATTGGAAAACCTGTTACTACTAGACGTCAGCAGAATAACCATGATCACCTTTTTGCTATTTTAAAGTAAACTTTGAGTTGTCTAAGCATAAATGCTTAACTTTAAACAACAATACGTAAGCATTTACGATATTGTAAACAGAGACGTAGTATTTTTTAAAAATTCGGAGAATTTAAGTTTTAGTGGGAGTTTTACATGTTTAAAGATAAAGCGTACAAGCGCATCAATGTAAAAATTAAACTGTAACACAAAATAATTTACTTTTAATTAAAAGAAATGTACGTCAATGCTATTTTGGGAACAATAATACTGGAAATTTACATGAATTAATTATGTATGCACAATTTTATGACTTTCAGCTGTGTGCGTTGATGTAACTTTTTTAGCTGACATTCTAACACTGTACTATAAATATAATTTCGTATCGTTCATTTCAAATGTAACCTAACTGGTTTGTATACATTATGGCAAATAGTTTAAATAATTTGCCGCATGGATTGAGAAAAATTTATATCGTAATGCTCGTAAATTTAAAAAAAAAATTCACATGCAAAATTTCAAAACAAACGCTCCTTTCTGGATAATTAAAATTCCTGTTACTGTTTACCAATTCGCATTGGAAAATATTAACGAGGTGTTAGCATTTCTGCGAATAAATTATAAATCTGATGTAATTAAAATTTGCAGTGTATAGCACAATGGCTATTGAAACAGAGCATGAATACTTTTTATATAAAAAACACGCATTTCAGATTACGTACATTTTTTTTATCGGAAATCTACTTATGCATATCTACACATTTTTAACTTAAAACAAGTGTCCTTATTTTATTATCGAAATACATTGAATTGTTTAGAATATTACGCAATTGATAATGCACGTACGTTTACTAAATGGATATACACTGCCTACAACGGATTACATTCAAGGACATTTCTTAGTTAATATAATTCTACAAAATCTTTATGAATGGCATATCTTCTAAAAGTTGCAGATCGTATTGATACATATCTTTTCTCCTGAACATTGTATTTATAACTTTAAAAACTAATAAGCTTTATTAATTAATAATCTCATTTAAAATAGACGTAATACAAAGGGTACTAGGAAAGTTTTGCAATATGACGTAACAATGAATCGTAGAAAGTTTCTTGTTGCTGCATGTTGAGACATGTTCATACGTGCATAGTAGCCGCCGCGCCATGTCGATGGGCTCAGTTATTCATTAGCAGTGAGAGTGTAAAGTTGCGATGACATCGTGGTCACGAAATGAGATATGGGCAGTTTTGGGTTATAATTTCGTGCGTGGTTTAAACATAAACCAGTGCTTGGAAGAAATGACTCTTGCACTATGTGATGTTTGTCCACATCGCACAACGATATTCAGGTGGTATAGAGAATTCAAAGGAGGAATTTAAGTGTGGAGGATGCTGAGAGGCCGGGAAGGCCACGAACGTCAGTTACGGAGGAAAACGTTACTACTATGAAGAAAATGCTTGACGAGGACATGTGAGTGACCTACCAACAGATAGAGGGTACTTCAGGCCTAAATGCACCAGCAATTCGTTCGATTCTGCATGATCATTTGCACGTGAAGAAACTTTGTTCTCTCTGGGTGCCGCGTCGACTGACTGAAGAGCAGATGACACGACGTTGACGGTGCCGGGAGATGCTAAAAAAGTTTAATAAGGCACAATCTCGGTATGTGAACAACATCGTGATAGGTGACGAGACTTGTACAATTACGATGTGCCGACCAAAGCTCAAAACAAAGTTTGGGTCTTTGATGATGAGGAAACACCCGTAGTTGTCAGAAAATCCCGATCTGTAAAGAAGAATTTTTCAAATCGAGAGGAATTGTGGAACGCGTCGTTTTGAACGCACAGAAGACAGTCACAGCTAAGTGGTATACTGGATCTATGAAGAACCTGCGGCCATAGTCAAGAATGGACACTTGGTTCCTCCATCACGATAATGTTCCAGCTCACCGCGCCAAAGCCTGCAGCGAATATTTGACTACGACAAGATTGAAACTTGTCGAGCACCCTCCCTACAGCCCCGATCTTGCTCCCTGCGATTTTGCACTGTTCTCGTATGTGAAAATGAAGCTAAAAGGGAGGCGAGTTTCCAGTGATGAGGACCTTCTGCGGGCTTGGGACAACGAGTGTGCTTTACTCCCTAGTGAAACTTGGAAGAAGTGGTTTAAAGATTGGTTTCGGAGGATGGAGAGGTGTATTGACTGTAGAGGAAATTACTTTGAAAAAATTAAATAAATGTATTGCAAAACTTTCCTAGTACCCTTTGTATCTTCTAAAAATTGCAGTCGTATTGATACATATCTTTTCTCCTCAACATTGTATTTATAACTTTAAAAACTAATAAGCTTCATTAATTAATAATCTGATTTAAAATAGACGTAATAGATCTTCTTGTTACAAAAAAAGTTGATTTGGGATTAAAGTGAACAGCGATCGACTTTGATAGAATTCCAAAAATGCGTCATTTTACTAACAAATTAAGAGTATTTTGGTATCCGCAGATTGGACTTTTTGTGTGCCCTTTGATACCCTACAACTACCCCTGCAGGTATAAAAATTAACCCTGTGAAATAGGTCCATTTCCATTTCGGCATTTGAAGTGACAACATATCGAAAGAACGCAATTATGTTATCTTCAGGCTTCATTTGCAATCCTAATTACCTTCTACCCTTGAATTGTTTGTGTTTTGGTGATTGTTGTGCAATGGAATCCGAGGAAGGATGTATGTACTCTATTCTTATTTACTTTTTTAATGATAATATTTCATAATATTTAAGTAATGTAATTGCTACAAACATGAATAATCAAATTTGAATTTTTTCATATACTTCGTCTTTTCTGTGACTTTTAATTACTTTCCCCGGTGCTTCCCCGTTTATAATATATATGAATATAAAGTTAACAGTCACTTGTATAAAAATCATAAAGTATTGCTGTCCACAAATGTCCTCGGCGCTTTCTATATGACTTCTACGCCATCGTAGGGCACCCGTAGACTGTGTCTACAAACCGGCTAAAATGCAACATTTGTAATTATATCCCATATAAATTATTTCATGCAATGTTCACAAGTGTTATTCACCAGAATGCACTTGTTTGCCCTGTGGCTATCAAATTATGGGACGGATGCGGAAAAAGCTCGTCATATGTTACACACATAGTAGAGCTCATGCCGTATCACAACGTTTACTAATTATGACCGCTTCTCTTATAACGCGAAACCACAGTGCGCTGTCTTTCAAATACATACAGTCTTCTCTAGTGTTCCGTAGTGAATTGTATTGGGTCCCGTATCGTTTTCCGTATATATCTCTGACACTAGACAAATTTTACGATCTAATTATGTCTTTTATGTAGATGATGTAAAATTGTGTACTTTAAAAGTTCAATCGTATTCACGAAATTGTAACAAAATTAAAAACAACTAGTCAGAAATTGTTTATTATGTTATAAATCGTAAGTATACTTAGATTACGAAAAGGTGTAATCTTATAAAGATAAGTTTATGCTAAGAAATTCCTTCGATAAGAAAAATAGGTAAATAAAGTAATAAATTTTACGCCCACAATAAATACTAAGAAACGCAGAATAGATGCTAAATGTGTTTGTATTTCGTAATAGGGGTGTGTTTATACCTGAGTAAGGGACGGTACAGACAATTGTAACCTTAGTTTACACTCAGTCTCCATATAACAGTTGAGGTGATAATATTATTGTGTACGTTATAAATTCGGTGCAATGGAAATAATAATGGCTACAAGAAAGCAGTTAGACCTAGAAATTAGGGTTTAAATAGTTGCTCTACATAATACGAAAATACCGAATCGAGCAATAGCACAATAACTTCGCATATCCAAGTATTCCGTGCGACAAACTATTAAGACAGGTATGGGCAACCTTTGACATGTTGTGTGCAAATATGTTCGTGGACCGCGTTTAAAAGTAGTGCTTTAAAATAGTGTTCATAATTTTTAACGATAGATATCAGACATATAATAATACGACAATGTCTCGCGGGCCGGGTCAAATCTTACAGCGGGCCGGTGGTTGCCCACATATGTATTAAGTGGAAAGAAGAAACGAAGCAATTGCCAGACCGAGAACGCAGTGAAAGACCTATAATAACATGTAAAAGTGAAGATCAATATATAAAGATGGCATCATTAAAAAATCGTCTACTAACCGCTCCAACAATAGAAACGGATTTAATATTTAACATCAAAACATTCTATCGTAAAACGTGAATTAACAGAGGCAAGGCTTAGATGTCGTATAATCACTAAAAAGCCCGATCAACAATCATAAAACGAAAACGTATTCAATAGGCGAAACATCACCAACATTGGACCGTGGAGCAATAGATGATGGTATTATAGTCTAATGAATTAAAATTCAAGCTACTTGAAACCAAACGAGGAGTGTTTATATGTCGCTGTATCGGTAAAAGAATGCATAAGAAATATGTTGTTTCAACTATAAAGCATGGAGGTGAAAGTATAATGGTTTGGAGGTGTTTTGATGGCGGACATATTGATTCATTGATACATACAAGTGTATTTGCAGATTTTGAAAGATCATGGTCTTCCTATAGGAAGCGAATTAATTGGTGACAGATTTGTGTACCAGCAGGATAATAATCCAAAACATACAGCGAAGACTGTGAAAGCATATTTTGAAGAACAAACCCAGACAGGAGTTCTTACATTAATGGAATGGCCGCTACAGGGACCCGACTGTAACCCTACAGACTTGATATGGAGCCATGTAGGACACGAAGTACAGAAATCATTGCCAACCAATAAGGAAAATCTTGGGATACTACAAAATGTTTGAAGTCAAATCGATGTCGATTATCTGGATAATTTAATTAATTGAATATTTCAAGTATATGCTGTAATCATTAGTGCAGAGGGTGGTTTTATCGATGAAAAGGAAACATGTGTACGCTATACTGTCAACAGTGAATTAAGTAATGATGTTTCTAATCCATTCATTTGTTTCATTTCAATAATTTTTTTTTTAATGAGTGATTAAATTTTGGCATGGTGCGATTAAACTTTGGAGTCGTAGTATATACGCTTCTCGTAATAAGTTTGACACAGTGCAAGCTTATTTAATATCTATTCGGAATTGGTGCAGTGAAGAAATGTGCTATATCTGGGCAAAAATAATTTAAAACGTTTCCATTACATAGGTTATCAAAAGATTGAAGCAACATCACATGTGGATCTTGGAATTGTTAGGGCATTCGAGCAAGTACTCGATAATGTCCTCATAAATGAAACTAGTTGCAGTTAATATTGTATATAATAATAACAGTAATCTTTAATGCCCAACAGTTTAACAAACTAATTACAGGACATATTACTGAACTTAAAAATTAGAATAAAAATAGGTGCAGTTAATGTAATACAAAGAAAAAATAAGACACTAATTAACCAAAAATACAAACACTTATAATAAGGTAATGCAAGTCATTTGAAAACTGAATGTACAATAAATGTTGATTAATGAAAAGGATCCAAAGCATTTCTGCACATATGTACCAGTGGGGCCTTGTAAAGAACATTGGTTCTTGCCTTAGATGCTGAGAAAGTTGCTGACGATCTAGTTCAAACCTAGATACGAGGAAATCAATTTGAGACTATAGATCAGTAGAATCAATAAAATTATTTATTAATTTATAAAGAAAGCTTTCTCTCTACGTATACAAAGGTATTCGAAATTATGTCTAGCAAGTAGACCCTCATACGTCGTATCGATAATGTCTATCATTCTCATAAGATAAATATTTCATAAATCTCTTTTAAACACGCTCCAGGAGTAACTGCTGGTAATGGTAATGAAGGTACCACACTACTGAAGCGTATTCCATTTTGGACCATACAAGAGAACAGTAAAGAAACTTCAAAGAGCGCAGGTTACTAAAACCCTTGCAAGACCAAATGAGGAACCCAGGACTTCTGGAAGATGATGTAGTTATGTTACTTAACACATGGATCAAAAGCTAAGATGCTAACAATGAAAACATTTTTTTTGCAAAATTTTTTTTAGTTGTAATCACCTTTTAGGTACAGTGGATTTTCCAATTTTTCAACATGTTTATAAAAAAATAGTAAAATAAGCTTCAGTTTCAGCGATGACCTTCATTTGAGCCAAGAGAGAACAGCACATTAGTCACTGGGGCTGTATCTGAATATGGGGGGTGGGGAAGCAGATCAAAACCCAATTCGTTCAATTTTGCCATTGTTTTCAAGACTTGTGGCAGTGCTATTCTTAGGTGAAAAAGGATTTTTTTTCTGCATGTGCGATTTTTTTTGCGATTTCCTCCTTCAAACGCACACTGTCAATATAATAATCACTGTTGAAGAGACCTTGTTAACAGGTAGTCAATGAAAATCACGCCATGTGTATCCCAAAAAACTGACGCCAGGACTTTGCCAGCCGACTGCTTCGTTTTCGGACGGCTTTCGCCAGCTGTGCGCCACTCAGATGACTGCCGCTTCGATCTGGAGTGTAGTGATGTATCCATGTTAATCCATGGTCATAACCGGAACGATTTTGCAGATAGGAAAAAACAAATTTCTAATATTCGTTGCTGTTTTTGTTCCAGCAAAGCAATCGATGTCACCCACTTGGAAAAAACCTTTTTCATGCTCAATTTTTCATGAAGGATAGTAAATACACTTCCATATGATATCTGTGCAAGACCAAATGAGCAATCTCACGAAGCTTCACTTTAAGATGATATAGTTTTTGTTACTTATATGCTGTAACGAAACAGGTCTACCCGAGATTCCGCCATTTGTGTCGGTACGACACGTTTAAACTCCAAACCACCGTCGTTGCTTTTGATGGAGTTGTATACTTTTTCAATCCATTGTTTTGCTTGCGTGGTGTTGAACATTAAAAAACAATGTTTTATAATAATTAACTTCTGTTTAAACAGAATACAAAACATTTTATTCTCGATGTTTTTGATTTAAAATTTTGATAATATAAAGGTTAGTATTTAGAAAGACGTGGTTTATTTATTCCCCATCTAGTGTAATGGAATTTCACATGTGTTAACAACCTCCACAATCAATTATTTAAACGTTATATTTTCCATTTCCTTCATTTTGTTTCATGTTTTAACTTCGTAATAAAATTCTTCAAACCTTTTATTATAGAGTGTATTAAATTTAAAGTTATAAATATTAGAAATTCGTATAGTTTTTAAAAATGTAATTAGAAAACTAGTATTCCGAAGCTGATATATTTTTGTCTTGTTTACATTACAAATTTTTATTCCATTTTCTAGCAATATTCCGTAAAACTATGTGGTTTATTTCTTATCTAATCTCTTGATAATATTTGTTAATGATAGTTACAACCAAACCAAATTCCTCTAAAATAAAATCGATAGTATTATATGCACCTAATGAAAATAATTTCGTTAACATTTCTGCGCGAAATTTGTACTAATACACTACCAGCAATCCAAATAAGCAATATTCGAAAGAATATGAAATTGCTTTACTAAAATTAATGGTATTATATGAATTTATTACTATTAAAAAGATGACTGAATTTTTAATAATTTTTTAAATTTATTTCTTTAAAAGAAGAAGCTGCTCGCATAATATAAATATGTAAATAGTTATGGAAATAAGAGAAAACACTTTCACAACCACCGACAAATACATAAATTCTCACAGTATCTAGGAGGTCACCAGAGTCAAAGATTTAGTACTAATGATATATGTAAACTTCGTGAAAAATAATCTATAATTTGCAACGTGAACAGAATGACTATTGCAGAAGTATGGGAAAGTCCAAGACTGTTGATCCGACGATGTTTATCAAATGAGTAGGTTTTGGAGTTGTCGAAAGCAACATTACCACTATCATCAAACGTTGGCGGGCTTGTATGTGGGTAGTTAGACGATGCATGTTTGAAAGCAGTCGAACCCGATATGCTATTTATCAAACAGTTATGAGACTGCCCGATACGAAGCTCTAGGGGAAATTTACGGTTTGATATAGAATCAATATAAAATATAGAGGTCCCATGTCGGTAATTTTACGCTAGACTGCAGATTGCGGATATATAGAGAAATACCTAATTCAAAGTTGTGCTATAATATGGTAGTGACGTTTAATGAATACATATATTTTTTGGACTTACCAAGATAGAACACTTTTTTTACTATGTTCCTAGTTAACCTTACCTGAAACAAAAAATCAAAAATTTAGTTGCAATAATTTACTAAGTTCTATATTATTATAATTTAGGACGTATAAAATATGTGCAATATGTTTCATTATTATTATAAATGTAACTATAAGTACTAGTAATGGTATACATGTAATTCAATATACATCTTTTACGAAATATCTAATAAAACACGAGAGCGAAGAAGGTATGTTCGAAATAAGAAAACAAAAAATGATATATCATATAATAATAACTAGCGCACATTATCTTCAACAAAAACATACAGAGAACCACAATAAATATATCTCTCTAGCAGCAGGAATATAATAACTATGGCATCAGAAACAGGTCAAAATTATTCCAATTTGGACAATTGCTCAATTGTCCGAAAATTTCAGAATACACAATAAAGAAGAACCATATATCATCTGCATTTAAAAACAACTATATTAATAACTACAATAATAATAATACTCCTTAAAAAGATATAAAGCATCACAAAGTTTGTATTGGTTTATCGTTTTGTCATGTACAGTAGCATCTCAGTATCAGCCGCACACAGTCCGAGCTCAAACTCATAGATATGTGGATTGAATGAAAAGTTATTTGGCGTTAGGCTGAGGTAGGTGAAACCTATACAACAATAATAATAAACCAATGCCTTTACATTCCGCAATAGTTTAACTTAAATTACAAAGAGAACTGGAACAGTATAAAGATATTGTTGCGCCTGTATTTGTGATACGGCTTAAGATCTTTCTCTGTCAGCATTCGCTTAAACGACAAAGGAAAAATCATGAAAAAAGCCCGGAGACCACAGGCGTGATATGCCAATAAATAACCATTGAGTTATCAACCGGATATATTTGTGTCAAGTCAATAAGGTACGGGAATATGTTCAACTAGATTACAATTTACTAATCTACTATTTCCGGTCTCACTTTCAAACTAGTTGGTAGCACCTTAATTATACCCAGTCGCATTTGCGATTACTATTTAATATCAAAATATATTGAAAATTCATACACAACTTTTATTCCATATACAAAAGTTTCATAATATAAAAGCTATGACCATTTTTCACAATTAATAATAAATGTTAGAAATATCCACCATTCTATTGCAAACATAATTTAATTCTCGTTTTCTATTTTGAGACATATTGTAAAGTTCCTTTTTTGAAATTGGCTCGTGTCGAATGACTTGGTTGAAAACATCAAGATTATGAAGTTGTTTCTTATAAATATTATTTACTCGACCAACCAAATCTTATTTGAATTTTTTAAATCTGGTCATCGGGGAGGCCACAAACTTTACAATACTTTATTAAGCAATGAAAAATAACTACGACACTTTTCTGCAGTTATTGTCGCATGGAAAAATATAAAACCAATAATCGTCCATTGTGATATTCCATCCACACATCAATTTTAACTCAACGCACCTCTATTTCAATTGATTCATAAAGGTTTTTAGGCGCTCGATACTTATAGGTATGATGTTTCTTGTTAAGTACTCTTCAGTAAGTCATCATAAATAACAAGTAGAATTAAATATACTTAATTGACTCTGTTTATGATGTTTATTATAAGCTTGGACATCATCAGCAACATTCTTTGTTAACAAAGTAAATTAATCTGTTGATTTTTCTTTGTAAATGCAATGTTTGTGTTCCCAAACGTCCCACAATTTACCGTTTGTGTTGATCAAACATCACAATCAATATTTACATTATTGATCCAAAGATAATTACAAGGAATAAACCTATTCGTATTCTGTGTTCTGCTTCATTAATATAAAAACATCTTGTTTAAATTACATCACCATCTACTAATATCTAGTCTACTATTATCTATGTAAAAAATAGCTTGATAGGCAAGTAGGCAATAGGTAAATCATTTTGATATTCAACATAGTTCTTCGCAACAATAAGTAAATGAGTTGTACTTGCGGGCATATTATCTGACGTGTACACTTTACTTTCTATTTTTACTTCTCTTTTCAGATACACATGTGCATGATGCCAAAAGTTATAATTGGTATGAGAGTTCCAGAAGCGTAGTTTTGCTTGAAATTGTCAATGGATTACAATTTTTAATTTTTCTTCTACATGAAGCTATGAATGAAAGTGAGTCAGTATTTGTTTCGTAATTTAAAAAAAAATGAGGAGAAGGTGAGGAAACATTTAATAGTCACATGGTACAACAAATTGTAGTTTTAAACTCAAATCCTATAGAATTTAAAGGTCTTGTGAAATGTATTCATGTCTTTATGCAAAAGCAAATGTTCAAAATTAATTTTTTTTTTGTTGTGGATACACAATTGAAGCGGCAGTGTATGTAAAGTATTACATGGCTTTACACTAACCTCTTCTCGAGAGAAGAAGCAGTGTTGATTATTTTTCCTAAACACCGAAGGGTACTGGGAGAAGTACTGAACACTTTGGGATATGTTGTCAACTTTTCTAGATAACTAACTTGACTACTAAGCAAATCTACAATCTAATGAAGAATTATGGATTCTACAAATCTACTATGTTAGCTTTTGTTTCTAAATGGTACAGTGTCAGCTTTTGACATATTTTGAACACTGTTTACTACTGATTTTTGTTAAATAAAAAAATGTAAAAAGGCCTGTTAATGCTCGCTTTTTATGTAAATAGTGTTATTTCACAGTTTAACGTGAAAAATTGATTTAAAACAAACACTAAATGATTAAGAAATCCTGAATATTTTTATGAATGTCAGATAAAATACATAACGATTGTATCAAACTGGTACATTGACTGATAAGAATACACTAACAGAATTAAAGAGATAAGGTATTTCACAATTTATAATCTACGTGACTATCAAGTGGACACTAAATCATCTTGTTTGTTTGCTTGGCGTAATTGAAGTCATACGCCCTCCAATTTACATGTAAAATAAAAAACTTCCAATGGTGATGATCACGCAGAAGAACCGGTTTTATAACAAAAAAAAATGCCACATGTATACAGTTGCGGCCATATAATTGGTAACGACAACAAAATTTATAAAAAACTATACATTTTGTTGTCATTTATTTCATTCCAGTAATGGAAAATATGTTTAATTTTAAATAAAAATAGTTGTTTATACACTTTGCATTTAATAGAATTACTTATATTTATAATGCCTTCATATCTACACCTTGTCGGAGCCATCCAAACTGCTTTCGACTTTATTTAAAGAAACAAACAATTAACCATATTTCTAATTAGGTAATTAAAACTTTATTCGTAATTTAAATAAATGGCAATATTTGTAAAGTAGCTAATATTTAGTTGGAAGACTTTACTATTAATTACCGCTTGACATCCCTTGTTCATGGATTCTATAAGTGTTCTATAGAACTCTGGTGGAATCGTATACCAAGCCAGATCAGTTGCTTCGTAAAACTTATCTGAACTTGGATAATGACTTTCTTCTTCATTTTATACTACAAATTCTCAATTGGATTGTGATCGGGATGACGCAACAGCCAGTCAATAAGTGAAATACAATTAGTCTTTGTCTTCAACGATCCTCGCAATAGGTTTTGAATCGTTATTATGAACAAGTTTTCTAGGTAATAGGCAAATTTTTTCTCCTCCATGTTTGATGGTGATTGTGGTATACTTAGGATCCCACTTACTTCTTGGAAGTCGACAAACGTAGAGTTTTCCGTCGGAACAATAATGGTTTACTTTTGTTTCTTCCATGATTTTTTTGCGATCTAATCTGCCAGTTGAATTAGCTTCATTCAATCGTTTTCGGATTGCATGGGCTGTAAGCTGGTTTTCTGAATTTTCAAACAATTCCTTATGGACGTCGACAGTCGTTTTTTTTTAGTCAGCATGTGCGATGCGAATTATATGACGATGAAGATGCTCTGATGATTAACTTGTCTTTTTCCTTATATTTTCTACCATCCTATTTTGTTCTGAAGTTTTGTACCGCATCATACACCATTCGTTTTGAATAATTTAACACCTCTGCTATCTCTCTATAAGACATCTGTCTGCCTAATAAATCTAAAATAATCCAGCGCAGCTCCGGAGTACAATTCCTTTTCTTTCCCATATTAAGTTTACTTATAAATTACTAACTTTAACTTGGTACATTGACTTCCGCGATCGTGGTCCATACTACAATATTTGTTTCAGGGCTTCCGGGCTGGAATCGCGTAGCAGTTAGCGCAGTAGCAGTAGTTGAGCCTTTGAAGATCCGTTACGAGTAGGTACGAAACGTCGGCAGTTATACCAGTGACACGGTTCCAGCCCGGAAGCCCAGAAGCAGGTACATCTTTAACGTTTAATTAACTGCAGGTATAAATGCTTGCACCACTGTTTCATTAATGCATTCACTTTATTCACTACTTTATCACTGCAACTCTCAGTACGTCTTGCCAAATTAACTGCTGTTAATCTTAGGCCCGCGTAATCGTGTGCCTATAACGGGAATTTCCCCGTTTCTGAGATTGAAGCTGTGTATAAGAGACAAGCGTATATTGCTATTTGAAGTAACATAAAATGTTTGTTTTAATCGTTGCACAAGGCGGTGTAATACTGATGAGTATTTAGAAAAATGTCACTTTATTTTCGGCAATCGTAACGTTGCTAATTATATGGCCGCAGCTGTATATTAATGCTGGTGATAAAAGTCCCTCGCGTGCATCGATAACAATTTTTCTCCCACTCTTATCGTAAAATTATGTAGTTCATGTTTGTTATGTTTATCTAAAAATAGAGCCGTGTATGTGTTGATTCATCTGCTAATATTTATCTTTAAAGTAACCTTTGTTTAGTGTTTTTACATCTGTCGCAATATATCAACATTTCTTTTTTTTTTGTCTGAAAAACATGATATATGTGATTCTCCAAACATTAAAAACCATACATTCCCAAGGAATTTCTTAATTTATTTGATAAATGATCTAGACATTTAATTCTGATCTTTAAAGGTCACGCTTATTTTCAGAAACCGTTTCTTAATTTGTTATTCTCTGTTCAGTTTGTAATTCTTTGCTCTCTTTATGTGGAGAAACAATACTCTTAAGCGTGTATAATTGCAATCTAAAATAGGCTAGCGTAAATAAACAGAACGAATAAATATTATTTTACTGCATACAAGAAACTGTTTCCAAAAATTTCCATGTACTACGATTTTGCGAACAGTAGATATTTTGATTAAATTAATTTGGATAGTAAAACGATTCAAATATACGAATTAATACTTTATCAATTGGATTAGCAAGTTTTTGTATTTAAATTATAAAATATATTTGTTTATTTTTACGTTATCTAATACAATGTTTAGAAAAATTATTTCAAATTATTTAAATAAATAAGATTATAAATTCTTAGGATAATATTTTATCGATAACTTTTTTTGTGATTTATTACTAGAATGTTTTACTAACAAACGCTACTAGGAAACTTGATATTTTTGTGCAATTCTTTTTTTCAAAATAAAATGCAGACCATTTGAGATATTTCAAAAACTTTATTATCGGGTTGAAGTACAATCAAAACATTTATGAATGGAACTCGACTTCGTTCATATAGCCACCGCGGGCACGTTTGCAGCGGTCAATTCGTTGGACCCAATTTTCGATGACTCGGCTACACAATTCGGCCGAAACGGCTGCTATTTCACGTTTAATGTTGGCTCTGAGCTCTTCCAACGTTATCGGCTTGATGGCATAGACCAATGACTTGACGTAGCCCCACAAAAAAAAAGTCTAGAGGCGTTAAATCGCACGAAGGAGGCGGCCAATCGACTGGTCCATTTCTTGAGATAACACGCTCATCAAACTCTTCAATAAATTGATTGTAACGTGTGCTGTGTGGCTTGTGGCACCGTCCTGCTGAAACCACATGTTGTCCAAGTCCATATCTTCCAATTCGGGCCAAAAATAATCGGTAATCATGGCGCGATAACGATTACCATTCACAGTAACGTGAAGATCATTATTGTCGACGAAAAACTATGGCCCTATGACGCCGCCGGCATGCAAACCGCACCAAACAGTTATTTTTTGTGGATGAAGTGGTGTTTTATGAAGCGAATGTGGATTTTGACCCGACCAATAACGCATATTTTGCTTATTGACGAACCCATTGAGCCAAAAATGAGCTGAAAATGATTTTGCGATGAAATTGATCATCTTGGCGCATCTTCTCCAGAGCCCAATCGGAGAACGTACGTCGTTTCAAATGGTCCATCGGCTTCAATTCTTGAGTCAGCTTGATCTTGTATGGGTGTAAACCAAGATCCTTACGCAAAATTCGCCATAAAGTGGTCTGGGCGATGCCCAACTCTTGAGAACGCCGTGGAATTGACTGATTTGGATCATTTGCTACGGACGTTTCAACGACAGCGATATTTTCGACACTTCGACCAACTCGTTGTCTCACTGGCACGGTAACATCACACAACGAATATGTAGACTCAAATTTTTGCACTAAACCTGTTACTGCCTATCTACTAAGGCGAGAATTACGACCAAAAATCGGAGTTAACGCTCTTAAAGTAGCGGTCACCGACTCCGAATTTCTGTAGTAAATTTTTATAATTTGCAGACATTGTTCGTTCGTGTACTTTGCCATGATGAAAATGTTAA
Organism: Dermolepida albohirtum; assembly: GCA_031893035.1. Classification (NCBI taxonomy): domain Eukaryota; kingdom Metazoa; phylum Arthropoda; class Insecta; order Coleoptera; family Scarabaeidae; genus Dermolepida; species Dermolepida albohirtum. The sequence goes on along the minus strand of JAVIWB010004020.1, from coordinate 226,574 downwards.
GTTTACTGAATAAATTGACAGTAGCAGTTCGATGATTAGTGAAAAAGGGTGCGTTCACAAATTGAATTAAAAGTTGTCAAGTCCCTATTGGAAAACCCTTTATAATAGATTTATGTTAATAATATTTTGACTTAGTTTATAATATTAATATGGCGAATTGAAAATAGTATTAGAGACGCATAGTTCCTGGTAATTAAAGTCCGTAATAGATATATTGTGTTTATATCTATGTACTAGGTGTACTGGGAATTCATTAGTGTTTCTTTCGGAAAACAAGCGACATGATTTTCAAGCAAATAGAAAACATTACTTATTCATTGGCCATTTGATTCTAAATATCTTGGTCATCTTTCAGGCAATTTATGGATGCCATCACAAAAAAAATGTTTGTCCTTTGAGTAAAATCACTCATCGAGCCATTTTTTAACTTTTTTGAAATTGGCTGCTGCTGTGTAAGTGTGTACCCCATTGATGCGAAATGGTGATACTCAAAAGGGGCAAGGTTTGGAGAGTAAGGCGGGTGCGATGTTATGTCCCATCCAAGTGTTTTCAATGCTTTCTTGGCCCGTTTTGCTGTATGATACGGTGCGTTATCGTTCTGTAAAATACCTTTACCGTGTCTTCGGGCCCATTCTGGACGTTTTTCTATCAATGCATGGTTCAAATTGATAACTTTTTGTCAGTATTAACTGTTTGTGTGCCTGAAACAGTACATTTGCGGCACGCATTACTTTTATTACTTAATCAAAAGGAAAAAGCTGCTGAAAGTTATCGTTTGCTGCTAGAAACTTACGGTGAGCATGCTCCAGTGAGGCGCAGTTTCGAGAATTCAAAAATGGTGATTTCGATCTGAGAGGCAAAGGACATTCTGGTATACTGAAAAAGATTAAGGATGCGAAGCTGCAGGATTTATTGGATGAAGACTCAACCCAAACTCAAAAACATTTGGTAGAAGTGTTAAAAGTGGCCCAAGAAACTACTAGCGACCGACTGCGCGCAATGGGAAAAATCCAAAAGATGGGAAAATGGGTGCCACATCAATTGAATGGCAGTCAAATGGAAAATCGAAAAATCATCTGTGAAATGCTGCTTCAAAGGTATAGTCGGAAGTCATTTCTGCATCGAATAGTGGCGGGTGATAAAAAATGGATTTATTTCGAAAACTCTAAGCGCAAAAAATTATGGTTATCACCTGGCGACTTCGCCAGGTGATAACCATTTCGACCGATCGACTCCAAGGCCAAATTGTTTTGGTGGCAAGACAATGCGTTGTGTTGTTTGAGTGGCCTGGTGTATTACGAACTGTTGAAACCTGGCGGAAAAAGCTGATCGCTCCCGCCAATAAATTATCAATTTGAACCATGAACTGATATAGAAAAATGTCCAGAATGGGCTTGAAGACACGGTAAAGTGATTCAACACACAATAACACGCCGTCTCATACAACGAAATTGGTCAAGGAAGTGCTGAAAGCACTTAGATGGGACATAATATTACACACGTTTTACTCTCCAGACCTTGCTCCGTCCGACTATCACCTTTTCGCATCAATAGGACACGCGCTTACAGAGCAGCACTTCGCCAATTTCGCATAAGCTAGAAAATGGCTCAAAAGGACAAACAGTTTTCATGGGATGCCATCCGTAAAGTGCCTAAAAGATGGGCAAGATATGTATAATCAAATAAAATAAATAAATTTTTTCATTTTCTTGTAAATTATGTAGTTTTTTTTTACGAAAAAACCGGTAATGACATTCCGGTACGCCTGATATTTAATTATATTATTAACTTTGACTATGTTTCTTGAATATGTGTATACATTTAATGGAATAAATAAAGTATTATTATTATTAATAAATGATGAAATTATATATGTTTCTCTCATTGGAATGATGTTTTAGCAAGTACCTTAACTTTTAAAATTCATTATTTTTTGTACTTCACAAACAATGTATTTAAAGAAAAAATACATAAACCTAGGAAAGATTAGTATTTTCGTAAATGCGAGATTAAAGCTTACAATTAATACGTTATCTGTTTCATCACTTATTTGAATTGATTAATTGCGTACGTAGACAGGTGCATTTTATTCATCTAAAATAAATTTTAATTGTGTTGACAACATCTTGTTTGCGTGCTTTTACGTTCAATAAAATATTAAAATCTAATTATGATGTTTTTTCCTTTTACGATACCGCTAAAAATATGCCAATTATGTATTTACATAATCGACTAAATAGACTATCAAAAGAAGTGCTCGTAACAAACTGACGTCACTGCTCCCACGTTCTTTTGTTAACTTTGCGTAGAATGACGACAGCCACTCTTCTCCCCGCCTCACTTCTCTTTCAATTCGTGTCTGCGCCGATGTAAAACCTGAACTTCTATAGTTCCACAGCATTGTCAAGGCCTGGCAACGCCACAAATAATAAGATGAGCCGATAAAATTACGTGAACACCCACGGTCTTCCCCTTCGCACCACTCGTGTATAGCCGCCCTTATCAGGAACGTCTGAGATGGGTCGTAAAATTCCGACTGCTTCTGCTAAAATTCTTATAGACCCTTTACGGTTTACTATTATTTCACTTTGCTTCTCCGTTTATTTATTGTCCGATACAGAAAAGGTTTAGGCGTCAAAAGTCGTTTCATTTATGTATTTCTTCGGGCACTTGACTTCATATCAAGCGAAAACAATACATGTATTTGCAGTTTCCGTGAAAGTACATAAATGTATATCTATAAGTTACGATGAAAATAAATTAAATTATATTGACTTATCTGGGTAACTAATATTTATTATATAAAATATTCCATTGGTAAAATTGAATAGATTAGTTGACTCTTTTCAATAATAAAGTTAATAAGTAAATGCACAGTCATATATTTCATACTGCTCAGTTTGATATACACAGTCTGCCGCAGAGAAAACCGAATTTTTATAACATGAAAACAAAAGCTTACTATTTTAGCCAAAGTAGTCGCCTTCGGCGACAACGACAACGTTTTGCACGGTCAATTAACTTGTCGAATGAATTTTTAAGTTCATCATTTGAGATGTCCTTCAAGATCGCTGTCGAAGCCTTTTTAATGGCTTCGACGTCGGCATAACGCTGTCCTTTCATCAGCAAATATAGATTGGAGAATAGATAGAAGTCACAGAGGGCCAAATTCGGTGAATACGGTGAATGATTCATGGAAAATGGTATTAAAAAACATCCAGTGGCACCAATGGTTTTATCGTGTATATCAGCAAAGAGATGCGACCCACTTTATGAAAATGGTTTGAGAACTACGTGGTCTAAAGTAGAAATAGCGCGAATTCGGCGAACTTTTCCTTACCATTTTGTGCAACCATCCTTTATTAGGTGAAATATGACAGTATAGAGCGATTTGTCGATTGGCCTGCATTTAACAGTTCATCAAAAATGTCTCGTGTGTATTTCTATACAATGGAAAAAAGCTGAGTTGCAAATAGTGATAAAATACTTTAACTCAAAAGGCTTGGCACCAACCGAAGTCAAAGTAGAGTTAGATTCGACACTATTAGAGTCCGCTTCCTAATTTTCAATAGTAAAAACTGGGTTTGCTAATTTAAACAGTGTGTGCATGGATGTCGAAAAACGGTTACCTCTCCGCATATTATTCGCACTGTATGATCGTCGAGTCAAAGTGTGCGACAAAATTGAGCGACACAATCAAAGAGAAACGGCCTCATTTGACAAAGAAGGAAGTGGATAAAGCATCTGTTGACGTGTGATGAATTGGGATTTGAATTAATGCTTCATTTTCTCCCAGCGATTATGATGTACTTCCAATATTGAAAAAATGGTGTTAGATGGCAAAAGATTTTCGTCCAATTTTTAGGAAGTCGCTGTTGTAAATAGCTATTTGAAGGACTTGGGTTTCATCGACCTACAACGAACGCATTGCTAATTTGGACTATCGTTGGAATACATGTGTTGAGCGAGAAAGAGACTATATTGAAAAATAAAGGTCTTTTTTTGTTCAAAAAACGTGCGTTTCCTTTGTTAAGCAACGCAGTTATTGAACTATCCTCGTGCTTTGTCAACTTAATAAATTAAAATAGTTTGCTTTGATTACTGTTTTCATTATGTAAGTTTGTTAAATATCATATTTCAAATTCACTATTTAAATTTTTTTATATACAAGTTTTTGCAATTAAAAGTTTTGGTGTTTAGTGTAGTTACAGATTTTATTATCCAAAGCTAAAAATTACATTTTAGACGTGACTATGTGGCCTTAATTAAGCATTATTATTCCAAAATGTTTGACGCTTTCTATACAAAATTATGATCAAATTAATAATTTATTATTAATTATAATAATTTAATTATATTCCTTTTATATACATAGAACGACACACATTTTCAAGTATTTCGTAAAATACAAAGTTCGAATCTTTTTATTATAATACAGCTATGTTTGAAATGAATTGTAATCTTTTATCCAATCATATATCGATTGTTATGTTTCACCTATTGTTTATTATAGTTCCTATTTAGTCAGCAAAAAAAATATTTCCGATCCATTTGTTTCAGTACAATATTAAAATATGCTTTCTAATATCCAATACAGTAGTTTATATATAGGATACCGACCGAACGCATAACCTCTATTTGACCTTCGCTCAGTAAAACACTTAAAACAACGCTAGTGCACTCTAATTTCGCGATTGTTTTCACTCGTACAATTAAACAGATTTTATTGTTTACTGCCGTTAAGCTTAATCAGCCAATACTATCGCATTTTAATTGTTTTCGTGTTCCAGCCCACACCTTTGTGTCCGAAAAATACTTTTTTCGACTATTTCACTGTACGCACGACCTTTATTTGTCCTTGAACTTTGAAGTGGACGTATATGCTGTAAATAAATCGTTATAATCGTGTTTACGTGTCTGGAATGGAGAGATCCCGTGAGGGGTGAATTTGGAATTATGTAGGCTGGAGGGTTTCCTCGAATTTCTTTGTCAGATTTTCACATTTTTTTTGCTTAGCACGTTATTTCCTGGCCCTTGTTGGATTGATTAGTTTTCACAATGTTTCCTTGTTTAAATTTTACTTGTAGGCACAGTATATTTACGAATAGATTAGACTGTGCATTTAACTGATTACATTGTTTTAAAATAATACTGCAGATATCAAGTACCATTTATTGTGCATCATGTAAATACCTAGAGCGACATAATTTATCTTTATTAATCTAAATTCATTTTTTTTGAGTGCTAGAAATTGTTTTATTGATACATTTGATATAACTTGTGATCGATTAATACTCAACTTTATATTCATTAGCATATACATTTATTGATACCGCGGATATCTATATTAAAATATTTTCTTCTGAAACGTACGATTGCTCGTTTACGTATAGCTTTTTTTCGAATCCATTTAATGAGGTTGATTACTTCTCGTTTCCTTCTTTGCTATCGCGAATGTTTATTGATCATGGTTGCCTTTGGTATTTTCCTCCATTTGTTCATATTTCTATGTTCTACGTTCCAGTTCCTTATTCCTTTTGCTATTGTTACCTCTTTCTCGGCCTTTCTTATAACTTTTCTATCTAAATTTTCTTCTCATTGTATCCCCATTCCAATCATTTGGTCTATATATATCTTACAAAAGTTCTAGTTGATCCTAATTTCGGTGTTGGTTTTTGCTCTTTCTCCTCCATCTGTCTTATTTGGTCCTAGTATTGTTCTCATGATTCTCATCTTAATACCCTTCTAGTCTTCTGCCTTTTTATTTATGACTAATATTTCTAACGCCTATACGATAACAAGTCTTAATAGTGTTATATACGTTTATTTTGTTTTTTTTTCTTCTTCGTACTATGGTAATACTGTTACCCAACTTCACTGTTGGCTTTTGTTCTTTCTCCTCTGTCTGTCTTGTTTGGTCCTAATATCGTTCTCGTGATTCTCATCTCAAAATTTTTCTAGTCTTCTTACTTTTTGTTAAAGGCTGATATTTCTAACGCATACGATAACAAGTCTTAATAGAGTTATATAAGTTTATTTTGTTTTCTTTCATAATCTTTGTGCTATGGTAATACGGTTACCATCGTATTCTTGATTTTCCTTTATGATCATTTCTATCATTCTCCATTTTCCTGTTTGCTTTTTATTGTCCCCATATAATTGAAGAAGAAAACACAAATTTATATCTTTGTGTCTTTTGTTTCTTCATCGTAAAATGTAAAATTAATGCTTATAATATAACGCAATATTGGCTTATTCAGTGATTGTATTTGTAGATACTTTGATATCTAAAATTGTTTATAATCTTGTTAAATTACAAAGTTTACTACACCACATTTTGATTTTGGTATATATTTAACACTAATCTTTGCTTTCTTTGAGCTTTTGGACTGGAGCCTCGTCTGCAGTTGCTTCGTTTACCAACATTTGCAAAACTTTGCAAAAGACATCCTCAGAGCTTCTGTTGATCTTCTAGTTGCTACACTGAAACTCGAAGCCTGTTGCTTCGGGAAGGGGTTATATAAAACTTCTTCCGGGTCACTGCATTGTGTTTATGGTGGAGTGGTTTTGAAGAAAGGGTTTGCCACATGTCCTTTACATAATGCCCCGGTGACTCGAAATAACACCTTTCCGCATTAACAGACATTCTGCTTCGATGTAGCAACGAGAAAATTAAGAGCAGTCCTGAGGATGTCCCTTATAAGAGAGAAGTAAACGTTGGCAAGTGAAGCAGCAGTATCAGAGACGCAGTTCTTGCGCGGAAGCCCAGAACAAACTATGAAGCAAAAATCTATGAGCCAGAATAATTTATGCTTTTTGAGTGACAACATAAAAATAGTTATGCATAAAGGCGTTGTAAAGGTATCTTTACATCATGTCTACAAGAGCGAACTAAACTTTGGTAAGTGAAGCAGCAGTATCAGAGACGTGGTTCCTGGGAAGCCCAGAACAAACTATGGAGCGAAAGTCTACGAGTTAGAGTAATCTATGCCTTTCGAGTAACTACAGACAAAAAGTTTTAAGCATAAAAGCATTGTAAGGAGTATATTTAATGGAGTTTGTAATTCGCATAAGTTTATATAAGACCCAAATATATTCTCTCCTACGAAGTATGTATGTATATACAAAATAAATAGTATGTTAAATAAGTAGTACGATCGTTTTCATGTGGGCAACCATTATGGATTCGAAACAAGTTATCAATTATATAAGGAAATGGTATTTCTAAGGCATTTAAATTTTAAATTAGTTAAAGACATAAACATTCGAATTGGTTGCGTAGTGTTGTACGACTTTATTATTTGAACTTTTCACTCTGTCAACAAAAACCATTACTTTTTCTATATGCAAAAGGTGGCCGAAGAAAATAACCGAGATATCTTAACTAACGGTCTTTGATTGGCTTGGTTTTAATTACAACAATTAATCCAAATATGGGTTAAATAAGTGAAATGTAAGATTAACAGGACGTCTTTATTTAGAAAAACTTAAACAATTAACAATAATTATCCCAGAATCCGGTGCTCCACCTGTGGCACTACACCGGAAGATTAACAGCAGCAAAAAAACCACAAATCAAATTATCCACCAACAGCAGACGTAACTGGTGTACATATGCATATACATACATGTGAAATGCTTTTATATATACGAATGTATAATGTCAAGGACGTATATGGGACGACGAAGTATTTAGAAAGATATTGTTCCAGTTTTATTTACGAGCAGAAAATTTACAAAAGGATATAAAATCTACGACCTAAACCTAATAACGGTAATTTATTTATTTTTTATTTATAAACTGTTAAGACTTGTTAATAATCTGAAACGTCAAGCTATTATTAAAGTACCATCAGCCACTTTTTATTTCGCAATGTGTTTGTCACCTTATCTTTGCTTTATCATTTAACGACAGACAAGTAAATAACGTTTGTAATTGATAAATTTTATCATCGGGAATTTTTTTTACTTAAAATTAATATTGAGTAATTTTAAAAATATTTAACGTACGTTGATTTACGCAAATACGATAATTAATTTTTTTGATAAAAAAATTGGAATTACAACAAAGTTGCTACTGAAATGCTATTAAAAAATAAGTAAAACGTAAAAGTGAAATATTTAATAACGTAGCGAAACACTGCAATTAAGGATGAGTAATGCCAATCAAAAATAAAGAAAAAATGTAAAGAATTAATCATCTCTATTGATAACATGATAATTAAATTTGAAATGGATAAATGTGTTAATTAAATATCCTATTATACATTAAATTGGTTTATATTTATTTGTATTTATTTCAAAATACTTCTTGTTTGATTTATGCAAATCCACAAAAAAATACTTCATGTAGCAATCTGGCTCGTAGACGTCCGCGGTCGTTATCTATACTTTCTTCATCTTCGCTTTTAGACTGGAAACGCGTCTTCGTCAATAGTGGCATCGACGTTTCGTCACCACTGTGGGTGCAGCCCACCTGCACCTGTTGTCGCCGACATTTTTATGGAGGCATTCGAACAAATACTATACTCCTGCATTCTAAATCTGAAATGTTGGTTCAAAAACACCTTCGTTATTTAACGGCATGGTTGAGATTCCTTAAACAACTTCCTTGCTTCCCTAAATTGGCAACACAATTCCATAAGTTTTACCATGGAGGTTGAATTAGAAGATTCCCTTCTTAGACGTCTTGGTGAATCGTAGTCCGAATGGTTCACCAGGATATTCAGTTTACCGTTAACTCACACACACTGACTAGTATCTAAACGCCCTTTCTAATCATCATCCCGCTCAAAACAACCCAATAACCAGCTTACACCACTCCCTTTCCTCTCTAAAGCCCATTTATACCATATACAAGGCATCACTGACCGTATCAATAGCATACTTCTCAAAAACAATATGAAAACCATTTTTAAACCCCATTCGAAACTTTCAGACTCATTTTCAGTAAAATACCGTATTTCTTTAGAATCACCTAGTGTATAGAGGATTGTACAGGAGTGTACATATATATTGGTGAAACAAAGCGGTCTGTCGGCACTCGTGTTTCAGAGCATGAGCTGATTTTAAAATCGGGCGCCATATCCAGTTCGATTCGACAAAAATCCTATCCGCAATAGTCGTTATTATGGCAGAAAATCCGTGAATCTATAGAGATCTCTAAACATCCCAATAACCTAAACCGTGATGATGGTTATCCTCTATACAACGCCTGGCTTTACTGTATTTCTAAACTTGTCAGCCGTAACCGTAACGTAATACCGTAATATCTATATATAAACTTCCGCCGCACTCTTACGCAGTAGTTGAGCCCTGAAGATATCCCATACGAATGGGTACGAAATATCGGCAGTTACACCAGCGACGCGGTTCCAGCCCGGAAACCCAGAAGAAGATAGTATGCACCACGACCGCGGAAGTCTACGTACCAGATTCTTTCACCAGATTCTTTCTAAGAGTTTTTCAGAAGCGTCAGTAGTCGTTTGGATAGGAATAAAATACACAGGTATATTTCGCTCTCTAAATCCTAACATTATCGCCCTTTACAATTTATTATACAAACCGCGTCAGCAATATACAAAACTTAAATTAAATTCCAGCTGCTTGTATGCTTTCTTCATTAATAGATAACATTTGTTCCATATATTTTTAGTTCAACGGAAAGTTCCATTAATATTGCCGAAATGGTTTCTGATTACTCTTTCTAAGATGACTAAGTCTTGCTAATGGAATGAGATATTGTGGCATGGTGTGTAATTAAAATATTTTATTTTTATTATATTATATTATTATATTATATAATGTCTTTTATATAGTAATTATACTTATTTTTTCTTATACGCAAATTAACGCACATATACTGACCGGCAGTAACGTTAGTCGTCGTATACACATTGTATGTCAGAGGGCCGAGATCGGCCTACCTGACCAAGCGCTTCATTGTCCTGGCCGGGTAATTGCATAACGTTTCCCCAATAGGTGCAAGATCGACAGTGTCGAACAATTCCACTTTACTAAGGGTGTATGGGTACCTCGCATGTTTGGTACCCTGCGTTGAACGCCAAGCGATGTATTTTGAACTATTTCGTTGTGAACGTACTTGAACGTATATTTGTGCGTATAGAAGTATTGAACTGCGTTTCCATTTATTATTTGAACTGTTTTATTTATACTTGTAGAATACTACTATGGGCAAAAAAATACTAAGACTTTTTAATTTAAATTTCGCGCGAAAACCCATTCGTCGAAATATTTTTTTTCTAGGTTGGCATGACTGTCAGTGACATCTGTGTCTAACGTCACATCAAAATAATCATTAGTGTTTAGTATACGCTTGTCTTTCTGAAGTACAAAAAGTGCATTGAGTGCAATGAGTGAAATTATTCAACAAAGAAGTTCCATTAAATTTTGTGTACGGAATCAAATTTCTGGTGCCGAACCCTTCAGAATGTTGCAAAAGGCCTTCGGTGATAATTGTTTGTCCCGAGCAAGTGTTTTTGATTGGTACAAATTATTCAAAGATGGTCGAGAACGCGTTGATGACGAACCACGTCCAGGACGGCCATCAACATCAACTGATGATCAACACGTGAATAGAATTAAGGAATTGGTGCTTGAGAATCGACGATTAACAGTTAGAGACCTTACTGGCATCGTTGGAATATCGGAAGGATCCGTGAAAACCCTTTTGAAAGATCATTTGGGCCTAAGAAAATTGAAAGCACGATTTGTTCCAAAATCACTCAATTTTTTCGAAAAACAGCGTCGCGTTGACGTCTGTGAAACAATGCTTTCCGACTATCAAGACAAAATGAAAGGCATCATAACTGGAGATGATACTTGGATCTACGCTTATGACCCGGAAACAGACAATTAATCGGCCGAATATCGTATCAAAGGTGAGCCGAAGCCCAAAAAACCACGTCAAAGCAAGTCAAAAATCAAGGTTATGTTGACAGTTTTCTTCGATTATCGAAGTGTGGTGCACTCCGAATTCCTTCCGACCGGCCAAACTATCAACAAAGAATACTATTTGAGTGTTATGCGTCGTTTGCGCAATGCTATTCGTAAAAAGAGGCCAGAATTATGGGCCGACAACTCTTGGTTTTTGCACCACGATAATGCACCGTCGCATACTGCATTAATTCTTCATGAGTTTTTCGCCAAATTTTCAACCAATATCGTGCCGCAACAACCGTATTCGCCTGATTTAGCTCCGTGTGACTTCTGGCTATTCAGCAAACTCAAACGACCGCTCCGGGGAAACCGTTTTGAGTCAATTGAATACATTAAAAGTGAATCGCTAGGCGCATTGAAAGCTATTCCTGAAATTGACTTTAACAACTGTTTCGAGAATTGGAAGAAACGTTGGCACAAGTGTATTGGGGCCAGGGGGGGGGGGGGATTACTTTGAGGGGACGAAATAGATTTGAAAGAATAAATTAAGAATTTAAAAATTATGAACAGTCTTACTATTTTTTGCCCACAGTAGTATTTGGGTCTTATATAAACTTATGCGAATTACAAACTCCATTAAAAATACTCCATATATTTGTAAACGTTTTTCGCAGATGTAAAGATACCCCTACAATGCTTTTATGCTTAAAACTTTTTGTCTGTAGTTACTCGAAAGGCATAGATGACTCTGACTCGTAGACTTTCGCTCCATAGTTTGTTCTGGGCTTCCCAGGAACCACGTCTCTGATACTGCTGCTTTGGAAGAATAAATTAAGAATTTAAAAATTATGAACAAAGTCTTACTATTTTTTGCCCACAGTAGTACATGCATCTCCACATACACATTGATTTTCGAAATAAAATTGTGTAAAACATTTATGTGTTTTATTTCAGTTAAAAGGGGCTCTTGAACCAAGGAGTTCCTTGACAATACTTTACACATTATATACTGATATTACTGCATATATTTCAGTTTGGCGTGATATCATTTCACAATTTTACCAAGAATAGCTATCTAAGTTACAAAACTATGATAATATCGTTCTACTTTTTAACTCCGTTCTAAAAGATTACTTTCTTCTATACTAGTTTTTTCTTGTTCACTTTGCAGCTTTCTTCTCAAATTGATGTGTATATTATAACGTATTTATGTATTTAAAAGCTAAAAAACATTTCCGAAATCGACCAATTTATATTCATGTTTACATTATTGGTATACCACCTACTGATAGTAATAATTCTAATAATAGTCACAGCAATATTAATAACAATACACACACAATAAAATAAATAATATCCATTCTTTAAATTATTCCATTGCCACTATGACATTTAACTATTATTCGTAATTGTAAAGACTCTCCTGATTTAGTACCCATTTGTTAATTACTGAATTAATAAATACACAAACTATTAAAGCAAACAAAACGTAATTTCTCAACAAAGTTGGCGTCATATGCAGTTGAGCAATTATTCACAATCATTACGTATCTACTATTTACAACCATATAAATACTAAGTACGATTTTGAAATACACTGTAAATTACAGAATAAAACAAAACAAATTGTTCAGTGAAGTGGGTTATTTTGAATTCATAAAATTTATTATTCTATGAATTGCGTAAACTGTAGCGAAAATATTTACAATACGTAAAAACAAACAGACGCGATAATAAGCAGATACTACAGTTTTATTTGAATATAACAAGAGAAAGACGAGCACAAATACCGAATATGAATGATAAATTTAATCAGGGAACATATGCCTGTTATGTGTTTGTTGTGTACGCGTATTAGTAACTGTATATATCGTAAAAATTCCTTTCATATTTAGTTCTTTATCGAGCCATTACAAAGAGAGCTTAATTTGCTCCGATAAAACGCACAGACCTGTAAACAATAACAATTACAGTGTTGCACAGTTTCATTTCGTAGAAAATAAAGAACGATCGATAAACTGTTAATTAATATTTGCCTTTCACTCTGAAAAAAAAAAAAAACCAGTAGCGCAACGAGCAAATGGTGCGGTCTTTAATTAAGCGTTAATTTCTTTAGAGTTTTGAAATTAGTTAATTAGTTTAAGATCATTTTTAAAGTAGTATTCGAATTTTTAACGAAATAAAAAGTTCTCGAAGTACTGCTCTGTTGCTGCAATAAGTGCCTTATCCGATTAAAACTTCTTTCCAACGAAGAAAAGTTTGGAATTGGGGAATAAATGGAAATCACTAGGGACTGAATCTGACGAATAGTATGAGTGAAGCACAAGACAAAAATGTTAAGTGATACTTTTTGGCAAATAACTTAATTAGTGTGAGAAGTTATCGTGACGAAGGAGAACTTTTTTATGGACAATTCCAAGTCGCCTTTCGAAAATTCTTTTCTTTAATTTGTCTAAAATAGTAGCATAATTTGGTCCGGTTAAAGCAGCTTTGTAAAAACCAAAATTGTCCGTTTTGAATCCCAAAAAATCGTAGTCATTACCTTACGCATCGATGGAAATATCTTGGTTTTCTTTGAAGAAGGCCTGCCACTGTTAAAGGTCAACTGTTAAGATCGTTGTTTGAATTCAGAAGCATATTGGTGAAGCCGAATTTCATTTTGATTTCTAATAAATGTGCAAAAATAAGCTGGATTCTTGTTAAAAAGCCTCCCATTATCGCTACAAGTTTGCACTCTTTCATGTTTTCGCTCATAGTTCATTTTGCCGTAGAATAGACTTTGGACATACCTAATTCTCCATGTAAAATGTGATGTACGTCTTTAGTCGATATGCTCATGTTAGGCTATGCCGTTGATGTTGATTCTTTGATCGTTCAAAACGATATCAGTGGCAGCTGTTTTTGAAGGTTCTGCTCACGCATCATCTTTAATGCTTATATCGTCACGTTTAAATTGCGCAACACAATGCCTGGTAGGATGTGGCCTGAAGAAGACAAGGACAAAGTCAGCCAATATCACCATAAGACGATCGATACTTATCCTAATGGCATGTAGAGATCGCGCTCTTAATGCAACATAGATTCGAGGTGAATTTGCTATTGCTACTAGAAGGCTGCTACCGACGCTTGACTGCAGACCGTTGGTTTAATAATTTGCAAATAAAAGCTGAAGAAACTATTGCAAAAATATTATATTAAGTATACATATAAATATGATTCTATCCTCTTCAAATGAATTGAACAAGTAATTGATGGGTACTGAGAAATTATATTCTCGAAGTATATGGAATAAATTTATATTTTTGAGCCAAAAGAATAATTTCTAAGAACGTAAATATGTTATTTACAATGAACTTCTAATAATCTGGTATTAATATCTAGGAATCAGATATAAATGAATTTCTACACTCTATAAATAATTATCAATACCTTTTTCGTCCAAATTTATTCAGAAACATAGGACACAAATATATAATGAGTCAAAATATAAGATTGAATGAAGATTATTAATAGTCACTTATCGGAATTATATTCAAAGGGGTTTTTGTTGAAGTGCTAAAGTTTTAACAGTAAAAGTTAATTATTCATGCTGTTCCGGAAGTTAATACTGCTTTAATAAAGAAATCAATAATAGAGCTTTCAAATCCAAACTTAAATATTTAATAATCACAGTTAGAAGTCCCTAGTACACATAATAGTATTTTGCTGAACAATCAAGTCTTATTCAAATTTGATGAGTGGCTCGGTTTCATATTGTTTCTTGTATGTCGTTGTTGTTTAAAAATTTATGAGGTAAAACCGACGTTCCTGGGTAAACATTATTGGTTTTAATATTAATGACCCAGACTGTGAAAGTCTAGTCTGCTTTTGGGGGTCGTTCGAATGCCACGAGACGCACACTGTGCCAGGGAGTACAGGTTACCATGGTTACGGTTCTCTCTCTTCTCCGCTTAGTTGTTGCTGAATCACGAGAAAGTCGGACGATAATTGGACGAGATCAGGAATTTAGAAAAGGAAATACCGCAAGAGTTATAGCATAGACTTCCCATTTCATTTGAAAACTATTCAAAAACTACGACGCTCGGAACAGATCGTTAAATTTCTCTTGAAGTTGAGAGTAATATTTTCCAATGAAGGTTATTTAGAATAAATCTGACAAATACGTAATACTCAAAATTAATGTACATTTCTCGGAATACGAAATATTAAAATTAAATTTCACAGCAATATTCCGCATAATTTTGAAATTATTAAATAACTGAACATAATTTTGGGTTGCCAATATTTTAATTCTGCAGGGCTTAGAATTTGAACAATGTGTCATGATATTGAAAATATTGGAATTTGATTCATCCCAATTCAGGTACATGCGATGTCGATCTGTTAAATTATGTTTAAAATCAAAATTATTACTGAAAAAAACATCGCAATCTCCTATTACTAATTTAGTTAAAACGATAATTCTCTCAGATAATCTTGATTTTATTTTTGATGATTGTTGATGTTGTTGTTTTAGCTACCTGTTATTAATTATAGTAAAGATAACACAGAGTATAGGAATAAGAAGAGAAATGATAAATTGGAGAGATGTTTCCTTACTTTTTAAACCTAATTTAGTAAAATACAATACTTTTTACTTCGAAAATATTATCACATTTTCTCAAATTATACCCAATTGCAGTTTAAATTCTTCATCACCTTTCAAAGGGCTATGATATCTGTTTTTTGAAAGCATCGACATATTGGTCAGAATGAAATGCATCACAGCAATTTGTTTTTAACACGCGTGAATAGGAAGAAATCATCGGGTGGATTAGATCAATTTTTTGAGAAGGCCATGTAGCTTATTCGACTGCGACTTTTGCAGATTTATTATGGTCCTCTTGTTTGGCTGGAGTATTTTCTCTAACTAGATCTAGAGCGATTTTTTATATAGATTTCCGATTCAGGATATTCACCTTCCGTATGTAGAAATGGTGCTTTTGCCAAGCCCTGGCATTGATGTCTAATTCACGTTTGTTGAGCTTATAGTACTCTGTTAATCGGATCATTACCATGAGGACAAACTTTCTATTCCTACTAGTAAGTTCCTTGTAAATTTGTCCAAGAAACTGTTTTGCTTGTGTGCGACGTGGGGAGTTCTTCCACATATTTCAAAATATGTTTTTGGCCCATTTCTCTCAATCTGATTTAAAACTTCTTTTTTGCAATGCTGCAGAATGACTCCAGTCTTGTAAAAACCATTGACGAAATCTTTCGAGCCAACTTACCGGCTTTTTTATTGGTCTTATAACCTTCGCGACTTGAAAACCAGGCTAATGCTTTTTACTACTACTGAGCTCGTTCGGGACCGGCATACACTTTCATACAGGCTTAAATATGTTATTTGCATTAAATCTAGGAGGTTTAGCATTGCTTGGCTGTTAGAAGAACTATCTAATTTCTTCAACATGGTGATCTTAAACATTCCAAGAAACCGCCTTTTGCGCGACGAACAGTCCGTATTCAAGGCATCCGTTTCAAGAGTTTTTCAAGGACTCCATTCAGTATACTATTCCATTCTTCTTACAATATGTTCCACAAATGATTTGTTGAGGTAGGTCGCACTTTTCGGGCCTTCCTGTCCAATTCACCCCATAACAATTCTATGGGGTTTAGGTCGGAGCTTTGCGCTGGCCATGTCATTATTTGTAAGGTATTATTACTTGGTTCGCTATTTAAGAAATTCTTACTTATTGCTGCTGAGTGTTTGGGATGGTTTTCTTGCAATATTTGTAAATAATCCTCCTTTCGCAAAATACCCTCGATTTCCTTCAAGTCCCCTGCGCCGTCGTAGCAAGAACAACCCCAAACAAGCACACAACTTTTTCCTTTTTTGACAGTTGGCACTATACAATCCAGCAGCATTCTTTGACCACTCGCTCCTCTTGCAAAAACACGCATTGATTGTCCAAACACTTGAAACTTTGATTCATCAGTCTTAAGACCCTTTTTCAGTCATCAAGTGTGCAATCTCTGTGTGTCTCTGCCCATTGTTGTTGTTTTTGTCTGTTTCCCCGTCGAAGTAAGAGTTTTCTTACAGCAATGCGGTCGTGAAGATTTGCAGCTTTTAATCTTCTTTTCACCGTAGCAACAGAAATTTTTCTTGCTTGATCACGATTCATTTCTGCGCCACAAGACTCTTTGGGGTGAGGGCAGGTAAGTTTCTCAAGTTTTTTGTTTGCAATATTTTCTCAAAAATAATCGTCTTTATGGCGGTAGGGATTACTCCAAAAATTACCGCAGTCAATCAGAAAATATAATAGTTATTTGTAGGTGCTCTAATAGATATATTTACCTGCAATTGGTTATAAATCTAGTAAAGGACCTAATGTAAATATATGATTTATATCTAAACGTAATTATATGATTTTTTAAAAGGGTTTACTAAATTTCACTAGCTGTCCGAACTAATATGAACGATAGTGTATGTAAGCTCTATGTTTACATATTTGAAAGCGAGAATGGACGTATCCGCTTTAGAAAGCAGTATTGACATTTAGTCGTAATCAAGAGGAGGCATTACCTTTTCAACAAACTGCACACGTAACAGATATTAATGTAATTAAAACGTGGCAAATTCACAGTATTGTTAATGGACTTTAATATTCCGGTGAACCTTTTTGTATTGGTTGTCTCATATACTGATGAAATTTTGTTAGAGCATATACATACGTATGTACATATATATTTGTAGTATATACATGAATCTATGTATACGAGATGCCTTGACGGTTTCAGTTATGTAAATTTGCATCCCTTTTATACAATAAAACAGTGAAGTGCCGTGCGGAGGATAATAGCGGCCGTTAGCCCTCCAATTCCAGTATACATTAATAACACACACATACACGCAAAATTGTCTTGGTTCGGTCTGCTTATTATATATTCACGATATCCAGCACGGAAACTTCTGCATATAAATTAATGGACGCTTGTTTGCTTTACAGGCGAACCTTTGCAATAGCCTCGAGCGTTCTTTAATATTCAAGTTATACAGGCAAAGGGAACATCAACAGCAGGTAGACGACGAATGGTCCGATGAACTAACATACCAGAGAACCAAATCTACTAGGGAACAAAACTGTCAAGGTCTTTTTCCAGTAATGACGGATGTATATTCACAATGAATTCTGTTTTATGGTTCGTCAGGAGATTGTTTGTGCATCTTTTATGAAGGAAGATAATTATGCTAACTCTATAAAGTAATAAGTATGTATTTGTGAATAAAGACACGGTTCCAATTGTAATAAACTTTTACTATCACATTTTACCTAAGACTAGACAATTTTTATAGTATACTCAAAGTATTTCACCTCATGGTATATCAATATATTTAAAATTTTATATTAATATAAAATATTTACGAAGAACTAGAGTAATTTTTAGAGTTTTGTGTATTTATAGGTTATAGAAAATAATATAGAAACGTTAAACTATTCACAAACTATAATCACTTAAGATTGATTGATTTATAACGCCGTTTCACATTAATTTTCGTATTCTGTATACGTAGTTGTCATCATTAGCAGATAATTAAACAGTGTCACACCTGGAAATCACAGCAAAATTCGCACGAAACAAATTCCGTTCACAATCTGTATCGTCGAAAACCACTCTATATTCGTTTAATTAAAAAAAAATCTATTGTAGTCTTACATTATCCTAAAAAAGTACCTGCATGCGTTTACTACACCCTCCTTTGTCTACTGTATAAGAGGTCAAACGCATGCAGGTACTTTTTTAGGACAGTTCAAGACTAGAATACAATTTTTTAAAATTATGTTAAATGAATATACAGTGTGCGTTTTGGCTTTCGACAGTACAGATCGTGTACGGAATTTACTTCGTGCGGATTTTGCCGTGGTTTCCAAGTGCGACACTGTTTAGTTATCTGCTGATGATGATAACTTAGTTGTCGAATTACGTATACGGAATACGAAAATTAATGTGGAAAAGGATTATATATCAACCTTAAGTGATTATTTTTTTTAAGACTTTCAATTATATATTGAGTACATAATTTAAAAACTAAACAATGACGACTACTGAATTTATTATGGTCCTTGCAATGAGCTATGAAATACTAAAAATCTGAAACTATACTCTAAGTAGGCTTCTTCCGTTTCGCAAAATTACAATTGGCACAATTTATTTGAGTTGAACAGAGCTTAAAATTTGAGACACTGTTATCCTCTCTTTAAAAAATCGTTATGGACGAAAGGAAGGAGCAATATGCGATTAACTTTGATCTTCGTCTTGAGAAAATTCGCAATGGATAGTTTTTCTGTGGTTGAGACAGACTTTGGGGAATCGTTGATGACCAGATCTGTTTGTTTCCAATTATAAAAACTTAATTTAAAAATTAGTAGAGATGTTCCAGTTAGTATGTTAACTGTGGAAGAGATGAACTCTGGTTCAGTTCCACGTTTAATCATCTCGAAATTCTCTAGTATTCTTGAAATATTTGTTGATAGTGTTTTAACTCTTTTGCATGAAGACTTAAATATGGGAAGAGTTTGTGTCCACTGAATTTCGAGTTTACATTAGTGGATCAGAACGTGAATAAAACAGCGACTTGCGAATATTGGAAAAAGAGTGTGTTGAAGCAGAAGGTATAAGACAATTATTATTACGAATGAAACTTTGATGCATTGTCGTGATCCAAACAGCAGAGCAAGAAGATAGATGGATAGAAAAAGAAGACCACCAACTAAAGAAAAACGTGTCCAAAATCTAAAAATAAATCTATTGATATAACATATTTAACTTAAAGTGGATAATGTATATATAGAGTTCCAAAGAATTTAGTGGGAAACTAGGCCATCACATAGCATAATATTTCATATCCATTACTAATACTTAACGTAGTAAAACAGTTTTTTTTTAGCTAAGTAAAGGTATCAAAAATTAATTTGTTTAAAAAATTTGTCGGTTGGTCATACTGCCGTCGCCAAGTGACCTCAGCTTAGCACACATGATTAACAACAATTATAAATTATAACATCGTACCTTAAAGGATGTATCATATTCACTAATTCTTTACTAAATGATACTCCGACGGGTTTATTGTAATTATTTGAACGTATTTTAAGCAAATTATCGTTACTTATCTTTTACATTTTAATCATAGAACACAGTTAGAACATAGTTTGTTATTAAAGACTACGTTTTAACGAACATTAAACACTCAAAAAAGTAATTTAAATTGAGAACGATTGTTAATGAAATAGAAGAAATAATAGTCTACATACGGTACTTTGGAATAATAACTGGTTGCTTAGATTGGAATGTCGGTAAGTTTTCTTTGCCTTCGGTCAATAACATATGAGTTTACAAGTAGTACAACTGTAAGTCTTTTTTTGCTTTCGTAACACTGGCTTGCATTTCTGCAAAAGTTGATTAATGACAGTTTTGATAGTTTTAGGTGATTTACATATTTAATAACTTCTAATTTGTTCTATTACGTAGACGTTTTCCATAAATCGAAATCAATGGAATCTTTTGATAGTTCGAGAAATACAGAAATAGATTCCAATTAATCAATATATTTTTAGTAATAAATATATTAAAATCGAAAGCTGGTGATAGCTCAGTGGATAAACAGGCTACTAATATCAATGAATCAGGTTCAAACCTCAGCGCAATTTATAACATCTATGGCGTTTTTCAGTGACAACTCTACTCAGGTTGTTCAAAATGAGTACCTTGGCGTTAAATTCGGAGGTAATAATAGGTGGTAGATTCGTGGCATTTGCCACGTTTCAGGTGTACACCGAGAGGCACTAAGCCTGACAAATCATACCCCATGGGGCTTCAAGGCTTGTCATTGATATCTATTATTACGATATATTGGGTCTGGGAAAAAGTTCGTGGCGTTTTTCCCGATAGATGGCATTGGTTGCCGATAACTAAAGAACAACAAGTCACAGCGACACCACCGACGGCTCGTTTTTTAGATGACCTTCCGAACGTTAGTTTGAGCGTAGAAATATTGTAATCGGTGCAGTGGTTGGAAAGTTATTCGCACTTGAAAATGGAGAAGAATAATGAGAAATTTCGCTATATTCTGCAATATTATTATGATAAGGGGAAGAACGCTGCGCAGGCTTGTGATAAAATTTGTGCTGTGTACGGTGAAGGTACTTTATCGAAATCTGTTGCGCGGAAATGGTTCGCTCGCTTTCGTTCTGGAAATTTCAATGTGAAAGATGAGTCACGCTTCGGTCGTCCAATCACTGAAAAATCTGATGAAATTCTTGAAAAAGTCCAACAAGATAAGCATATCAGCAGTGTCGATATTGGCATGGAGCTAGGCATTGACCACAAAACTGTTTTGAACCATTTACACAAAGCTGGTTACAAAAAAAAGCTTGACGTATGGGTTCCTCATGAGTTGAGCGTGAAAAACATGATGGACCGAATTAACATCTGCGATGCGCTGCTGAAACGGAATGAAATCGAGCCGTTTCTGAAACGTTTAATAACCGGAGATGAAAAATGGATTACGTACGATAATCGGAAGCGTAAAAGATCGTGGATAAAGGATGGTGAGCCGTCACAAGCGTTCGCTAAGCCAACATTGACGCCAAAAAAAGTGATGCTGTGTGTATGGTGGGACTGGAGGGGAATCGTCCACTACGAGCTACTTCCAACTGGTCAGACGATTGATTCTCAACTCTACTGTGCACAACTAGAGAGATTACGCCAGGCGATTGAAAGAAAACGGCCCGAATTGATTAATAAGAAAGGTGTTGTCTTCCATCATGACAACGCCCGACCACACACTTCTTTGATGACCCGTCAAAAATTGAGAGAGTTTGGTTGGGACGTTTTGATGCACCCACCTTACAGTCCGGATATAGCACCCTCTGACTATCATCTGTTTCGATCTCTGCAGAACTCTCTCAATGGAATTAAGTTGGTTTCAAAAGAAGCCTGTGAAAACTACTTGATTCAGTTTTTCGACCAGAAACCACAGAAGTTTTTCACCGATGGGATCATGGATCTACCAAAAAAATGGCGAAACATTGTCGATAATAATGGAGCATATTCGGTTTAAATGAATTCGTCCACGCGCCATGCGGGGACCAGTTGAATTTTACTGAAAAAACGCCACGAACTTTTTCCCAGACCCAATATTAAAATTTTTTGGTTTTGTTTTTCTGTCCCTTATGTTTTGGTAAAAGCAACTTTTCCAAAAGTTTTTTGAAAATAGTCTATATGGTCTTTGCCTATTATTTTGCATTGCATTTACGAGATGAATTTACACCATGATAGAGGTATTTCCCATATTCGCTTATACATAAACACAAGGAATCTCTACCATTATATGTACATACAGAAACATTTTGAAACTATTTCATGATTCGCATGCAAGTAATACTTTCCCATTATTTGCGAACCACCTCTGATAACTTCGCTTCTAAGTCACATGAATTGGTAATTGAGAGCTTCTTTTATCAAGATTTTGAGTGCGTATTAAATTTCTTGCCAGTACGATTATAGGTGGGGTAGGGGGTAGACACTCCTTGTGGTCATGACAAAGATAGTTCTATTTCAGGGACGTGATATTACCCACGGTGACCTTGATCCATCTCCCACCTTCCGTGCCAGAGAGAGACCAAGTCCACCCTTACATTCCCTTCGTAAATTATTTTCCTTACTTTCACTTTCTTTACTTTTTTCCAAACCCTCTAGCCAATATGGAAGAAAACGGCTAACAAATCTCTCAAAAATTTAAGAGAAGCTTGTCCAGCAGTGGGCAGCTTAGATGATCACGGTATATATAAGGTATCTGACTATTAAATTAGGATTCTTTTTAAGGGATTACTATTTGCTAAAATATTGCAATAATTATTACATTACTACTGCAAATGATATTATGGAATATTATCCATTGTCTGTAATTGGTTTATTGTGTTTTTTTTACTAAATAAACAGTACTTCAACATACATAACCCACGCATTTCGACAAGTTCTGTATTTAGTTCCTTATTAATTGTATATGAATACAGAAAAGATTTGTGATGTTCAAATAAACTCCCCTATAGAGTGCTTGTGGGTGTGAAAGCCTACTACATTTTTTATGGTAAAATATTAAAATCTAACATGGGAAATAAGATTGATAAAGTATTAGGAGATTATTTCTGTAAAATTATTGTTATTGGTATTGCTAAGAAACAAATTTTACATTTAATTGAGAATGTATAGAATGTATCATCGATCAAATACACGGGAAAACAAGTGGGAAAAACATGAGAAAGGATTGTTAAACAAACCATGAAAATCATGTCGAACAGAATATTTTTATCTATAGTATGTAATTTATCAGTAAGAGGGTACCCATCATTTATTAAGAATAAATAAAAAGAATGAATAAAAGTGGACCTAAATTTGGACCTTGCAGAACGCCAAATACTATTATAAATTTATCTGATTTTCACAACTATAATCCACATTAAAATACGTATAGCTTAAACATGTAAACAAAAATTCAAAGTATATTTGCAGTTTTAGAAATAGAGTGACGCCATATTATATTTACATAATTAAGTAATAACGATTTATTTAAATTTTCATCGCAGATGTTAAATAAAGTGATTACAATTCTTTTGAAATGCTGTGCTCCCGCTATAGTTATTATAGATAAATTACACGAAATTTCCAGTTATCTGAACAGTGAAATTCTTCGTTATTTTTCCCATTAGCCTTGATTTCTTTCCTACTAGCTGCATAATTTATGGATCGTTATTTGCTCACTTACAATGTTTTTAATAAGATGTAAATTGCTACCCAGAAGTTTCCGTTAATTCACGATCCATATTCGACGAACACGTCTTATTATATCTTTCGATCGGTTAAATATGTAAAGATCTGTTCCAGTAAACGATACATAATTACTGAGAATAGTTTGAACTTTGCCATACACACAGACAGTAACGTGACCATGATGCTGGAACATAATTATCGTTGCCTTGTTCAGCGGTCCGGAAAATGATCACGAGATGCACGCTCGTGTAACCGTTTACGCCGAACTCTAGATTGAAATTTTAGAATTTTAACATTCTACGCCGAGGCATACCTAAGAGAGACCCGAGAGGGAGAAGGACCATAAGGTGAACCAACCTCTCTTTCAATTAAGACCTCTCTTGGCTATTCCTTTCTATTGGGTCAAATCCCCCCAGGTATCATCAATTATGTTGGATTTCCTCGACAAGTATCTCTTAAAAAAGAACGTTAAAAGCACAAAAAAGGCGTATTACAGATAATGGAAATGTTTCCTCTTGTTCTTATATTGTTTTAAAATAGTTTATGCAATTATTGACGTTCCGCTCTAATAATTTTAGAGAATTGTGGTTGGTAATTATATTGTGTCACTATTATATCAATAATGTAATTGAAAAAGAAAGTTTGAAGTTCTTTTCGGAGAGAAAGTTTTTCTAATTTATTACTTTAGTTTTTATAATTTCCAATATACACGTCTAAAAAGTTGATTAATAAATAGGTCATACATTACATTTACATAATTTATACAACTAAAGAAAAAGAAAATTGAAGTAAGAAATCGCCAATACAGAAGATTAAGTAAGTACTTGTATAATTAGAAAAATTGTATATAACCTTAACATACAAAAGTACACACAAGCAATTTCTACACCACATTTTCGTTTCAAAATAGAAACAACCCATTAAGGCAATGTGGGTTTGCAGTATATATATGAGTAATATTAGATTATCAGGCTCTCCGCGGTGTTGGACAGAACTCGACAGAATCGGCGTCTCGACGTTTCGATGACATGTCAATCATCTTCTTCAGGAGTTGTTTCATAATGAAGCGTTAGTTTCAGGTTGACGAGAAATTTCCAATAAAGACTTGAACTATGTATCTATGTATCACCAAAACTTTGTATACCAATTTTACGTAACGATATTTTTAGCGTTTTATAGTCCCGATGCACTGTGGACTCCCCGTAGGTCATAATTCCAAAATATGTATGTTAATATTCTTGCGTGTACTTATGCCTGATACCCCACTACTACCCCTACTTAATACAGGTATAAAAATTAACCCCGTGAAATGGGTCCATCACTTGCATTTCGGCATTTAAAGTGACTACATATCGGTATAACGCAATCGTGTTACCTTTGTGACTTATTAGCAACCCTAATTGCCCTCTCTAAGTTCCTGGAATTATTTGTGATTCTTGTGCAATTGAGTTCCAAGAAGGAGGTGTGCACTTTATTCTTATTTACTGTCTTAAATATTCCATAATATTTAAGTAATGTAACTGCTACGAACATGAATAATAAAATTTGAATTTTTTCATGTATTTCTTCTTTTCTGAGACTCTTTAACTATTTTTCTCCGTGATTCCCCATTTATAATATAGATGAATATAAAGCTTACACTCTCTAGTATGAGTAATGTATTGTCGTTCACAAATATCCTCCGCGCTTCTATATGACATCTACGCCGTCGTAGGACACCTGTAGGCTGTGTCTAAAAACCGGCTAGAATGCAACGTTTGTAATTATATCCTTTATAATTTATTTCAGGCAGTGTTCACAAAAGTTCATTCACTAGAATGCGCTTGTTTGACTTCTGGCTGTCAAATTATGGGATGGATGCAGAAAAGGCTCGCCATGTGTTACATAGTACTAGAGTCACAACGTTTACAGAATATAACCGCTTTTCTATGTGTTACACATAACGCTAGAGCGCTTCTTTTACAACGTGGAACCACAGTGTAATGCTGCTGCCATTGGTGGTGACCATTTTTTGAAAGTTTCTTCAAAATCGCCTCTAAGACCCCCAACAGCATCTAATTTTTTTTGGAATCGTTGTCTTTTAAGGTCTTTATTAAAAAGAAGTGTCAAAGCACATAGAAAAGCAGACAAAAACAGTAGAAAGAGTTCCTTAGAAAACGGTCGCCCAAATTTACAAGGGTTTACCTACTGAATAAGGACAAAAAGAATAATAATTGGCCTACTAACAGGGCACTATAAGCTCAACAAACATATGAATAATATGAACAGAAGAAGCCGTGATCCATGTACTATTCCAATGTGAAGACTTGGCAAGAACGCGGATTCTACAAATGACAGATGAATATCCTGAAATGGAAATACAGGAAACGTGCTTTCGAAATTGCTAGGTCTAGTTGATGGAATGAGGTTAAAGACAATACTCTCACGGGACATGGTGATCAAAATAGACCACAATAGACCTAGGGAATCCAATCGAAGATGTTCCTTTGTTGGAGCATATGAGTAAAAGTCACATAAAAAGACTTTGCGGACAGTGCCATGACAGTGTATATGCTTGTCATTTTTTCTGTTCGAAAATTCTTATATAACGTAACGAAGCTTCCAACTTCTTCCAACCTCAAATCGTTTTCTGCGATTGCGCTCCTTCGCTAACTGACACAAAATTTCTTTGTAATCTAGAAATGCTATGTTGTACAAATAGCGTGTTCTATTATTTCATCTTCAAATCATAGCAATACTATATAGTTTCTTTATCAGTAATAATCATTTTCTGACACCCTCCACTATATTCTTTAAGATACACATTCATATATTTTTCGCTTTTTTATTCGATGCTAGCAAATGTGGAGAAACAAGTGAACACAAACTCTAGACATGTTTAAATTAGTATATCTATTAATTTATTAGTAATAGGCAAAAAATATATTTAATAAAGTAAATATGGGATATTTGTATATTATTTTATATATATTTAGTTACCTGCAAGTTGGTTTTGAGATGAAAATCGATTGTTAAATCTTCTTTAAAAAAATCAGTGGCCAATAATTACCATCTTTATTAATAGTATTTGTGATTAAGGAGGGTTTATTCCAGGTAATTGACTTGGAAAGTTTGTACACAACAACACAAATAGAAGCGTGACAGTTATAGGTCTACGTTTTCAATTAACCTCCGCGTCTAATATTTAGTTTCGTATCGAGTCAGTCCCTAGTGCCAGTTCGTGTTCGTGAATTCCGTTAATAATTGTAATAGTGCCGATCAATAATACAACAGCAGCAACATTAATTAAAGCTGTACAGATCACAAACCGTAAAAGGAGGAAGCGGACGTTTGTGAACAACACAGACACGCAGCAGCAGACAAGCGTAGACTAGTGAATTCATACACAACACTCACATGCTAATGTTAACATACCGTTACCACTCAACTATTCAGTGCCTGGCTGTCCGCCCAAGCACTCCGAGATTGCAATATTGATTTAGCGCCCCCTGCTTCATTGTGAGAGTCGAGCTTTTAAAATGCTTCGATAGTTTCGTTTGGTATATTGTTTGCATTCTATTACATTTTATGCATTAGGACTGTGTAGATAGTGCGCCCGAGCAATGTATTTTTCAATGGTTCTCTATGTACTTAATTTATGACTTTCTTTTTTTACTTCGAGAATTTAATAACGTGATGTAAATAAATCTATTATTTCAGGTATACTATTAGCGTGTTCGTTTTCATTTAATAACTTATTGAGAGAGGAAAAGAAACAATATCCCAAGACAATTAGTCACAACCGGTTTTGTATTTCTGCATATGTATGTTTAAACAATTTGATTATTTTTAAAATTTGTGTCGAAACAATTTAAAAAATAAAAAGGTTATTGAGAAAATTTTTGTGGCATTTTAGTGAATAGCACCTGTATTTAATCTAACCAAGGAACTAACTACTACGAAATTTCATTTCACAGCTTATTTGATACGGTCCAATTAGACTTAAAAATTTTAATAAACTATTGTTTTTTGCTTCTTTTATTTGGTGTGAAAATCGTTTCACTGTAGAAGAGATTGGAACTTGTTTGGCCTAGAATCAGAAAGCTTTTGTGTAATGTTTAGCGTAATTTTCTGCCATCCCTCCAGTAGCACTTTCTTCGAAACATTTTTATTGGATATTTTGTGTTTGTGCGAATGTTGTTCAATAAACCCTCAGATTCTCAGTTACGTTAATGTAAGGTGTACTTATGCTTGATATCCCACTTATCGACAGCGTGGGGACTTGTGTTTCGAGTCGTTATTCTGATAAAATAGGGTTGTTTGCATATACAAATTCCTCGGTAGATATTTTTTTCCATTATTTCTGTCTTCAATGAACTCCAAAAACCCGACGCCAGTGCAGACATACCAAACTAAACTATAATTTACTGTAGCTTTTAAGTCCTCCTTATTTAGTTCAGCATTTGGTTTCCGCTAGAGGTAGGATATATCGTTAGAGCCAAAAAAATTTTGAACTTGGACTTGTCACTGTGTTCCAAAAGTCAGGTTTCTTGCAGATAAGGCCCATAGAAAAAAACTAGTTGGCGTCTTGACGTCTTACGAATTACTCATCCATTAAAATCGTCCTCGCAAAATACAGGACAGAAAATTCCAACACTACATGACTTAAACCTCAGTAATAAATTTTAGAACCGATTATTTCGGATGGACTTTGTTTTTCCAGACAATGTGTTGTTCGTCAGACGCATTGAGAATTTTGATTGGTGCACATCGGCACTTATCTTTCACCGAAATCTCATGTAGAAAGCGATTATAGATATGCTGAAAGATGGAAAATTTTGCGTAAAGGTCTTGGTTTACGTGCTTACAAGAGTCAACTTGTACAGGAATTGAAGCCACGCGATCATCGTTCGCACCGTACATTTGGTGAATGGATCGACAGAAACATTAGTATTGATCTACAATTTTATTTGAAAATTTTGATCACTGACGAAGCATACTTTTGGGCAAATGGCTATGTCAAAGCAGAATTACTGCATTTGGCGCGATGATAATTCACAAGACATTGTCGAAAAATCATTACTTCCAGAAAAAAGTCACCGTTTGGTGCGCTTTATCAGCCGGTGGAGTCATTGGTCCTTATGTTTTAAAAATGTTGATGGTCAGAATGTTAGAGTCAACGGTGAGCGGTACAGAGACATAATTACGAACTTCTTCGTGTCTCAACTGCAAGGCATTGATGTCGCAGACATGTGGTTTCAGCAGGACGACGCCACATGCCACATAGCGCGCGATAATCTTAATTTACTGAAACATTTGATGAACTATTCATTTCACGAACAGAACCTGTTAACTGATCACCTCGTTGCGATTTGACGCCATTAGATTATTTTCTCTGGGGATATGTAAAGTCGCATGTCTACGGCAATAAACCTGAAACAATTGAGCACTTCGAATCCAAGTCAACCGCGACAGACATATGCCCGAGATCATATTCAAGCGTAAATGCCATAAAATGATCTTTTAAATAAAGTGAATTTCATGTATATTAAAAACATTTTTGTGTTTCCATTTACATATTTATTGGATGTGTATGTTCTTAGGAAAAAGTCCCATTTTGATTTTAAATAACATTCTTTTTATTCATAGTAAATATAGCTTTCCTTTGAAAAGGAAAATGTTAAATTTATGAAATAATCAAAGTGTTATTATTTTTATTTAATATATATTAATGTCGGGTCTTTTAGCAAATTCTGGGTTTACATTTATTAAAGCTCTGTACGATGGAAGCACTTCATTCCAAAATGATAATTGTTAGAAATTATTTGTTTAAGTTTAACAAAGCTCCGTAAGTAGTGACAGTGTTATCACGCCTATAAAAATTACGATGGATAAAAAGAAAGAGGCGACCCAACTTTGTGTTTGTCATTAATCCGCTCCATGATTAAGACAGCTTTTATAATTCTTATGTCTGCACACTTTACAATTTCTGTATCGAAATGTACATATTGTATGTATTTATGTTAATAGACTCATGAAGATATGTATACTAATTTTCGAAACAACAGTCATGGTGGATGTCCATACGCCACGCACATTAATGTACATGCATAAATACAATGCATACACATTAATGTGCGCGCCGTTATCTCGGTTAAATTATTCATAACGAAATTATGATAACATTGTAATATAATTCATTGTTGTGTACGATATTTAATCTTAATCAACAAAACACAGCAGAAAAGATAACGAAACAGGAAATAAATTTCAAGTAACGTAAATAGTTTTTTAATGATATATTGCCATATATATTGAAATTGTATTATCTTTGAATTAGTCACAAGGAAACTAAGTTGGTTTAAGGTAAACGTCGAATATTTGTTTGCACAACATTAAAAATTATTATAACCGGAAACTAGTAGATCTAATAGAAATATTTTAATATTTTTATAATAATTATATAGAATAATACCAATTCTGTATGCAGCTTTCAAATATTGCAGATAAAGTATTAGAGAGAATAGAGAAAAAGTAAGAAATAAAATAGAGATAATGTTGGACGATATACAATGCGAATTTAGGGAAAAAACAAGCGAAAAATTAATCAGTAAGCAGATAGAAATACAGAATATGCTTTACTGCATTTGCATTAAATGGAGAATAGAAAGAAAAGACACATAGAAAGTTTTTCGAATAAAAGAAGTGAATAAAAACATCGTAGACGCAATAACACATGTACAAAGGAAATATAAACATAAGAGCAAATAACAATGAATCTAAGTAATTTAACACATGGATCAATAAGTCCCGAGACTAACAATGAAAACAACATTTTTTTCGCAAAATTTTTTTTTATTCATCAACATAATCACCTTTTAGGGTGATACAATGGTTCCAACGCTTTTCCAATTTTTCAATACCATGTTTATAAAAAAATTTATCTTTCGCTTCAAAATAAGCTTCAGTTTCAGCGATGACCTCCTCATTTGAGCCAAATCTTTTTCCCTGGAGCATTCTTTTAAGATCAGCAAAGAGCCAGTAGTCACTGGGGGCTAAATCTGGCGAATATGGGGGGTGGGGAAGCAGATCAAAACCCAATTCGTTCAATTTTGCCATTGTTTTCATCGACTTGTGGCAGGGTGCATTGTCTTGGTGAAAAAGGATTTTTTTTCTCTGCATGTGCGGTCGTTTTTTTGCGATTTCCGCCTTCAAAAGCACCAGTAAGTCAATATAATAATCACTGTTGATCGATTTACCTTTTTCGAGGTAGTCAATGAAAATCACGCCATGTGTATCCCAAAAAACTGACGCCAGGACTTTGCCAGCTGACTGCTGCGTTTTCGGACGTTTCGGACGGCTTTCGCCAGCTGTGCGCCACTCAGATGACTGCCGCTTCGACTCTGGAGTGTAGTGATGTATCCATGTTTCGTCCATGGTCACGTAACGACGCAAGAAATCTTTTTTGTTGCGAGTAAATAGCGATAAACAGCTTTCTGAATCATCGACTCGTTGCTGTTTTTGTTCCATCGAGAGCAATCGCGGCACCCATTTGGAAAAAACCTTTTTCATGCTCAATTTTTCATGAAGGATAGTAAATACACTTCCATATGATATCTGTGTCATCTCAGCAATCTCACGGAGCTTCACTTTACGATCTTTCATTATAATTTTTGTCACTTCACTCACACTTTCCGGTGTAACGGCTTCCACAGGTCTACCCGAGCGTTCCGCGTCATTTGTGTCGGTACGACCACGTTTAAACTCGGCAAACCACCGACAAATCGTTGCTTTTGATGGACAAGAGTCCGGGTAACATTTTTCAATCCATTGTTTTGCTTGCGTGGTGTTTTTACCCATTAAAAAACAATGTTTTATCAGAACACGAAACTCGGTTTTTTCCATTGTTTAAACAAACTACAAAACGACTTCACTCCAACCTCGATAACTCAGCTGTTTCTGGTCCGATCGACTTAAAATTTTGACACGTTTCAAGCAAAGCTTAGTACTCTAGAAAGACGTGGTTACTGGTTTACTACGAGCGCCATCTATGGGTTAGTCTCGGGACTTATTGATCCATGTGTTAAAAATAAGCAAGATGTCAAGCAAAGAATCATATTAAACTAAGTCCTAATTACAACGGTATTAGATGATGCAATAAAGAAAGTCAAGGATAAAATGAAGAAACTGGACAAATGCAATTGGTAGAACTATTACACAGGCCAACCATGAAAAACTTTTTTTTTATAAATTTGGCTCCCCTTTATGTTTTTTGACGTGCTGAATCCGAAAATGAACTTTAAAATACCACGGGATGTAAATTTTCCTCGCATGTTTCTTTACGTTATTTATGCATTGTAAGCATATAACAACACCTTGGTCTCTACTCCTAATTAGAAATTTCCTGGTTTGTCAGAGGCCAAGTTAAAAGAAGGCATATTTGTTGGCCCTGACATTCGAAAACTTATGCAAGAGCCTCTTTTCGAAAATGTAATGAACTTGAAAGAAAAAAACAGGATGGGGTGCATTGAAATAAGTTGTTTTGAAGTTTTTAGGCAATCAGAAAGACCATAATTACGAAAATATAGTTCGAAACATGTTGAAAACATTTCGAGAACTTGGATGTAACATGAGTGTGAAGGTGCATTTGTTACACTCACATTTAAATTTTTTCCCTGGCAATCTTGGAGCAGTAAGTGAGGAACAAAGGGAGCGTCCAAGATATAAAGGAGATGGAGAAATGGTATCAGGGTCGTTGGGATGTCAACATGATGGGAGATTACTATGGGACCCTTCTACGAGCAACTCTAGAAGCTTTATATAAAAGGAAAAGCTACATTCAAACTTTTACCGTGAAGAGATTGAGGAAATATAAAACTTTAGATTAACAAGTAAAAAACTATTCATATTCAAACTTACACTACCATTGTAATAATAAAATTTTTCAATTATACTCTGATAATAAATTACGTACCTTTAAATCTTAACTATATATTTTAATACTATCATACCCATCAAAAGATAAAGGTTGCGAAAAATTGGTTCGTGGTAGAACAAAACTGATTGAAAATTTGGATACAGCACACCAAAATACATAAGAAACAGGTTGAACTTTGAAAAAGTTTTTAAAAAATATTTATTGGTTGACCTGTGTTATTTGCGGTCGACATTATCATGTAATAGAACTTACAAAATAACCTTAAAATAAAAGAGGAAGAACAAAAATAATGACCATTTCTAACACAAGAAAAATCCACTAAATAAATTCAGACAGAAAACAAATTTAACAAGTGGAACACTTCAAATATTTAGGTGCAATAGAGGAAATTGGAAAACTGGATGGGGAACTAACTGGTTGAATGGGAAAATTAAATATATTCTACATAATGAAGACAACTTTTCTAGGGAAAAGATAAGTGCTTAAAACAATAAAAACGAAGTTGTAAAAAAGTGGTTAGTCTGATAATCACATGCAGTAGTGATTCATGGATACTAACACAAAGATGAACATTGCGAATAATGCAATGGAAATGATATTGCTTAGAAAAATAGAAAACAAAACAGGAGAAACAAAATAAGAGATGAATCGTTCGGGCAAAACCTACAAATAGAATCTATCATTTTGATCATTTCGACGTGTGTGCCAAATATCAGAGATTTATAAAAGAGAGTGTTCAAGACGTGAGTGCTGGTGAAAAATAAAAAGGAAAGACCAAGAAGCTGACGCATAGATAGAATTCGGGAAGAAGTAGAGATAAAAGAGTTTGCGCGTGGTTAATGTGTATATATACAATTTGGAAAACTAAATCTTATTTTTAAAAGTGCACCATCCAATATTTACATATTACATTGAACCAGTTATATATTACATAGGAGAACAGTGATAATCGTCACAGTTCTCCATTAAATTAGCATATCTTTACAATATCGTCTGACGCATATGCTGATTAGAAATTTTTTTTACTGGCATCAGGTACAAATGAGTTAAGCATACACTACCATAACAACTAGTAGCTTTCCAATATACGTATGTATCCCGGAAACTAGAATAGGCAAGTGCGAGTTATGGTTGGGCACTTAGTGATAGAACATGTCGTGTGACATTATACGTATATAATATATAATATATTTATTTCAACTAATAATATAAAAGAAAGATTATGTGGTAGAATTTCTCAGTATTTAGTGCTAATGTTTGTTTAAATTAGTAACGCTCGTGGTTTATATTTTTCAGAATTCTCAAATTGTAATATTCGTCATTACTGTTATTCCTATTTGTAAATACTAATAAATAAATATTAAATAGCGTAAATGTTTTATAAAATCAAATAAACTAAATACGGAAATTTCATTATTAGTTTGCGATTGAAAAACAAAATGAAAAATAAATTTTTACAAATATTTGACATACAGTGACGGAAAAAATAATAAGTGTGTACCAGAAAACCGAATATAAAATGTTTAAAATACCCGTATTCATTATTTCATTTACATTTGTAAAGAAAATAATAATGCGGCATTAGCAAAAAAAAGCAATGTTGTATTCTTGGAATATTGTTTTCTTTCTACTCAAAATGTAAGTAGTACGCAAATGAATTACATGCAAGTAATTCATTTTATAACAATAACACTAATATTATATTGTTCTATTTTTGATGATGGTGGCTTTACAAATGTGTTAAGTATTAACAAAAATTATTTTAATTATACAAGTATTTCATCATTAGATGTCGATTAGTAGTTCTCTGTATATAAGAATATATATTCTTTACAGCGAACACGGTTACGTGAAAAAACTGAAACATAATCTATGCTGCAAATATTTAATTGATCTTATCCATTTTGTGAATCTGCATACTGAAAATGCTGATTAAAAGGATAAGTTTTTATTTACATTTATTACCTGCTAAATCTCTTACATTTCTTCGAAGCACCCACCACTGACCGAACAGTTGCAATGTAAACTCTAGTAGTCACCTATCCACACCTAAGCTTATTGTTATAACGTCCAGTAAGTTAGAAGCTGATGAACTATTAAATATTTGAATTGAATTATGCTATTATATTAATAATAATAATAATTCATGCCTTCACATCCCCCAACAGCTTAACGCCAATTACAGGAGCTTCAGGTAGACTTAATTCATAGCCTGTCAAAGCCCCTCCGCACTTGTGGAGCGATTTAAGATCTTCGCCTGTCAGCATTCGCTTAAATGAGAAAGGGAAACCATGAAAAACCTTGCCGGGCAGTAGACGATCAGGCTCAACCCCGAGACACCATTAAGCTATTAGCCGGTTTGAATTTCTATTTAATACTTTATTTATTTCACAGGTTATGTCTTTTGCAATGTAATTCTCTACATTACAAAAGAACTTTTTAACTCCGTTTTTTAATCGCTTTTATGCAAAGAAGACTTAATAACAATTTCATTGCTAGATGCCGTAGGAATGCTTGGGAACGAGTACACACTAATGTAAATCTCTACCTGAAATTACATTGCAAAATAACTTTTCAACTCGGTTTTCTAACTGCCTTGAACGAAAAGAAGAAACAATTTCATTATTAGATACCGTAGGAATGTTTGGGGACGAGTACACTCTAACTGAAAATTGTTTGGGCCATGCTGGTTTTCAACAGAATATATTTTTGGATGAAGATGATGAACTTCCGTGATCATAATAAATTCTAAAATACGAGTATGTTGATAACGAAGATGATAATTTTCCTCTATCAACATGAATAGATCTAACAACAAATGACATTAATAAGCTATTTACTAAGGAAGAAGAATTGAGCAGATTTGCAAATATTGATAGTGAATTGATAGCACTCACAGATTTAGAATTTATGACAAAATCTTTGGAAGAGAATTTGGTACGTAGACTTCCGCGGTCGTGGTCCATGCTATCTGCTTCTGGGTTTCCGGGCTGGAACCGCGTCACTAGTATATCTGCCGACGTTTCGTACCCATTTGTATGGGACATCTTCAGGGCTGAACTACTGCACTGAAACTGGTGTAAGTCGATGGGGGACGTGTTTTTTGTGAACCTCTTTGAAAGAGGATTCACAAAAAATCATATAGCTATATACCATTGTGGAAATTTATAAATCCACGAATGTTTTGTCGAATTACATCACCTTTTCAGATGTAGTAAATAACATAAAAGATACGTTCAATTTGTTACAAAACAATTTTGAAAAACATATGTTAACAAAACAATCTGTTCCAATAAAAATTACAAATTATTTTTTGTTTAAATAATGTTCTCAATACATATTACAATTTCGTAGTATATACGAGTATTTGTTATGTTTATAAGTTTTAATATATCAATAAATATATACAAATGTTTTTCAATATTATTTATATTTATAAATGTAATACAAAATATATGTAAAAAATAATATATATTTACTAATGTAACTTTTAAAATTTAGAACATATTGATTTAAATATAAAATATGAAAATTTCCTAAAGTCATTTATAGCAAACACATTTTCGTAAACATATTGATTGCTTTTACATCCAATCACTTCCAAAACGCTTCACCCAGTTTGCAGATGATTCGTCCATAATAGTGCGTGCCCAGTGCAGGGAAGTTGCAGAGGCTTATATGGAGACTGCATTGGGGGAGGCAAGCGAGTGGTTTAGTAGCAATCTTATGAAATTAAATCATGACAAAACCCAACAGCTGACAATAACAACAAGGGGAGTGGCGGGGGAGCCCAAAGTGAATATTAAGTTTCTGGACCTGCTGATTGCGAGCAACCTGACTTGGGAATGCCACATTGATAACTTGTGTTGCAATCTGGCATCAGCAATATACTCTATACGAAGAGTGAAACTAGTGGCTACCCCCGAGGCGGCTAGGACTGTACACCATGCAAATTTTCAGGGAAGGACCATGTATGGGGCCTATTGAAGTGGGGCGCGTCTGGCGCGGCTGAGGTGATTTTCAGGATGCAAAAGAGTGCAATCAGAGCCCTTAGTGGTGTATCTAATACCACAAGTTGTGTAAATCCATTCAGAGAACACAAAATACTGACCCTCCCATCCTTGTATATACTTGCTTGCCTGCAGTTTGTTCATAAGTCGCCAGATAAGTTCTGCAAAAATGGTGATTTTCACGAACATGAAACACGTAACCAGAGTAGTTTGGTCATACCGTATCATCGCATTGGGAAAAGTCAGCTAAGTTCAAATTATATGGCCGTGAAGATATACAATGCTTTGCCTTATAAGTTTAAGAGCCTAACATGGAGTAGTCTCAAAAGATTAATAAAAACAGTGCTGGTGGAGAACTGTTTCTATTCAGTAAATGACTTTCTGATATATAAATTTTGACATTGCCATTTTTGTGTTTTTATGTTTTCATTGTTATTCTGGTGTTTGGTATAAATCTTGCGGGTTTTAACGTGTTTGGTGGCGTATTAATTGTGAGCCACAAAGGTTTTCTTTTTCGTGTTTTTATTTATTTATATTATGTAATGACGTGTGTACGTACATATACATTTATTATTATAATCCATTAATTTCATTCATTAATGTTGCATACTTCTGACAAGAACACTTATTATGTTTCACACAATTATATATCCAATAATTACAATTCCAAATTTATATTGTACAATAACGATTAAAGAATAAGTTAGTGAAAACAGTAGGCACTTCCGAACATTAATTTTTTATTATCTAAATGTTCACAAATATTTAATTAGGTATATCTTTTTATAGATACATATGTATATAAATATGTACATGTTTGCGATAGCAATCGGCATAATTTCATTCATTTTCATTATCTTCCATAACTTTTTATCATTTTTCCAATTCTTAGAACTGTCTACATATCAAACAGTATATTAGTGTTACATCATCAAGGTATGTTTCGCTATACATGACGTATAACATACATACATGTGTTCTTTTCTATTAGTCACGTTCCTGGAATGGTCAAGACAAATATTTAACAAAACATTACCAAGAAAATTAATCTAAGTCGTGATTGATATGAAAGTTATGATTATCATTGCTATTAATAATTATTAGATATGCAGATATTATATATTCGGAAATAATTTTCATAAAGAGTTGAATTGATTTTATTTCACTTAGGACTGAAATCGAATAATGCTTTCTTTTCTCAATTCCTTGTTTAACTATTAGTTTTTAGACAGAGTTAAAAAAATAGTAATACATATGTTACTACTAAAAATAAACTATGCTCGCTTCTAACATTAAATTGGAACTTGTTTATTCATAGTCTGCCAGCTATTTTAACCTAAATATTATTAAATATTAAAAGGTTAAAAAAGTCGGACGTAACCAATAAAATTGAGTTGTTTAATTCAGTTCAAACATTTAATAGATTACTTCAGCTTCTGACTTACTGGAGGATAAAAGAATAAGTTTAGATGTCGATAGATGACTGAGTTAACACTGCAAGTGTTCGGTCAGCGGCGCGTACTTTGAAGAAATGCGTTTTCGATATACAGACGCATAACATGGAAAGGATCGGTTTAATATTTGCAGTATTAGATATGTTTCAACAATGTCTTCATGTAACTACACCTATGTGCAAATGTATTAGGCACTCTAAGTTTTTGTAAAAAGAAGAAGGATGATTGGGGTTTACAATAAAACTATGTACATATTGTAATTAAAAGTAATACTTTATTAATAAATTTAGTATTGTATTGAGTCACCATACTCTTTTATGACTGCCTTAATGCGTTTCGGCATTGTAGATATTAGTTTGTAGCACATTACAGTCTGCCATTCTTCCTCTAGTTTTGTTGGATTCGATTTTTTGATGCACAATGGTAGTATGCAATCTTCCTTTTCAGTATGTGCCACAAATATTCGATTAAAAATAAACCGAGTGATTGTGGTGGCTAATCTAGCAGACGCACTGTGTTGCTGACAAGAAAGTGTATCATAGGAGCATTACTTTACTGGTAATAACGATTATCCATATTATCTGCTTCTGAGCTTCCGGGCTGGAACCGCGTCACTGGTATAACTACCGACGTTTCGTACTCATTTGTATGGGACATCTTCAGGGCTCAACTCCTGCTACAGTCTGTCGCACTGAAACAGCAGTTTCAGTGCGACCACGACCGCAGAAGTCTACGTACCAATTATCCATATCTTCTCCTCAAAGGTTTAATATCGAATGCTTCAAATTGTTAGTGATAGTGAGTCTACAAATCTATTAAGTTTAACGAATACTATTTTAATTATTCAAGTATTTCATTGCTATATGTCGATCAGTCGTGCTTTGCATACAAAAACATTTATTTTTCCAAAAAAAAAGACACGGTTACATGAAGAACTATTGAAACGTACCTGATGCTGCAAATATTTAACTAAACTTATCCATTTTGAGCACCTGCACAAAGAAAATGATACTTGAAGAGATAGATGTAGCGCAGTACCAATTTGTATAAATTAAAATTAAATTGGATTGTGTCCACACATATAGTGTCTAACTAAAATGTCCTTCCAAATACAGTAATATATAAAAAATCAAGCACGATATATTAAAATATAGGAAATATTTATTGCTGAAACAATTATTTTAGGTTTTCCAAATCATATAATATTAAGCGTAACTGTATCATTTAGCTTTTATAGCATGAAGCACAAATTCTCTTTTGCACAGCATATTACCAATACGATTCGAAAAACATATAAAATGTATGGCTTCACTTATAGAAAGTGTAAAGACACAAATGTTAGTATTGATTAATTCATTTTGAAACTCTGTATTAGAATATCATTTATTTAATTTCCAATTTATGGGATATATATTAACAATATTCAAAATATTCACGGAAAACTTTCTATTTGATGTTAGTCACTGATGGTATTCATCCAACCAGAGGTCACTTCTAAATATCATACTAAACAGAATAATCTTTTAGAGGACACTGTTACTTAGTAGTGCCGTGATAGTGGTTGACATAAAAATCGAGCAGTAAATTAACCTGAAATTCTTTGTTAAATTAAAGAAATCGCTAACAGAATGTTTACAAATCTTAAAGGAACTGTTTGGTGATAATGTTATGTCACGTGCGGGAAAGGCAAGAAAATGAAGGTAATTCTCATCGTTTTTTTCGACATCAGGACTGTTGTCATGACTGACCTGAGCATCAAACCGTTATTCAGAAATATTGAAAAACCGGATTTGTGGAAGAACGAATCGTGGATTCTGCACCAGGACAACGCACCAGGACAACGCACCAGCTCACAATCCTCTAACTGTGAAGCAGTTTTTAGCGGACAAGCGCATTGCTGGGCGACATCCTCCGTATTCGCTGGATGTCGCACTATGTGACTTCTACCTGTTCCCTAAAGTGAAACGTGCATTAAAGGGAACACATTTTCAGTTTGTTGAACGTGTGAAAGCAAAAGCGGCAGAGCTGTTGAAGAGGCTGACAACTGATGAACGACGTAGACACGTATACAGTAATGTATAGATAGGGGAGGAGAGTATGTTGAAGGGGATAAAAGTTAAATAGAAGTTTATTTGCAATAAATAACAATTCTCACACCGGTCTCCTTATTTCATTGCCACACCTCGTATTTTTAAGTAAATGTAATTGTTTCCACGATTGATGGAAATCCATTATGACGAGATTTGATGTTGTAATTGTGAAAAGCTAGGCTATGAAATATTAAAAACGTAAATAAAAAATAACTGAAACGTGTTTCTATTTGCCAACATTTACAATTCCATTAATTGCACCTATTGTAATGACTGGCAATGTTTAAATACAATACAATAAATACAATGTTCAATTATTCATGTTCAATTTTATGTAAATATATTCAAGTTTTTTTATTATTTAACGTCACTAGAAAGTGAATTAACGTTAATGAATTAAAGGAAAAAAAAATGCTGTAAACTTTATTCTATCGCAAAATGAATTTATTGTTTTCGTCATGGCCTTTACTTATAAAAAAAATATAATTAATTTGTGAGTAACCGCATAGCTATTGTAATTTTTTTCTCAATACAATAAGTAATAACCCGAATCACTTTAATTTTTGCATTTTAGTGCATTGTGATATGTTTTAATTAGCAGTAGTCAGTATTGTATCTCGAATGAGTAATAAACTCATGCCAGTATACCACACAAGTCTTTAAAAAATAAATAAATGACATACGTATAATTTATTCTATTTGAATGAATACTCGTGATCTTGAAGTCTCCTTTACGCTTAATTATAGAGTAAAATTACCTGTCATGCAATGTTATTTGATTTTCATAAAATACTTTGTGTTTATGCTGTCTGTAGAAGTTTGATTATTTTTATTTCAAATCTTACCAACTTCAAATAACAACACAATAATCCTCGTATTCAATACCTGAGAAATCTACCTTTTAAAGATGTTCATTATGTATAATTAAAAATATATTAGTAAGTTTTACATAATTTATATCAGAATTTCCAAAGTAATTAAAATGACCACTAAACTATGACAGTTTTATTTATGTTTATTTACAATATACTTATACATTGCTGACTTTCAGTTTCATAATAATTCAAGTACATAATTATTGCAATTAAATTGAAAACTGATTGAATAAATACTCAAACAGGTAATAAAAAATCTTAGCACACTAGTATTTGATTAGTAATAACGTATTTCGACAACTATGTTTTCATTTTCAGTGGGAAATATGCACGGTGTTGAATACAGGTTCACAGAAAAAACTGCAAAGTACTACAAAGGGTACTAGAAAAGTTTTGCAATATGACGCAGCAATAAATCGTAGGAAGTGCTTGTTGCTGCATGTTGAGACATGTTCACACGTGTATATTAGTCGCCGCGCCATGTCGATGGGCTCAGTTATTCATTAGCAATGAGAGTGTAAAGTGCTTGCGATGGCATCGTGGTCACGAAATGAGATAAGGGCTGTTTTGCGTTATAATTTCGTGCGTGGTTTAAACATAGACCTGTGCTTCGAAGAAATGACTCTTGCACCAGGTGGTGCTTGTCCGCATCGCACAACGATATTCAAGTTGTATAGAGAATTCCAAAAAGGAAATTTAACTGTGGAGGATGCTGAGCGGCCGGGAAGGCCACGAACGTCAGTTACGGAGGAAAACGTTACTACTGTGAGGAAAATGCTTGACGAGGACAGGCGAGTGACCTACCAAGAGGGTACTTCAGGCCTAAATGCACCAGCAATTCCTGGTTTGGCAACTTCTGCATGATCATTTGCACGTGAAGAAACTTTGTTGTCAAAGCTGTATTGCAAAACTTTCCAAGTATCCTTTGTACTAGTAAACCTTTACGCACAAACACTATTTTTATGCGGAGGCTTTATTGTGAGCTCGTGATCAACACTGTCTTTATTTTCTACTAAAGATGATAACATAATTGTCGAAATACGTATCTATGATACAAATACTGGTTTTGTAAT
This sequence comes from Dermolepida albohirtum, assembly GCA_031893035.1. Lineage (NCBI taxonomy): Eukaryota > Metazoa > Arthropoda > Insecta > Coleoptera > Scarabaeidae > Dermolepida > Dermolepida albohirtum. Next base: position 184,446 of record JAVIWB010004020.1, on the reverse strand, counting down.
GGATTTGTTACTAATATTACTATTATTCTCATTACTTTAATATTATTTTATATATAGCAAATTATTTGACTTTAGTAAAAATAACAATATATTAGGTTATTTATTACAGTTCCCATACGTTGTTTGTATTTACTTGTTAAATTTCGCCGTGTTTTTTCATTTTATATGTAATCTAAAATAGGCTATATAGTGTGGATATAAAAAGATATCAATAATGAATACATGAGAACTGAAATCGAATTGTCTTCTGCAAAGAATCTAAAAAACAAGTGCATTTTCATATGAGGATGCATGGTGTGTTTAAAAATGGTAATGCAACACTGAGTCAATATCAATTGACAATTGATTTGACATAAAACAACGAATGAGCAAATATGTATGTTCGTTCGATAGCAACCCAAAACAAAAATTAACATTTCGAGAGCTACATAGAGTAGAGTAAATAGACAGTAAGAGAATGAATAATTCAAGGAGACCATATCTATTTAATGAGAGATGACACTTAAAACGAGTATATGAATAATAACGTAAGTAAATATCGATTGATCAAAAAAAAAGGGTTGTAATTAATAGCCTTATTTATAAAATTACTTTTGATAATTCATCATTTTTGCGTTATAAAGATATATGTAACAATCTGTCGCAGAGAAAAAGGAACTTTTCTAAAATAGTAATTCTTAGTGGCGCTAACTATTAAAAAAAATATGAGTCGGTAAGGTAGATCTTTCACCAATGTTATGTAAAAATATCATGACATTTGTATTATTAGAAGCAGAGAAATTACGCGTTAAGTAAGAGTGTGCATAACGTTGTATTGAAGCCGAAGGCGACTACTTTGAATAAAATAAATGAGTTTTACCAAAATACTAAGCTTTTGTTTTTATATTAAAAAAGTTCAATTCTGAGACAGGCTGTGTATTATTGTATTACATGAATACGTATGAAAAAAAAACAAAATGAAGGGAAAGAGAAAATAAAGGTTTGAATCATGTATATCATCTTTATGAGAACAAAATCAAATTTAGAAATTAGAGGATTCATCATATAAATGCTATGTTTGGTTATATGTAAATAAGAACCATATTAATGAAAAGGAAAGCTTAAAGGCAAACTTATATAATCCAATCATGGAAATATATACGTGTAAGGTGAGTTAAAATTATGTTAAAACTCAAATGGCAGAAACATTTTATGTATTAAACATACTGCAAACAGGTTGTTTATGTTTTAAAATGTGTATTCATATACTTATGGGTTAGGTTCACGATGGCTGACTGATTAACATTGGAGCAAAGAATTGTTGTAATAAAGCTTGATTGAGGTGTATAAGTTGCTGAATGTTATCTTTTAAAATTTCGAGAGCGATTTGCCCGTGACCCACCATCCGTTTAAAAATACCGCGTTTATAAGTTTGTGGATACTGCTGGTGAACAACTATAATGGAACTGCTAGACACCCAAAAAGCAGAATGATATGAATTGAACATTGTCGTTGTGCAGCACACCGCATTGCGGAGTCCTTCAAAGCCTACCAGATGCTGAAGTTTCGAAGCAGAGATTTCTCGAAAAACCAATGTGGTGGAGTTTAAAGCACGCGAGCTTCTGATGCAATCGCACCACTTCCAAATCACCTAAGCTTTAACAAACATTGGAGCAAAGAATTGTTGTAATAAAACTTGATTGAGGTGTATAAGTTGCTGAATGTGATCTTTTAAAATTTCGAGAGCGATTTGCCCATGAACCACCATCCGTTTAAAAATACCGCGTTTACAAGTTTGTGGATACTGGTGGTGAACAACTATAATGGATCTGCAAGACACCCAAAAAGCAGAAAGATATGAATTGAACATTGTCGTTGTGCAGCACACCGCATTGCGGAGTCCTTCAAAGTTTTCCAGATGGTGAAGTTTCGAAACAGAGATTTCTCAAAAAACCAATGTGGTGGAGCTTAAAGCATGCGAGCTTCTGATGCAATCGCACCACTTCCAAATCACCTAAGCTTTAACAAAGATTGGAGCAAATAATTGTTGTAATAAAACTTGATTGAGGTGTATAAGTTGCTGAATGTGATCTTTTAAAATTTCGAGAGCGATTTGCCCATGAACCACCATCCGTTTAAAAATACCGCGTTTACAAGTTTGTGGATACTGGTGGTGAACAACTATAATGGATCTGCAAGACACCCAAAAAGCAGAAAGATATGAATTGAACATTGTCGTTGTGCAGCACACCGCATTGCGGAGTCCTTCAAAGTTTTCCAGATGGTGAAGTTTCGAAACAGAGATTTCTCAAAAAACCAATGTGGTGGAGCTTAAAGCATGCGAGCTTCTGATGCAATCGCACCACTTCCAAATCACCTAAGCTTTAACAAAGATTGGAGCAAATAATTGTTGTAATAAAACTTGATTGAGGTGTATAAGTTGCTGAATGTGATCTTTTAAAATTTCGAGAGCGATTTGCCCATGAACCACCATCCGTTTAAAAATACCGCGTTTACAAGTTTGTGGATACTGGTGGTGAACAACTATAATGGATCTGCAAGACACCCAAAAAGCAGAAAGATATGAATTGAACATTGTCGTTGTGCAGCACACCGCATTGCGGAGTCCTTCAAAGTTTTCCAGATGGTGAAGTTTCGAAACAGAGATTTCTCAAAAAACCAATGTGGTGGAGCTTAAAGCATGCGAGCTTCTGATGCAATCGCACCACTTCCAAATCACCTAAGCTTTAACAAAGATTGGAGCAAATAATTGTTGTAATAAAACTTGATTGAGGTGTATAAGTTGCTGAATGTGATCTTTTAAAATTTCGAGAGCGATTTGCCCATGAACCACCATCCGTTTAAAAATACCGCGTTTACAAGTTTGTGGATACTGGTGGTGAACAACTATAATGGATCTGCAAGACACCCAAAAAGCAGAAAGATATGAATTGAACATTGTCGTTGTGCAGCACACCGCATTGCGGAGTCCTTCAAAGTTTTCCAGATGGTGAAGTTTCGAAACAGAGATTTCTCGAAAAACCAATGTGGTGGAGCTTAAAGCATGCGAGCTTCTGAAGCAATCGCACCACTTCCAAATCACCTAAGCTTTAACACTGAAGCAAAAACATATTCGGGTCAAATGTCAGATTTTAACTGAAATATGAAATATCCAGTTAGAATCTAATAATATTTAACGATGAAGCCACATTTTATACAACTGGATTTGTCATCAGACATACGGATACGGGATGTAGTATTTTCTATTTCCCGTGAAATGTGTAGAATAGTTCTAAATGCTACTACTTTTAATCCCTTTAATGTGTTGAATATGATGCCGAACGGCTAAGACAAGTCATGTATTGGGTTGGCAAGTAAGTACTTTCGGTTTTGTAGTATAAAATAAAACACTTTTTTTTAAAAAACAAAGAATAGTTTTTAATCAATTATATATTTTCCATTTTGCTCAATGACCTTTTGCCATCTTTCTTTCAGCTGCAAGATTCCGCGCTCATAAAATTTCTGGTCCTTATCAGCAAAAAACTGAACCAGGTGCGAGTGAAGGCCATCGTCATTTGTGTGAGTTTTACCATTCAAAGAATTCTGCAAACTTCGAAATAAATGGTAATCAGATGGTGCCGGATCAGGGCTGTATGGGGGATGTGGCATCACTTCCCAGCCAAGCTCCAATAGTTTTCCACGAGTTGCTAAAGATGTGTGAGGCCTTGCATTATCTTGGTGGAAAACTACACCTTTCCGATTTGACAATTCTGGCCGTTTTTCTTTGATTGCTTCATCCAGTTTTATTAATTGTTGACAGTAAACATCAGAATTGATCGTTTGGTTCCTTGGGAGCAGCTCAAAAGACACAACACCTTTGTAATCCTACCAAACTGACAGCATGATCTTTTTTGGATGCAATTCAGCTTTCGATGTGGTTTGAGCTGGTTTATCGTGTTTGCTCCATGATAGTTTTCGAACTATGTTACTGTACAGGACCCATTTTTCACCATCAGTGATGATTCTTTTAAAGAAAGGGTCGGTTTCATTTCGTCTAAGGTGCATATCGCTAAAGTTGATTCTTTGTGTTAAATGAATTTCTTTCAATTCGTGAGGTATCCAAATATCAAGCTTCTTAACTAGCCCAAGACATTTTAAATGTTTTTCCATTGTTGTGTGCGATACATGTAGCCTCTCCGCAACCTCTCGAACAGTTATATGACGATCCTCTTCAATTATGACTTTGATTTGGTCATCATCAACTTCAGTAGGCCGACCAAAACGTTGCTCATCTTTGAGGGAAAAATCTTTAGAACGGAATTTTTTATACCAATTCTGACACGTGCGCTCTGTTAAGCAATTAGCACCATAAACTTCACATATCTTTTTGTGAGCCGCAGTAGCTTTCTTTCCTTTACAGAAATAAAATAGTAAAATATGTCGAAAATGTTCGTTTCTGCACTCCATTTAAAATTAACCCACAACTAATAGCTTTAATAAAAATCACGCACTACTTGCTTCTGAAGTTACGTCAATGTGACTAGTATCACGCGACAAACGGTAAAGTACAGCACTAAAATACGTTATACAAAAAATAAAGCAACGCTCTCTATCAGTAAAAACCGAAAGTACTTAATTGCCAACCCAATAAATCATTTGGAACATGTAATGTATTAATTAATATAATTTTGATTCACTCTGTATAATGCAAAGATGCATAATAGACATCATAATTTTGAGTAATGAGTACGAGTCTTTTCGAAAGACATAATTTGTTCAGTACTTTCTAGATAACAAGGTTTGCAGCTTGAGAAAATTTATGAAGAAATTATGGTGGTGTGTAAAAAGTGGAACTAAAATGCAGAAAATGATGAATAAGAGTCAAAATCAAAATAAATAATCTTATTATAGACGGCAAATATAAGTATTACCTGTCATTAACCTATGTCAAGGTCTAAAAATAATGTTGTTTGTGAAAATTTAATTCCGCTTCTATCTAATTTTTATAGTTACGAGAAAAAAAAACGATTTATAATATCTGAAGTCAAATGTGAAGCTACATCTTAACTTAAAAACAAACACATTCGTGTATAAATAACAAGACGAAATATTATTTCCACATTTTTGGTATTTCAAATTAAGTGGAAAAATATATTCGTTGGAATAAAAGTAGTTCCACATTCCTGGGTTGTTAGATCAAAATATTACATTTTCTGTCTTTGTCTTCTTTGTATACACAGGATTTTGGTTGCGTAGATGGAATGTGTGGTTGTAACACAGAAACGTCACGACGAAAACCGATCTAATTAACGGCCGACATGAAAACTTGTACCCATAAAGTACACTTTTAACAGACCTTGTCCGTTTCAGTTACAGAATAAAGTTTCCAGATAAGATCTGTTGTACGGGCAACCTTGACGAGCCCGCAGGATTCGCCACGTAATGGTTTGGTCATGATGTATAGGAGTAATGGCGCTCGAAACTGCTGCCTGCCCATCTCTCGAATCGCCTCGGGCCAACAACAGTTCAACCGACATTTGTGTGTGGACGTGTTCCTTTGTTAGAGATAGCACACAGTCACGTCGCCGTTAATAGCACTTGCTATTGTGAACTGGATACCATTAGGCAATCTTCCACATGTACCCGTCACCCGTTGACGACGGTCATTATATTAGCTCACATACACGGGCGAGCGCATAAAATACAGTATTTCTCTCTGTCGTTAAATATTCATTCCCTGTCAGAATCCAACAGAAATATTTACTACTTCCTTGTACAATATGTCTCCACACTGTCGGTATATCTAATATGTGCTTTTATGCCACATTTAGAAAATACAAGAAGAACAGAGAAATCTATCGTTAAAATGGATTCAACTGCATATAATTCTAGAAATCTTAAAGTAGAAAAAATATTAAAGAAGCATACGTATCCATCCCAAAGATAATTCTATCTATTTAATAATTTTGGCAAATACTTCAACTACTACCAGAATGTGCTTGCTAAAATCTAGAATGTAAAATACACAACGATACTAATTACATCTTCTTCATAGAGATGCTGCTTATATGTAAAAATATTGATTGGTTTTGGTGGCCGCGTTAAAATTCATGGAGAAATATACCTTTTATTTAACAATTTACATCAAGATTGACATTCAATATCACGAACGGTTGTTGTTAAAACTTTGAGAAGATATAATTTGATCAACAATGTTATAAATTTAGCAAAAAATGGACGCCCAAAAGTAGCACCAAAAAGAATATGGATTCGCTTATGTGATTAAGCCTTCTTGTCAATTTCGTACTGATATTTCGACATTGTTTAAATCTCTGCCGCCATACTGACTTGTACTTCCCTAAAGAAAAACCGTGGGCCATTTTCAAGCTTTCGCAGTATATGCTCACATCAGGCTCGATATCAGGCTTGTTCGCATTGTATCATATCGGAATATTCTTGTTTATCGGTTTGGGATAATTACTTTAAATGGAGGTTCAAATTCGTAATTGGCTATCATGTTATCTGTTAACATGTCAAAGTATATATCTTTCACATGTCCACCAACACTATGGTTTGATGCAATTACAAGATTACTCAGGAAATTTTGTAGTCTAAGTGAAGATCCGGTGTAGTGCCACAGGCGGAACACCGGATTCTAGGATGATTATTGTTAAGTTAAGTTTTTCTAAATAAAGAGTGTAAGTGAAGGTCCAGCAGGGCCTTCATTGCCACAGCCGGGGCACTTTTCCCCGCCCCCATAATATCAAGGTATCCATTCCTTGTATCTCGCTTAATTTTCACCAGAAAATTTTAAGTTATCGAATGTTACTGATATTTTTTCAATGTTGCCAACTTTATATTAAAATCATAGCCTACTCTAAATAAGAATTTTATTGAAGGTACAGTAAATTCAGAATATTTCTAACAAATATTAAAATTAAACACTTTTTGCATCATTTTGCTATTTGAAATTCTAAAGAACACGATTATTTGACAAAATAAACAATGATACAATCTTTAAGTATTGTAAATATTGATATTAAACAAGAGATAAAAACTGAAAATATTTAGTATGGTTACATATTGTTATCAAATTGACTCAAGAGCATGGAAAATAAGAAATAAATGTACTTGAATATATTTTGTAATATTTACAGTTAGAAAATCTAAACATTTTTTTAAGAGAAAAAGCAGCAGGAAAGCAAGAACTTTCGTATACAAAACTAGATATTCTTTAAATATTATTATATGGAAATCCTTTGCTTTTATTCAATCAAACACATAATGCACATAATTTACACACTATTGGGAACTCCTGCGGCGTTGATAAATTTAAAGTTTAATATCCAGCTGAGCCATTTGCCACAGAACAACTATTATAATTTTAAACCATGTACCGCAAGTGTGTAGTATAAGTGAAAGCCTTAAATTGTCTGAATCATAATCACTTAAGATTGACATAAAGAGTGTTTCCAATTTCACGGGTTTTTTATTTTTAATAAATAAAACACATAATTTGCATTCACTTTCAAAAACTTTTTGTTGGTAATTGAAGTATCAGTTATGACATTTATATGCGAAAAATAATATCTGCCAAATGGCCTCCTCTTGCAGCTCCACAGACGTCCACTCATTTGTAAAAATTTTTAATGACATTTTGACATAATTGAGGCTCGATCTCACCAATGACACGAATAATTTTATCTTTCAAAGCAGGAATTTATTGTGGATTGTTTTTGTAAACCTGACTTTTCACATAACCCCAAAGAAAATAGTCTAACGGTGTCAAATCACATGATCTTGGTGGCCAATTAACATCATCATTTCTTGAGATTACACGTCCAGGAAATTTTTCTCTCAATAAATCAATTGGTTCGTGTGCAAAGTGAGGTGTAGCGCCATCCTGTTGAAACCATATATCCTCTAGATCAATATTCATTAATTCAGGCCACAGAAATTCGGTTATCATCCGACGATATCGATCACCTTTGACAGTTACAGCTTCACCAGCAGCATTTTCAAAGGTCCAATTACACCACCTGACCATAACGCACACCAAACAATAACTCGTCTAGGATGCATATGTTTATTAACATAGCCACCAAGTTCAAAATGTGCCTCATCAGAAAGCATTATTTTTTGAGAAAAATCAGCTGGTTTCTCATTGATGAAATTGACAAATGAACGACGTTACAAATGATCTAATGGCTTCAGTTCCTGTGTTATTTGAACCTTATATGCCTTCAAAACAAAATCCTTGTGTAAAATACGTCATGTTGTTGATCCACTAAGAGTTGTTGTGAACGTCGTCTAATGGACATTTCAGGATCTTCAGCAACACTTTCATGAATCAAACCAATATTTTCTTGTGAACAACCACTACGACTGTATTTTTCACTTTTTTGATCTTCCACGGAACCGGTCTCTTGAAATTTTGTAATAATTTGACCAATAGTGCTTTCAGATGGACGGACGATTACGTAAACCATAAAATTCACGTAATTTTCTAAAAACTCTTTTCACAGAACACTGATTTCCATAAAATAATTCAACAATTTGAACGCGTTGTTGTACCGTGTACGAAACCATTTTCATAAATGTCATACATCACACTTTTTAAATGCCCACATACCCAGACAAATTCAGTGCACCATCTATATTTTATTTATTCTTAAAAAAGAATGCGCAATTTGAAACACTCATTATAACCCCTTTCCACATTAATTTTCGTATTCTGTATACGTATTTCGACAACTAAGCTGTCATCATCGGCAAATAATTTCGTGCGGGTTTTTGCCGTAGTTTCCAGGTGCGACATAGTTTAAGTATTTCTACATGATGACAACTTAGTTGTCGAAATACGTATACGGAATACGAAAATTGATATGGAAAGGGGTTATATATCAACCTTAAGTGATTAAGTTATTCAATCAGCATCAAGTTTACCTGTTTCAATCATACTTGATTCGTTTTAAAATTAAACACGATTTATCGTGCTTCTGAAATAACAGTACTGAAACGAAAAGTAAATGTTATTTTCGTTTTACAATTTGATTTCTAATTTAAAACCTTCGACGATAATTTGTTAAGTCATGGACATTCAAAAGTAAACTGATTTAATTTAGTAAATATGAACGGACTAATGTGAACTCGTTAGAAATAAACTCGAGTCTGTACCGAATCAGAGGAAATTCCGGCAGTTAACCAACATAAAGAATTGCAACGGTAGTCTCCACGTTTGGCCTCTAGCCAAATAGCCGCACATTAAATACTAATGATTGTAAGTGTGCAAATTAAATAAAAGTCATTTCTAAGTACCAGCATGTAGGTCTACCTTAATTTTCTGTAACACATTCGCGCATTAAATTTTATTTTAAATGTGAATAAACATACTTTGATATCAAATTGTATTCAAGTGTGTACTTTTTATACAAAAAAAAAGAGAGAAGGAAAAAGAAAGAAAAACATTTATCGACCCACCTTTCAAAACAATTTTCTAAAACTCTCTTGGGTTTCAACACAAAAGCATCGACGAATATAGAATAGTCAACGTGAACGACGAGTGGTATTATAACGAGAGAAAAGGAAAAGCAAGGAGAATGTAGAAGCAGATGAAGAACGTTTCACTCTGAGGAAAACAGAGAACGAAAATACGAAAAGCAAGGATAGACGACTAAACTGTAATAAAAGAAGCTATACATTTTGGAATGCTACGCCGTTCTTTGCCAGTGCCTACTCCGACCGCTTGCCTTCTACAGTGAGGTCGCATCTGGTGAAATCCCAGATTTGATTATTTTCGATGTGAGGAAAAAAGGCTACCGACAATTTCTTCCCCGGTGAATAATTTGTCGCTTTAAGGGCAAGCATGTACAAAAAAGATCAAAGAAAAGAAATTTTATATTATTATGAATATGTAATGTTTAAATACACGCGTTTACAATTTTGTTCTAAACTAAGTGAAACTAGGCTTTTTTATATTTAGTAATTGTTGTTTCTCATTTCCGAAAAATTTTATGGTGAATCCATTCTTGATTGACTTTTATTACAAAAATAAATGACTGTAAATTAGAAATTTTGAATTATAATCGAATTATAAAACATACGGATATTTATAGTTTTGGAAACGTTGTTAGAGACGAAATCTACAATTAGTTTTCTTTAATTCGTCTTGTATTTTCGAGTATAAATTATTTCCTATTCTCTTTCCTTTGAAGTTCTTACTTCTAGTCCTGCTAGAAAGTAAGGATAAGGTCAATGCAAAAATTGGTGAAACAAAGCTAAGATTACATAAAAGCCAAAAAGGCTGTAATCAAGTCTAGTTTGAACAAGCAAAGAAACCAAGAAATTCCGGGGTGACATGAGGACAATAATAGATTGGAAAAGCTTTTTGGCCACTTCAAGTAATCTAGTCTAATCCATGTGGTTCTAATTTAATATCCAGCAACAGCATTTATGGTTAAAGCAATTAGAAAGACGTGGATGTGTATATACAGTCAGTGAGACAATTATTAGATACCCGCAAGATTTCTCAATATTATGGTATTAATACAATAGCCATCGTTACTCGGTAGTTCTTAAGCTGTAACCAAGTCTAGTTTCAACAAGCAAAGAAACCAAGAGATTCCAGGGAGACACGAGGATAATAATAGATCGGAAAAGCTTTTTGGCCACTACAAATAACCTAGTTCAACCTATGTGGTTCTAATTTAATGGCCAGCAACTATATATATGGTTAAAGAAATTAGAAAGACGTGGAAATGTATGCCAGTGACATAATTATTAGGTACCCGCACGATTTCGCAATATTATGGTATTAACACAATAGCTATCGTTACTTGGTACTTCTTAGGAGTGTGAAACAAGTTGAAAGAATAGTAATCGGAGAAAGTTCCTACTCCTGTTTTGTCTGCCTGTGTGGTAACATGTCGAAAACGAGAGAACTTACTAAGTTTGAACACTTGTATAAGTTATTACATAGCATTCAGAAAGGTTTTTGCAAGTAGCAATTAGCAAAAAAATTAAATGTTCTTGATGTGTTGTACAAACAACAACAAAACGCTACGGTGAAACAAGAGATATAAGATCAAGAGAGATCAGTGGTTACAACAATCACTAACTAATCGTTTCGCGAATATGACATAATAGACATTCTATAATTATATTTGACTTGCCATTTTTGAAATTGTTAGGGTTGGGCAGAAAAATTTGAAACTGAACTTTATTAATTAAAACAAGCGCTAAATTACATACAATTAATTAGTTAGGGTTTAAATATGAGCTAGTATTCTCCCTTTTGCAAAGAAGTTGTATGTATAATTTGACATTTTCACATCTCAAATATTTCTAAAATTAGATTAGTATCATGGGGTAAATTGCTAATAAATTGGGGTTAAAAAAAGTGCGGTCAATATATGTATATACTGAGGCAAATACTAAGTTAGCCTGTACCTAATTTCTGCAATTTTTAATGAAATTATATTTAAATTAATTTTAATTTTTAAACTAGAAGCAACTATGTATAAAAGTTAAAACTATTTATTTTACATTTTCATTATGTTTTATTATGCTTCTGAAAAAATTTTGAAAATAAATTTATTATATACCAAGTGAAGGTAGAATAAATTTAAAGATCTTTATTAAATAGGGACATTTGAATATAGGCATTTTTGGAAATTATGATAAAATAAGCATTATTTGAAAAATAATATATACAATAGCTATACATCTTTTAAACAGGGATTAGATTAAATGCTCATTTAGATTTGATGTACATATCTGTTCCATAAGGAACGTTTCACATCACTTTACAAACCGTCAACTGGGTTGGGATAGAGTTTGTATGATGACCAAATTTGTAGGTATGCTAAGTATTCTTTAACAGCACGCGATGTATGTTTTGGATCGTTGTCTTGTTGAAATTATCAAGCAATCTGTAAATATTCATCAGAATATGTCTTGTATAACATGTTAACATCAGTTGTCTCATCCCTTATTATTTTTGATTGGTGAAAAGAGTCAATACCACAGCAGGACATATGTACATACGTACTATATTCTCAGCTTTTATACTAATATTTCTTTTACGAAGAGTCCTCAACTACAATAAAATTTTCAACTTATCACGATCACGGAGAGCTAGAACATGTATTTGAGTGTGTGTAAAGTATTTCATGGCGTTACTAACACCTCGCCGTAACAGGGCAAGTAGTGATGATTATTTTTCCTACATATTGAAGGGTATCGGGAAAAGTACTGACCACTTTGAGACGAACAATTATATAAAAATCGCAACAGTTTTTTCAAAGAATTGGTAGACTCACAATTTTTCTATCTAAATGTGCAGACGTTTTTCGTGGTCGATGCAGTTTGTGAACATTTTTTTCACTTTTTTAAAAGTATTTAATTTTTGGATATATTTAGTACGTTGTTATGGCCCTATTGTAATATCCGCTACTGCATATAAATATATATTATCATAAGTTAGCTTCCCATCAATTTTTAAAATTGCAAAAATAGACTTAATCACTAAGGTTGATATATAACCCCTTTCCACATTAACTTTTGTAATTCTGTATACGCATTTCGACAACGTTGTCATTATAAGCAGATAACCGTAAAGTGTCGCACCTGGTAAACCACGGCGAAAAATACCTGTACGAAAACACACTCCATATGCGGTACACACCGTTGAGAACCTAAACGCACACCGTGTTTATCAGGTGCGACACTTTGCGGTTATCTGCTGATGATGACAACTTGGTTGTCGAAATGCGTATACAGAATTACAAAATATTAATGTGGAAAGGGGTTATATATCAACCTTAGTGATTAAGTTAATCAACCACAGGCTCCATCAAATTCAACTGCAAAAATAGAATATATCACTTGTATTCGTAGTTCTATCTTTATCTAAATAAAATGCCATCTCCAGAAGCTGTATCTGAGTTTAAGGCGATTCATTGAGAGGATCATGAATAACAATTTATATTAGATACGCACAATAAATAAAAGTGTAAAATGAATTACAAATCCATATTATTTATATAATATCCAGGCGTACTTCATTAAAATTTATTTCTGAATAAAATAAACATTTGAAATGTCCTAATCTTACGATTATAGTGAAGATATTCAAATAATTAAGATAGTAAATACGCATTACGTAACGGTCGGTGGCATATATCTATTGATAAAATTTAATAGCGATAAATCAGAGAATAAAGGTTAATGACATAAAACATGTTTACGACAATTTTTGATTGGTGAAAAGAGTCAATACCACAGCAGGACATATGTACATACGTACTATATTCTCAGCTTTTATACTAATATTTCTTTTACGAAGAGTCCTCAACTACAATAAAATTTTCAACTTATCACGATCACGGAGAGCTAGAACATGTATTTGAGTGTGTGTAAAGTATTTCATGGCGTTACTAACACCTCGCCGTAACAGGGCAAGTAGTGATGATTATTTTTCCTACATATTGAAAGGTATCGGGAAAAGTACTGACCACTTTGAGACGAACAATTATATAAAAATCGCAACAGTTTTTTCAAAGAATTGGTAGACTCACAATTTTTCTATCTAAATGTGCAGACGTTTTTCGTGGTCGATGCAGTTTGTGAACATTTTTTTCACTTTTTTAAAAGTATTTAATTTTTGGATATATTTAGTACGTTGTTATGGCCCTATTGTAATATCCGCTACTGCATATAAATATATATTATCATAAGTTAGCTTCCCATCAATTTTTAAAATTGCAAAAATAGACTTAATCACTAAGGTTGATATATAACCCCTTTCCACATTAACTTTTGTAATTCTGTATACGCATTTCGACAACGTTGTCATTATAAGCAGATAACCGTAAAGTGTCGCACCTGGTAAACCACGGCGAAAAATACCTGTACGAAAACACACTCCATATGCGGTACACACCGTTGAGAACCTAAACGCACACCGTGTTTATCAGGTGCGACACTTTGCGGTTATCTGCTGATGATGACAACTTGGTTGTCGAAATGCGTATACAGAATTACAAAAGTTAATGTGGAAAGGGGTTATATATCAACCTTAGTGATTAAGTTAATCAACCACAGGCTCCATCAAATTCAACTGCAAAAATAGAATATATCACTTGTATTCGTAGTTCTATCTTTATCTAAATAAAATGCCATCTCCAGAAGCTGTATCTGAGTTTAAGGCGATTCATTGAGAGGATCATGAATAACAATTTATATTAGATACGCACAATAAATAAAAGTGTAAAATGAATTACAAATCCATATTATTTATATAATATCCAGGCGTACTTCATTAAAATTTATTTCTGAATAAAATAAACATTTGAAATGTCCTAATCTTACGATTATAGTGAAGATATTCAAATAATTAAGATAGTAAATACGCATTACGTAACGGTCGGTCGCATATATCTATTGATAAAATTTAATAGCGATAAATCAGAGAATAAAGGTTAATGACATAAAACATGTTTACGACAATCTAATTATAGAACTTGTGTAATCAAATTGCTTTTTGTGATAATTAAACGATAACGATTTCACTTTGTAAAGTATTACACAGACTAAATAACTTTAATTATCCATTTTTCATTGTTTGCCATATCACATACAACAATGTAAAAATTATGTATCACAATGTGATTATGTCGTCTTTTGTTTAATTATTTAGTTTATGTTGGAAAAGAAATACTTATAAATCAAAATATACTAAATAAAAATGTTGGTGTTACTAAATACTAAATTGATGGGAAAATTTAATAATCCTGGCAGCCACGTGTTATGTAGCAGGTGTACAGGATATTAGAATAAGTAGGTACAGGTGTTTTGGTTAGTTGGGTGACTGACCCTAGCTTACTTTGTCAGCTGTATAAAAAATAAATGCTAACGTAACTAATACAATATTTATCACAAAGAATAAACAATCTATAAAAAAGAAAAACATCCCCTTAGTTAGTACACAGTCTAGCCATAAACACTTACAGTATTTTAATGGTGTTTAAGAAAACAAAATACATAATGTAAAACCGTATATATGTAAGTACATATACAGTAGAATTCACCAAAGTGCGAAAATATAAATAAAGGGGAAAGCAGTGGGGGTCGGCTAAATGAATAATATGTATTACACCCTCCATCAGTTCAGTTATATCTGATCCATGAGATGTATAGCTATGGTAGAGGGTGTTTCGAATTGCGCGGTTTTTTTTAAGAATAAATAAAATATAGATGGCGCACTGAATTTGTCTGGGTCTGTGGGCATTTAAAAAGTGTGATCTATGGTATTTATAAAAATGGCTTCGTACACGGTACAACAACGCGTTCAAATTCTTGAATTACTTTATGAAAATCAGCGGTCTGCGAAGAGTTTTAGAAAATTGCGTGAATTTTATGGTTTACATAATGGTCCATCTGAAAGCACTATTGGTCGAATTATTAAAAAATTTCAAGAGATCAGTTCCGTGGAAGATCAAAACAGTGAAAAATACAGTCGTAGTGGTCGTTTACAAGAAAATATTGGTTTGGTTCGTGAAAGTGTTGCTGAAGATCCTGAAATGTCCATTAGACGACGTTCACAATAACTTGGACTTAGTGGATCAACAACATGGCCTATTTTACACAAGGATTTATCTCTGAAGGCATATAAGGTTCAAATAACACAGGAACTGAAGCCATTAGATCATTTAAAACGTTGCTCATTTGTCAATTTCATCAATGAACAACCAGCTGATTTTTCTCAAAAAATAACGTTTTCCGATGCGGCACATTTCGAACTTGGTGGCTATGTTAATAAACAAAATTGCCGTATCTGGAGTGAGGAAAATCCACGAATTATTCATGAGAAGCCTATACATTCTAAACGAGTTACTGTTTGGTGTGTATTATGGTCAGGTGGTGTAATTGAACCTTAATTCTTCGAAAATGCTGCTGGTGAAGCTGTAACTGTTAATGGTGATCGATATCGTCGGATGATAACCGAATTTTTGTGGCCTGAATTAATGAATATTGATCTAAAGGATATGTGGTTTCAACAGGATGGCGCTACACCTCACTTTGCACACGAATCAATTGATTTATTGAGAGAAAAATTTCCTGGACGTGTAATCTCAAGAAACGGTGATGTTAATTGACCACTAAGATCATATGATTTGACACCGTTAGACTATTTTCTTTTAAGGTTATGTGAAAAGTCAGGTTTATAAAAACAATCCACAATCAATTCCTGCTTTGAAAGATGAAATTATTCGTGTCATTGTTTAAATAGAGCCTCAATTACGTCAAAATGTCATTGAAAATTTTAACAAAAGAGTGCAAGAGGAGGCTATTTGGCAGATATTATTTTTCGCATATAAATGTCATAACTGATACTTTAATTACCGATAAAAAGTTTTTGAAAGTGAATGCAAATTATGTGTTTTATTTATTCTTAAAAAAAACGCGAAATTTGAAACACCCTTTACAACAGTCTTTCGTCTCTTTAGTTATCGTAATTACCACGTTTTTGCAGTGTGCGTTTTGGGCTTTCAACAGTATAGATCGTGTGCGGAATTTGTTTTCGTACTGATATTTTGCCGTAGTTTTCCAGGTGCGACACCGTTTTATTATCTGCTGATGATGACAATTTAGTTGTCGAAATACGTATACAGAATACGAAAATTAATATGGAAAAGGGTTAAATATCAACCATCGATGATTAAAATGTATTTATGAAAGTACATGTTTGCGTTTCATCCACTCAATAGAGAAATGCAATTTGCATAGATCAAGTTTGTATTTAATTTAGCGGAAACTCCGGAAATTTAAATGCTGAATTCAATTTCCGTAAATATGTGTCGGATTCTCTCCAATAGGAACTTTTATTATTAAAATTGTAGCAGTAGGCATCGAAGCACTACATTAATACGTTACTCATTTATTTACCAAATAAAGTCTACAAGGCTATGTACGAAAGTTATGTACTTAACTAATGTGTAACTCTAAAACGAAGTTTTATATCTCTTTGGAAATAGTAAGACCGCCCATAACACTTAGGGTGGTCAACGCTGATTGGTTGAGTCTGTTAGGGTGATACACAGACATTTTATTTAAAAGCACAAAATTCTTAAACTTATGGATGTGCAAATAGGTAACTGATTTCGTTAAAAGTACTAGTAAAAATTTAAATTACATTCATATAATGCCAATATGGGTGATTATACAACATATAATCTATATAAAATTATCTTTAAAACAGGTAAAATATATTGAAATGTAATTTTCAATATTTGGAGCAACTTTAATAAAGATTTTTCAAGTAATTTACTACACAAAACATTTAAAAAATAAGTAAAAAATAAATTAGAAACAAACTAAAAGTTTCAATGTACTCTTACTAATTTATTCTGTGGTTCGTATTAAATTTCTACAACTACACATGCACGATACGTGTGTCTGTGTGATATAATCACATATTGTTTATTAACATTTCCACTGTTCTCGAACTAGGACGAGCAAGAGGTCAAAAGAACCGAGACAACGCTTGAACAGGGTCAGGAAATAATCAATCAACAGCAGACATAAAGCTCGGTCATTTCGGAGAACCGTCGATAAAACATTTTCAAATACAATGGAGTTTATCGCCCAAGTAAAAAAGTAATAGATTATCAATAATATAAAAGACGTAATGGTTTTTATTACTTACCTTTATCAAACTCGGGCGAACTGTTGTTAGCGATTATTAATTCGGTGTTACTGTGCAACTTCCCCAAACGCGGTCTTCTAGTGTTTAATGTCGAACTAGCGGTCACACCGGATAAACCGCGTACGACTCGGCTCTGTAAAAAATTACTTAATATAAGGACTTACACTGTCTTATATTCAAAGCACATTGTTATAAGTTTATAGTAAATATATTGGTTATATGTACATAGGTTAAAATTTGAATAAAACCTGAATTTATAAAATACCAATTTTGACAAAGTGCGACGTTTTGAACACTTTAAAAATCCTGGCGGACGTAAAGAGTAGTTATTCCTTTTAATATAAATGTTACATACCGTATTCTCATTGTAAAAGTATTAAATTTGCCGTAGATATCTTCTTCTGGGCTGGAACCGCGTCACTGGTATAACTATAGGACATCTTCAGGGCTAACTACTGCTGTCGCACTGAAACTGACAGCTTCAGTGCGACAGACAGTAGCAGCAGTTGAGCCCTGAAGATGTCCCATACGAGTGGGTATGAAACGTCGGTAGTTATACCAGTGACGCGGTTCCAGCCCGGAAGCCCAGAAGAAGACAGTATGGACCACGACTGTGGAAGTCTACGTGCCAGATTGTCATAGATATGTTCAGTCGATTGAAAAATGTTTTCCCCTGGTCATGCTTAAACATTAATACTACTTTCTAAGGTGGACCCGTACATCTACGCTTTAAAATATGTAAACTCAATAAAGTGATGAGTGCATCTGTCTTAGGGAGTAATAGTCATGGCCAGGGAGACGTCGCTTTTTCAGTAGACTCTACGTTCAGCTAAAAGCAGCTTTTACTTAGCAAATGATAACCAAAAAAAACAAATATTCAACAGAAAAGAAATGACTTTTCTTTTAAAATAATTAAAAATAACAACAAAAATTTTCTTTATTATTCGAATTATAAACTCAAATTACCCAATGCAATGTAAATAACTGTACATTTAATTCTAAAAAATTACAATATCAATAATAATAAGTTGAGGAAAAGAACTAGAAAAATCATGTTCCTTAGCCTACAGCTAAGTGCATATATCGTAAAATACGAAGCGTGTTTTTTAAGTAAGGGCCGTTTTGATGCATACACTAATAGGTGGAGCGCGCCGCAACGTATGCTTACGTCGTGCCTCGGTATTTCTTGGGAACAACTGTGCTCAGTTGCAGCTGTATGGGTAACCTGTATGGTCTGTTCTGTCTTTAAAATGTTCAAGATTATCGAATCGCTCGCCACCACCATAAATGCGGTAGCCTACGGCCAAACCCTGCGAAAGCTACGCAGAGCGATTCAAAATTAAACGACACTACATGCTGAGAGAGGGAATTTTGCTACTCCATGACAATGCAAGGCCTCACACCTCAGCTCAGAGCCGAGCTTTATTGGACTGTTTTGGTTGGGAAGTTTTGGACCACTCCCATACAGCCCCAACCTTCCGCTATCTCAAACATCATCTCGGTGGCAACTACTACAACGATGACTTCTTGGTTACCGGAGCAGGCGACAAGTTTCTTGGGGGTATTCAAAATCCAGTTCTAAAGTTTGATAAGTGTTTAAACAAACTTGGCAGCTATGTTGAAAAATAAAGAAATGTATGTAGAATCTGAAAATAAATTTGGTTTTTGAAAATTTTCTTCGTTAGGTTTTTATTTTCAAACGGCCCTTTTTTTAAAAACATGCCTTGTATATAGAAACTTCATCAGTCACTCATTTTTTAACTGTCACGTCTTCATTTTGCGTAGTTTGTCGTGGTTGAACACGAAACAAAGTGGTACAATACAAGTAGGTGATGGCAGCTCTTCTAACCATTACCAAGCAAAATTTTAAACGCGATCGCTTTAGTAGTCGCATGCGGAGCAATGATAGATACTTATGAAGAACGTTCTACTTCCTTTACTATTGTCAAAGAGTCAATAAGATTTCAATTGGGTCAAGCATCTCTCGAGGATCATAGAAGACTCAGGCCTGTAGAAATGTTAGAGATTGAACAAAGTTAGTTCAAGAGTGGTACAGAAACTTCTTACTCTAATACATCAATTAGCCAAAACATTCGGGTTGCGTCGTAAGCCTGCAGCATCATCAGCACTATGCCTTTATTTGATCGGCATAAGCCAATAGAAGACAAGTCAGAGAACAAAGTAAAGCATTAATGTAAGGGTTAAATAGAAGCAGACTCAAATCCTGAGAAGCCCGGAAGTAGTTCCTCAGAACTAAAACCATTGTAGAAAAAAAAACATAGTCTCCTGTTACTCAAATAAGATTTGATTCAATTTAGAAGAAGGGGCGAAAAACCAAAAGAGAGTTTGAACAGCAAGATATCATGAAAGTATCGAAGGCGCGGGCAAAGTCCGTATATATAGCATCAACCTGACCCAGTCTGTTCAAAACTTCACCAGTGTTTGCGATAGAAACAAGATTAGAGACAATACTCTCAATATGACCTTCAAATGTCTTCTACAATCTTAAAAAATATTGTGAGGATACTGTTTAATACAGCTGATTAAATCAAATCGGCCACCACGAAGCACTGTTGCTAAACTACGGTATTGATATGCTTACAAAATGATGTAATAAGTGCATTGAATATGAGGAGATTATATTGAAGACTGGTGTGTATAAAGTAGATGAATTCTTGAAAATATCCTAAGTATATTTAAAGATATAATGTAATATACAGTAATTGCAAGTCTTTTTAAAAAAGAAAAACTAAAAAAATGATTTAAAACTTAATATAGTATTATTTATAAATATGCTATGACGTTTTCATTTACTAATGTTGAGAATTATAATAAAACACGAAAGATAAAAAATAATTCTATTAATTTATTGGTACCAACATATAACATACATCAAGTTTTATGCTTGTAGTTTTAATTAATTGCTAACCAATGTTGTCTGCAAAAGCTGTAAATGTGTTTGTTTTATTTAACGTTGAAAGATTGTGGAAAGGAATGTGTTACTTATTTCTTTTTAATCAAATCATTGCGTTACAACATAAATGGAGGTGTTCCATAAATATAATTGCAATCAATGAACAGAATGATAAGGTATAATTACATATTTTATTGCCAATCATAAACTACCGCCTTCATGCATTGTATTGACTCTTTGTTTCTAATTAATTGCATTTTGATTACGTCAAATTTTTAAAAAAATTTGGAGCACTATAATAAAAGAAAATTTAAGAATATCATGACGATTAGTTGGATGGAATAAATATATTTTTAAACACAGGTCAATATGCTTTCAATTAATATTGAACCTATTAGCCAAGAGATGTAACATCCAGTAATAGTTATAATGGTTAAAAGAATGGAATAATAACAATAAATTAATCTCTACCCATTCTTGAAAATATATACAAAATTACAAGTCAAAGACTATGTCCATGAAGCTTTATTGCAGTCGAAATTATTGCGCCATTTTCTTAGTATAAAAATCTGGGAAATCTTCAGCATAATGAATACTCTTACTAAAGCGAAATTCCTAAAAATTATTTAAAAGCAGAATATAATGCATTAACATAATTTTAATTGTATTATATTAACCATAGCTTTTGAAAGAAAAAAAAGCAACTTTCACGTGTACCAAAATATTTTCCATCGTAAAAAGAGTAATCAGGAAAATATACAAAAATATTCCATATTTAACGTCATTTATTTCTACATACAGTAAAGATTACAGTCATTACCGAATCAGGCAACGAAACAGGTAATAAAAAAAGAATGTCTGAATACGAGTCCGTCTACCAGAACGAAAATAAAAAAAAAAGAGAAGCAAAGCGAACGGACATTCAGTTCTAGTCAGTTGTTTATCGTTGAACAAGAACGCAGCAAAAAATGCGAGTAATCTCCATATTAAGTACTGCCTGATGGATCGTAACGAATGTGACTCGGTTGTAATATATTCCATCCTTGTTTATGGAAATAACAACTTATGCTTCATTAATCTTTAGAGTGGGCAAACCAGTTACTTCGTGTTTTTATACGTGTGTTCGCGTAAAACTTCAAACGTGAAAGGTTTTTTTTGCTGTACCAGTACATATACAGTACAGTGTAAGAATTTGTTTCATTATAAAACTTGCTTGTGGGATACGAACAGGTGATAATTTGATTTGTAATGCGAGAAATTATTGGCAATAAATGGCAGGACTTATTAGCAAATTTTACCCTAACTGTCCATGAATGCCGTGTTCATAAACCGTTACTTATTATGTCAATTTTGACGCAATAAAAGTTTTCACTGTATATTTTGCTCTTCTGTACCGTGGTTTTGCATGTCTTGTAGTAATATACGAGGGTGGTCTCAGAAGTACCCAACCCAAAAAAGAAAACAAAAATTTTGAAAAGAAATAATTTTTTTTTCAACATAGTCTCTTTTTAACTGAATACACTTTTCCCAGTGATGTTTAATAAGTTCGATACCTTTTTTATAATAAGAACTGTCTTGCTCCTCAAAATAGACATTAACAGCCGACATTACTTTGTCATCGTTGAAAAATCTTTAACCACAGAGCCAGTTTTTCAAATTGGGAACAGGAAATAATACGAGGGGGCTAAATCTGGCGAATAGGGTGCATGAGGTAGCAATTCAAACTTTAACTAATTAATTTTGGCCACTTTAATATTAGTATTCACTTTTGGTGGTGACTTCTGGCTCTTCCCAAAAAAATTCCAAAATCTCAAAAAATTCGGGTGTGAAAAACTCATCGAACGAAGAGGTAATAGCAGTCGTGGAAGCGTTGTTCTGCAGTCTTTCGGATTCTCACTTCAAGGACGGAATTCATAAATTGGAAAATTACTGGAACAAGTGTATTGAAGTTCAGGCAGATTATATTGAATAATAAAACGTGTTTCAAACCATAAAATAGTTTTTTATCTTATCGAATGGCAAAGCTTATTGAACAACCTGGTAGTTTAAGGGTATGTGGTGAAGACCATGGTAGAGAATTTGATGTTTATTGAAGAAATTAAACTTTGTTTCCACAGTAAAACATGGAAGTGAATCCATAATAGTTTAGGGCCATGTAGCCAACGACCGCGATCGGGAATTTTGTATATATTGAAGGAATGGATGGCAGGATTTACTAGCTTTTTATATTTGAGAAAAATATAGAAATTAATTTGGAAAATGTAATAAAATAGTATATAACACGCCAAAAAATGAATTCCCTATCCAGTGCTTCGTTATGAGAATTGAGTATATGTGAAACTGATTTAAAAAAAATGAACCTCAAAGTAGTCTTTGAGGTTTTATTACAGATTTGACGCCGATATTCAGTGTGTTTGAGTTCAATTCTTCAATAAGAAAATAGTATTAAAATATATCTTTAGCTATAAAAAGTTAGTGAATTATGTTTGCGACCGACTGTAGATACGAGGATACTTTAACAAGTAGTGAGAATGACACATAGGTGGCGCTCTAATTGGTAAAACAAATGCACTGTAATTTAGGTTGACTATTTATATGTTTACATTCCGATATTTTGATAAATCGGTTGATTAGTTTATTTTTGACACCTGATTGAAAAAGAAGCAACACGTCGTTTTGTTAAAATGGAAAAAGCAGAGTAGAGTATGGTGCGGTGATTAAATACTTCGTAATTAAGGGTATGAAAGCTACCGAAATAAAAGATGAGTTACGGGAAACATTAGGTGAATCTGTTCCATCATCCGTCACAATAAGTAGATAGGTAAATGAATTTAAACGTGGTAGAACAAGCTGTGTTGATGAAGCGCGCTCTGGAGCACCCAAAATCGTGACTTCTAAAGAAATGACTATAAAAATCCATAATATTATTACGCAAGATCGACGACTCAAAGTGAGAGAGATAGCAGACATGGTAAACATTTCAACAGAACGCGTACACTACATTTTAACGAAATAATTGGGCCTTTCCAAGCTTTCGGCAAGATGGGTGCCGCGATTGCTTACGACTGATTAAAAGTTCACTCGTTTGCGCATTTCCAATGAGTATTTGGACCTTTATAAGCGGAATTCGGTTGATTTTTGTAGGCGATTTGTTACTTGCGATGAAACTTGGATACACTACAGTACACCCAAAACTAAACAACAGTCGAAACAATGGTTAGAACGTGGTTCTGCACCTCCAAAGAAAGCGAAAACCACTTTCTCGGCAAACAAGGTGTTGGCATCAATTTTTTGGGATTCAAAGGGCATTTTGCTCATTGACTACCTTCAGAAAGATGCCACAATAAACAGACAATATTATGCAGAACTTGTACAAAAATTAAATGTTGAGATTCGTGCTAAACGGCCAGGAATAGCAAAGAAAAAGATTCTGTTTCACCAAGACAACACACCCTCGCATACCAGCACAGTTGCGATGTCCAAAATCCACGAGTTGTATTTCCAATTTGTACCGCATGCGCCTTATTCGTAATCTAGCCCCTTCCGACTTCCACTTTTTTCCAAAATTGAAAACGGCGCTAGGTGGAAAGAAATTTTCGTCCAACGACGAGCTTATTATCTTCGTAAATGAGTATTTTACAAGCCTTCCGGAATCGAATTTTAGAGATGGGATTTATTGCAACGGTGCTCCAATGCCCTTGGAGCACCGTTGCAATAAATGTATTGCTCTTTTAGGAGAATATATTGAAAAATAAAAATTATTTTGTATTTAAAAAATTCGTTTTTCTTTTCCATTCTCACTACTTGTCAAGCTACCCTCGTATAGCGCTGAATTGTTCGTGAAATTGTGTTTTTACAAATTCGAATAAAGACTCAATAACGATATACAATAACATAAATAATTTGAATTGTGTTTAAACAGTTCCAATAATTTACAACATCATTTAGATTATATTCCTAATGAAGGACATGTTTTCAATCTTTGTAGTTCTGAAAAAAAAGCCTGTTTAGCAGCATCAAGTCCAAATCTATCTAAAGAAATTTCTGGAATACCTAGAATTTAAGTTACGTAAGATAAATCTCATTTCCGGTGATTAACATACCAGTTAGACTCAAAATTATTCTAAATACCACAATTAAATAAAGGAATTTCAATCCATTATATACAAATGGTTTATACACAATTGATGTAGTAGTACGGAGTCATCCAATTTTCATTAATAACGGTTTCGCTTCCAGGTAATAAAGGATGATTCACACGATTCAGTCCATCCATAACTATTACACGAATGTATTTTCACATCACACGGTTGAACTAAATTACTTTTATTTTAAGACGAGGCAAAACGAAAACGCGGCGTGTTCCAAATAAACATTCGAAAGTAAATAATTATGAGAGGAAGAAAGAGAAAAAAAAGCGCCTTACAACACTTTCCAAATAATTAAGATAAACTAAAACAGTTGAGTCATCTTGTATTTGGACTGGAGCCAAGCGCTGGTTCTGCGATATTTTTACATTTAACGACTTTGTACTGAATTACTGTTACTATAATAAAAAAAAGAATTTGATCTAAACTTAAAATCGAATACATTCTTTCATGTATGTAGTTTATAAGAAATGAACTTTAAGAAAATTTATTGTTTTAGTTAAAAGTTAGTAACGCTTGTACTCTCTTACTATACTTAGATTTCTAATTAAAGATCTTACGCAAAACATAACTAAACACGATGTAAAATTTGGTTAGATTTAAATTAAAATCTGTAGTTAACGAAATAATAGGTACTACTAGGGACTACCGGTCATATTTATTTGCCCACCCCAATTTTATGTGTTTCCTGAAATACGGATTATCTTTCGAAAAATCTGTATTATAATTATTCAACAATATTATTAGTGGAAGTAATTCCATATGAATTTCTACGAAAATCTTAAATTGTTTATGATATATCGTAAAGGTGTCATAAATTGGAAAAATACCATAAATATTATATAGGCTAATCCCTACAGTATTAACAGTTTTACCTGCATTTCCGAAAGGTATTACCAATATTGTGTTATTGTACTAACTAATTACAATATTAGGATGTGTTATTCAAAAAGGAAAATAAATTTTATGTCAGTCATCGTTCATCTTTTGTTGCGAAAACAGTGAAATGGAGAGTTATTGTGAATATTTTAATGCAATGGCGAAGACGAAGGAATTATCTGTTGAAGTGCGTGCTATGATAATTGCTTATCATCGCACGGGTAAGTAATCGCGAAATTGCAAAAGAATTACGATTAAATCGCCGAACCGTTGATTATAACGTTAAAAGATTTGAAGAAAGTGGTACATTTTCCAACAAAAGAAGATCTGGATTTTTGGTCATTATCAGCAAAAAACTGAACCAGGTGCGAGTGAAGGTCATCGTCATTTGTGAAAGTTTTACCATTCAAAGAATTCTGCAAACTTCCAAATAAATGGTAATCAGATGGTGCTAGATCAGGGCTGCATGGGGGATGTGGCATCACTTCCCAGCCAAGCTCCAATAGTTTCCCACGAGTTGCCAAAGATGTGTGAGGCCTTCCATTATCTTGGTGGAAAACTACACCTTCCGACTTGACAATTCTGGCCGTTTTTCTTTGATTGCTTCATCCAGTTTTATTAACTGTTGACAGTAAACATCAGAATTGATCGTTTGGTTCCTTGGAAACAGCTCAAAAAACACAACACCTTTGTAATCCCACCAAACTGACAGCATGATCTTTTTTGGATGCAATTCAGCTTTCGATGTGGTTTGAGCTGGTTTATCGTGCTTGCTTCATGATCGTTTTCGAACTATGTTACTGTACAGGACCCATTTTTCATCACCAGTGATGATTCATTTTAAGAAAGGGTCGGTTTCATTTCGTCTAAGGTGCATATCGCAAAAGTTGATTCTTTGTGTTAAATGAATTTCTTTCAATTCGTGAGGTAGCCAAATATTAAGCTTCTTAACTAGCCCAAGACATTTTAAATGTTTTTCAATTGTTGTGTGCGATACACGTAGTCTCTCCGCAACCTCTCGAACAGTTATATGACGATCCTCTTCAATTATGACTTTGATTTGGTCATCATCAACTTCAGTAGGCCGACCAGAACGTTGCTCATCTTTGAGGAAAAAATCTCCAGAACGGAATTTTTTATACCAATTCTGACACGTGCGCTCTGTTAAGCAATTAGCACCATAAACTTCACATATCTTTTTGTGAGCCGCAGCAGCTTTCTTTCCTTTACGGAAATAAAATAGTAAAATATGTCGAAAATGTTCGTTTCTGCACTCCATTTAAAATTAACCCACAACTAATAGCTTTAATAAAAATCACGCACTACTTGCTTCTGAGGTTACATCAATGTGACTAGTATCACGCGACAAACGGTAAAGTACAGCATTAACATACGTTATACAAAAAATAAAGAAACGCCCTCTATCAGTAAAAACCGAAAGTACTTAGTTGCCAACCCAATACATAATTTTGTCTTTATTGTATATAAAAATAAGACAATTGGTTATTATAATAAAATGTTTTATTGAAATATGAAATATACTAAATACGTCTGCCAAAATATTTGAAGACCTAATTCATTGAACAATGATAGAATAAAAAATATCATTCAGATAACTAATCTCTTAACAACTTTACTAAGATGGTCGTGAAATAAACGTTCGAACAGAGAAGGAATTGTATATATGAAAAGCGGATGGTCACACAAAAAGTTCGACAGGAGAGAGCTAAATAGCCACACCATTCGAACATCGAAAGCGAGATTAGTAAAAAGCTTTATGTGTGAAAGAAGGCGGCAAAAGGAAAAAAAGGTAGGTTAACAGAAAAAATGGAACAGGGGACAAAAACAAGAATGGAGAAATCAAGAAGATCGAAGACAAGGGTCTTTAAAGCTGAAAATGCATATATTGTATCTATGTATGTATATATACATACGTACATACATATAGATACTTATATATATATATATATATATATATATATATATATATATATGTAATATGTTGTTCTTTTTTAATATGTCGTTTTGTTCCAATTATAATCTTTACTCTTTTTTATTAAGAGTTTCGACTTTGAGTTGATAAAACATTTTATTTATATTAACGACGTTTCGGAGAAGGGATCTCTCATCTTCAGGTTATTTATTTTCTTCAACCTGGAATATCTATACAGTTATATATTTTCAATTATAAGCGGTAGTTTATATATACACTATCGCTCATAAGTATTTGGTCACTCGCATTTAACCCGCAAATTGCAACAAAAACCAAAGTTGAAATACTAAAATCTTTTTATTATTTACATATATGAAAAATATAAATTTTTACATCTAAAATAAATTGTTGTATAATATAATATATTTATCTAAATTTTAGACTCGTCTATACGCCCTCCTTTATTTTTAATCATTGCAGCACACAATCGAGGCATTCTTTCAATTAATTTTCGTAATATCTTAGGTTTTATTTTACTCCATGCCTCTTGCATGGTCGTCAACATATTAACAGCAGATGTGGGGGGCGACTTTCTCACCTCTCGGTCAAGATCTTCCCACAGCAACTCGATGGGATTTAAACCGGGGCTCTGGGGAGGCTACGCCATAACTTTTATGCTTCGCTCGTTCTCCAATTTTTGCAAATATTCCCGACATAGTTTGGAAGTGTGTTTCGGGTCATTATCTTGTTCGAAGATAATGAATGGGATTGCGTTTTCCTCTAATATGCGCTTATACTGTTCTTTTTTTTGTATACCTTCGATTTTTACGAGATCGCTCACATGCGATCCAGAAAAGTAACCCCATATCATGACTGCACCTCCACCGTGCTTAACAGTAGTGGCTATGCATTCTTCCCGGGCACGCGCATCCACAGACCTCCTCACGAAAACACCTCTTCATGAACCGAAAATCTCGAATTTGGATTCATCGGTCCACAATATTTTATTCGTCTTTTGTAGTCCAATTTTGGTGATGGCGTGGCCAGTTTAAACGTTTTTGCTTGTTTTGCTTGCGTAGAAGCGGCTTTCGCATTGAAATTCGTCCATGAAAACCGGCTTCTCTTAATCGGCGTTTAACTGTGGAAACACTTATGGGTTTTCGACGAACAGCATTCATTTCTATTGCCATTTCTGGGGCTGTTTTTCGTCAATTTCTCTTGCTTGTTACCACCATTGCAAAATCTTCTGCTGAAGTTGTTGCCCTTGGTCTGCCTCTTCGAGTTCTGCCCACCACACTTCCACATTCGCGGTGTCTTTTGATAACATAACCCACGATGGACTGATTTAATTTAAGTTCTGTGGCAATTTCGCGGTTGCTTTTGCCAGTTTTATGGTAACCGATATTAAGCGTTTCTATACTCAATTCTTTCCGTTCAGGCATTTCTAAGCGATTGTACTTCTTCGAAACACACTATGTGTTATCACTATGAACACCTTACAAAAACTAACTGCAGTTTTGCCAAAATAACCAAGTATAAATACTTAACAGTTTACAATAACACCCTGCCTTAAAATAAAGTCATAACAATCGAAAATGTCCAAGAATTGAGAAGTCTAATCCAAGTGCAATTATTCTACCTGGAGTTTTATTAGGGTATTATCATTCATTGTGAATAATAGGGTAATTAATAATTATTTTTGAATAAACTTTTATAGATTTTAATGTTTACTATGAAACTATTTCTTACCATATAAATAAATTTTATAAAAACTTTTCTATAGAAACTGTAATGAAACAAGGATGACCAAATACTTATGAGCGATAGTGTATAGGTATATGTACAGTCATGTTCGTTAAAATAGCAGTGATGCGTAAAATTTTAAAATAATTTAGTACGTAAGTAGTGCCAGTGAAATGCATAGTATACATTTTCAAATGTATAAATCTTGTCTTATGTAGGGAAACAACCGGATATTCGGGGAACTCCCCAGTTATATCGAACTATATGAAAGTTGCAGGTGTTCGTCAAAATAGCAGTATTCCGTAGTTTACATTGAAAACTCGTGCTATGTAGACGGTATACACAATTTGGATCAATACATAGTATTAACTTATATCAACACTTTAATATATTCATTTTGACCGGTAAATGTAAACTGTTTCTTACACTGCAATGGGTCATTGCTAACATTTTACCCAAGAAAAGAGAACACTTATTTTAAACTTCATTCAAAAAATAGGAAAAACATTGAAATTTATACAAGAGCCTCCATGTTTGGTGCATTTTCCATGCTCAGCTAAGATGATATTAAATGCGAAAAAATGGAAAAAACATAAAGAAAATCGTGGCGGTAAAAGAAAAACTACTATTAGAGAAGACAGAAGCATCCTCAAGTTAACTAAAGTGAACCCCTTTATGTCGTCGAGCCAAATTAGACGGTTGAACTCGGTCTTCCTTTTATAAGTACTTCAACTATTAGAAAGAGGCTTATAGAAGCAAATTTACAAGCTAGAAGACCGAGGAAAGTACCTCTCTTAAATAAAAGACAGGTTAAAAACAGATTGAATTTTGCACGTCAACATGCATTATGGGATTCAGCAAAATGGCGCAATATACTCTGGAGCGACGAATCTAAAATTGTTTTGTTTGACGCTCATGGGTCGCAA
Source organism: Dermolepida albohirtum (assembly GCA_031893035.1). Taxonomy (NCBI): domain Eukaryota; kingdom Metazoa; phylum Arthropoda; class Insecta; order Coleoptera; family Scarabaeidae; genus Dermolepida; species Dermolepida albohirtum. The sequence continues at coordinate 154,217 of JAVIWB010004020.1, read as the reverse complement.
CAACATGTTAGAAGACCTCCATTAGCGGAGTTTAATCCAAAGTACACTTTTAAAGTTCCAAAAAAACTGTTAAGCATGGAGGTTCTAAAATAATGATTTGGGGATGTTTTTCTTGGTATGTTGTTGGACCATTGTACAAAATTGACGGCATTTTGGACGCTGATGGTTATGTTACTATAATGCAAAACGTAATGCTACCGTACGCCGAAGAAGAAATGCCTCTGCGATGGGTTTATATGCAGGATAATGACCCTAAGCACGCTTCTCGCAAGGCTAAAAAGTGGTTTGCGGACAATAATATCACGTTATTGGTCTGGCCTGCACAATCGCCAGACCTGACCCCGATAGAACATTTATGGGGCGATATAAAAAAGGCCGTTTCAGCAGCAAAGCCACAAAATACTAACCAATTGTGGGAAGTGTGTCAAGAAGCTTGGAAATCAATCCCAATTACCCGTTGTCGTCAACTAGTAGAATCTATGCCGCGACGCTGTGCAGCCGTTATTGCAAATAGGGGCCAGGCAACAAAGTATTAGTGCACTAGTGAAAAATATTTAAATAAAAACAAATTACAGGTGCATAGAGTAAAGACTGCTATTTTAAGGAACAGGATCATATTATCATTTTGTCCCAGAAGTTTTATTACATTTCTTTTCTTTATAATGTACATAAAAAACTTTTAAAATATAGAGAATAATATTTATCTAATATTATCATTTGTTTTTTTTAAGTTACATTTGAGATTTTAAGAAATATTATAACACTGCTATTTTAACGAACATGACTGTATATGTATAAGGTTTTCCCATAGAGATGATATGATTTTGAAGTGATATTTCGGCCATTTGTGATATGTCATGATCTGTCATTTGCTTTTCATTGTATTCAGTAGTGTTTACAATTTCATTATGGAGAGATATACGCAAGAACAACGTTTACAAATTATTCAGTTTTATTATCAAAATAATCGTTAAAAATTTTGAGGTTACATTTTCTTTATATAATTTTCAAGTGCCAATACGACAAAGAACCACTCGAAGTAATGCAAATATTGCTGCCGTTCAGGCAAGTGTTACTGAAGACCGTAATTTGTGGATTCCAAAACGTTCTCAATAATTGCGACAGTCTCAAACCACAACCTGGCGGATTTTGAGAAAGGATTTGGGTTTGCATCCCTATAAAATTGTTCTCACTCAAGAACTGAAGCCATTGGACCACCGTAAACGTCGTGAATTTGCTGATTTTGCCTTGGCACAACTTGAAAACGATAACGATTTTTTAAAGAAAATCATCTTCTCTGATGAGGCTCACTTTCATCTGGATGGTGTGGTAAATAAACAAAATTGTCGATTCTGGTGCGAAGAAAATCCACAAATTATTTATGAAAAACCATTACATTCACCTAAATTGACAGGTTGGTGTGGTTTTTGGTATGGTGGAATCATCGGTCCGTACTTCTTTCAAAATGAAGCTGGTAACACCGTTACTGTCAATGAAGAGCGGCATAGATTGATGATAACCAACTTTTTATGGCCGACATTGGAAGAAGTTTATCTTGACAACATTTGGTTCCAACAAGAGGGGGCTACGTGCCACACAGCGAGTGCAACAATAGAATTATTGCGAGAAAAGTTTGGAGATTCGATTATTTCAAGAAATTGTGATATTGAAAGCCTCGAAGAAGTTGTGATTTAACACCATTAGACTATTTCTTGTGGGGTTATTTGAAGTCATTGGTCTATCGAAATAAACCAGACTCTCTTCAAGCTTTACAAGTCAATATTGAACGTGCCATTCATGACATACGACTAGATTTAGTGGAAAAAGTGCTCAAAAATTGGGTTCAACGAATTCGTTCCTGCAGAAGAAGTGTAGGGCAATTGAATGACGTTTTATTTAGAACTTAATTGTATCGATTGTACTTCACATTAAATAAAATACTTTTGAATTTTCTTAACAATAAGTGTGTTTTTTTTAAAGAAATCATATCACTCGTATTAGAAAACCTTGTATATATATATATATATTTACAAACACACGAACATTTTTAAATTGACTATTTCTTCTTAATTGTGTTCCTGCCAAAAGACTTATTCATTCCAAATGTTTTTAGTTAATGCTTTCTAAAAACAAAGAAAATACCAGATGTTCAAAAGCATCAACTAAAACATTTACAATGAATAGGTCTTTTGGCAAGTACGCAATTAAAAAAAAATAGTTAATTTCAAAATACTGTTTGTAAATTTTCCAATATTAAAAAATAACAATAAAATAGTTGTTTAACAAAAATAAGTAATCATAAATGTATATGTATAAAATTATTGTTTATAATTGGAAATTTATAACGGTATTGTAGATTGAAAAAAATAAATAACTTGAAAAATAGGGACCCCTCCCCCCGAAAGATCGTTAATATAAATTAAATATTTTGTTAACTCAACGGTCAGAACTTTCAATAAAGAAGAGTAAAAATTACATATATATAATAGGCCAAAATTGATGGGGGATTCTACACAAAGCTTCAGATATACAATATCAAGGCCATCATCGCCAGCAGTCACAGATGATGAAAGGTTCAAAACATTAACAAAAACAAAACATATCCTTTCTTTTGTTTAAGTAAATTTAAAATTTAGTAATAATATACGGTTTAAGAATGCATTTATTACATTTTCTCTGATGTGTAATTATTATTATATAAATAATATATATATGCTTTTAGGCAACAACTGCATTTGTTTCTTAAATAAGATATTTTCTATGGAATTTCATTTTTTGTTAAAAGTTTTATTCCAGGAATCAAATGAAAAATCTACGCTTTCATTAATGCAGACTGATTTTTTCGAAGACTGATGGCGCGGAAAGAAATATTAGTTGAATTCTTTGTTTCGAAAAACTGCGAAGTTGTTAAAAGATGTTCACAAATTCTTTTCGTGTGTACAAGGTTAAAAAAAACATATTTACATATAATTTTAGAGTGATAAATATTGTCTATTAGCACAACAACCGGTTATCTTTCTTTTTAGAAAAACATGTTTCAACTACGGTATGTACCCACACTTTTCAAGGTAACATTGAACCTCACATAGGACAACATTCTAAAAACTAAAAACAAATACAAAAAGTAGTTTATCTGATGCATCTGACAATATAATAACATTCCCGACGATTACACTAATAATTAACATCCGAATATATATAAAAAGTGACGCAACGAATTATCGCCATCGCAATAAATAAACATGACGAAAATGAAAAGCTGGCAATAAAAATGTCTACGCTTGCGATTAGATTTACGTCCGCACACGTATACATTTCTTAATTTTCCGAGCTAAGATTTCCATCGCTCATAGAATGTTGCAGATGGAATTCATTTAGATACGGAACGATGTTGCATAAGCGCTTTTATTTTTAATTTGTGTCGAGTCATTTGTGAAAGAAGAAAACTTATGTTGATTATTACTGACTTTTAAGATCAATTTAGGAAGTCACTCCAAAAGAAAATGATAATTAAAATTGTAAAAATACAATGATCCATCGTTTTAGCATGTTAATATTACCATGAAAGTTCTTTTGGAGAAAATACTTGAAATCAGAAGTTTCTCAATAAAGAAAAAATGAGTTGTTAACTTTATTGTTAATATTTTATCTTGGATAAATATATATAGGATTGGAAAATGGATTCATCTTAAAATGATCATTACGTAATTGGTTTTTAACAGATGAAAAGATATTTCTAAAATAGTTGTGGACAAAGTTACTTTTAACAACTTTTAGTCCGAAATAAATCATTTAAAACTGTGTGTTTTCAATTGTAAGCTGTAATCTGACAAAGTTGTAGCAAATAACACCCAATAGAGGTCGTTTTTATTGAAAAGAAAATGGCTGACTCCTGGATTGCTATTAAACGAATAACAAACAAACTGCTTATTACCTATGGTAACAAAATTGTTAATATAATCCGAATTATAAATAGTTTTCAAGAATCGTTTTTTGCAATTATTTCGAGTCAATATAAAGTACATTTTTTAATGATTACTGTACCAGAATTCTTTGGATATTCTCATAAAATGTAATTAGACAAAAAAAAACAACTACTTCCGTAATAATTTCTTAAGCATTATTACTGGATATAAATGGTGTTTGTCTAACCTCTATATTTCTTGGAAACGTTTCAAACAAAAAGCAATTCTGTACCTATTTAGCATTCCATGATATTACATAAGATATTTGACGTGTTAGCACCTTTTATATTCCATTACTAAAGTTTTTGTAATTTAAAAAATTATATAAAAGTCAAAAATAATCTAAGCAGTCGCAGTCAGTGCTTTTATAATACTTATGAATATATAAAAATTAAATCAACGTCTTTATTCTATTCGAATTCTATTCAAAAATTAAAAAGAAACACCAGCAACTGGATTAAAAAATAATATTTTTTTAGAAAGTTTTTATAAAACTTAATTAAAAAACTTTTTACACCAATTAAATCATGCATATGTATATATCGGTCTGCAATGAAAATTGTGAAAGCCATTTGCATAAATGTTGAGTTCATTGGATAGAGGGCGCCTTATCGTTTAAACGACTTCGTGTTTAACCTGTCCCTATGAGAAGAATGGCGGCAGGGAGGGGAAGGGTACTTAATAAAAATAGCGTGGCTCGGGAACTTTCCTCACTTAATTTCCACCCCACCCATAAATAGAATAATTTTGATCGATTTGTTTTCGAGGCAGTTTAATTACGACATGTGCTTCGGGTTAACGTAGTGATAGTATAATGCTATATCATTTATTACATTTGAAGGTCAATCGAGTTATTAAACACAAAATTAATGTAAATACATTAATTGTGCATTGTACTAGCGCTATCGAAAAATGTATTTACACAAAATGTACTTACACACTAAGAAAATTGTATATCCTGCATTGTTCAAAATCGATGAATAAATACCATGAGAGTGTATTCCGTTTTACACTAAATAAAATACATAAAGCACAAGTCTTTTGCTTATGGTCACAAATCACAACAATTATATTTATATTAAAAAAAAAATCACTACTGACGCACCGCTTTTATGACGTAACTGTTGTTGCGATGTGTAGAGCAATTATCCTATAAAATGTTATCCTGGAGAAAGTGCAAAGAAACGGGGCACGGAACAAAGAACACAACCAAACTCGGGCGAGTTGTGCGGCGGGTTCTGGGCGGAGTGCAAGTGGCTAGGGCAGGGCACCAACGGCCACCGTTGTAGCGCAGTCGCCGAACATTTCTCCAACATCTGCCGGTATACACGAGTTGTCTCTTTTCCATGCGAAAACGCACATTAAAAAAAAGAATGTCCCAACACCCAAATGTTTCTGTCTGTATGCAATAACTAGCGTTTTCTGATCCGCGTCAAAGTTATGTCTGAGTATCGATTCGAGTCATCACCGCTTCCATGATTGAGCTTTTTGTCTCCGTTGAACGTGAATAAGCCTACGGCTGGAAATAATGGGTCGAAGGGAGGTTGGTTTTTACGTCTCTCTCTATTCCACGACCGTCGTGGTTCATTTTTCTTTGTCTAGTTCCGCCGCATTCGCGATGGAATGTGGCCTCTCCTGTTCGCCTTTCGATCCGGAATACTAAGTACCGCATCATTTCGGAATTCAGATACACGGGGAATCAATTACAAAAGGATGAAAAGCGAACGTTCAATCGGATTATATTTATTAGCTTTTCGGGTCATATTGATTTTTTTTCCCGTCGATTTCGCTTGTGAACCAATGCGAAGTACGCCTGGCCGGAAATTTAACTCCTATTCACTGGACGATTTGCAATCAAATTGATTTTTTTTTGCTTTTATGCATCACATACATTTTCCAAAGAATAATAATAAAATCAATAGCATCATAAGAAAATGCTTCTATAAGCTGTGTTGTTGAACTGGGTTTGGTACTTACAAAAATTGTTCTCGTATGATAGTTTCCGGTTAAATAATTGTGCAATGACTGTAAAAAAAATTCAACTGCTGCAATAATGCATTCAAGCATACACTACAGGCCATAAGTGCGGGATCAGTAGATGAAATTTAAAAAAAACATGCACACTCAGTGAAACAAAACGTATATTTCTACAAAACTATATCTACGAAACAAATGAACAGTTTTCCTTATAAAATAAAATAATTTCAACATATTCTGTAGAATTTCTTATCATATTCGACTTTCGTCGAAGTATCCACCTCTGCGCTTAATGATTTCTTTACAAATATTAGGCAACCGCGATACAAGTTTCTGGAGCGTATCCATTGGTAAATTATTCCACACCCTTGTAAGTTGCTCCCAAAGCTGTTTCTGCGATTGTGGACAGCTTTCTCTCACGTTTCTATGTACTTCATCCCACAGTAATTCGATAGGGTTGAGATCGGGTGATTGTAGTGGCCAAATCATATTTACAAAGTTGGGAAGTGCGTTTGGGATCATTATCTTGTTGTAGGTGAAAACCTTCACCAATTAACCTTAATCCAGACGGAATTGCATGTTCCTCCAAAATCTTTTAAAATGCCTTCAATGCGGTACAAATCTCCGACACCATCAAAGGAAAAGAATCCCCAAACAAGCATAGAACCTCCACCGTGTTTAACAGTTGGCACTACATATTCGGGTAACATCCTTTCACCCACTTGTCTTCGAACGAAAACTCGTCGATTACTACCAAACACTTGGAACTTTGACTCATCTGTCCATAACACCTGCTTCCACATTTCCATGTCCCAGTGTTGATGGTCCTGGGCCCATTGTAACCGCTTTCTACGATTTCGTGGATTCAATAATGGTTTTCGAGCTGCAATACGCCCATGTAGTCCCGCCTTTGTCAAACGTCGTTTTACAGTAGTCAGTGACACCGGCTTTCGACGGCCTTCATTCAGCTCTGCTCGAAGCTGAGGAGCTGTGAGGCGCCTATTTCGTTTTGATAGTATTTTTAGGCGCAAATCCTCTTGTCTGGTAGTTACCCTTGGCCTTACGCAACATTTTATTGGTTGTAATGATCCACTTTGTGAATATCGTTTCACTGTTCCTTGCACCGCGTGATAAGATAAATTTAATTTTTGGGCTACTTGCCGCAGTGAAAATTTTTCACCATGTAGCGTTATTATAGAACTACGAGTTTCTGCGCTAAGTTCCTTTCTTTTCGGCATTTTTATAAGTTACTTTTACGTCTGTTCTCAAATACTCGTATTGTAACTTACTCGGACAAATGCTGCACGAAAACTAATTTTTAAATTGCTAAATAGTTTACTATGAATTCCTAATACCATTATAATAATATTCCTTCTCAGAATTACATTTACAACTGTTATTTCAATTATTCTCACCAAAAAAGGTAAAAGTCTAAGAGATGTGTCTAAAATACAAGTGTTTTGTTATTTATGATAAGTGATCCCTCACTTATGGGCTGTAGTGTATTTTTTGTCTTCCTGTAGATTCAAGTAGATAGTTTTGAAAGTAGTGCTGAATAATTAATCATAATAGTCGGTAAGAAATGGGAAATATCAGTTATTATATAATATAAAAGGATTTCCAGACATATTGCAGAAGAGAACTTCAGTACTAGAACTTCTCTTGAAATTGTGGGAGAATTTCAAGGATATAGAAAAATCCTTTCTTGAAATAATTTCAGCGTTCATAAATATAATGCCAAATCAAAATAAGATGAATTTCCATTGTGTTCACATATTTATTAAACTAAACTGTTAGAAAGCTGCGTTTCACGTATTATATCAAAATGGAGTCTGGCAAGATGAATGCACTATCTACAAATGGTGGATGAATACGTTGACGTGGAGCTTTATATAGAAAAATCGCACTTAGAGTTATTACGTCTAGTCAGAAGAATGTTAAAGAACGGACTCTAACAAGACATATGGATTACAATGGATCTGAAAACGTCACAGTAAAATAGACTATTGTCACCTCAAATCACAAACTCTTAATACAGTTATGTAATAAAACTACAATAGGAAATCAAATAAATTTCAATTTTTAATGGGAATATAAATGGTAACCTGAGAGGTTCACAATTAGTATTTACCTATAACGATTATTTATTATCAAAGCATGCAAATCAAATAATAATATCAATCATATTAACCTATGTTAAGACAGCACATAATTGGTTTCAAATTATTGAGTCTTTCATGTGTAGAAAAAAGAATTGATGTACAACATAAAATATTGTTTTTCCATTTTGTTGAAGTAAAACAAATTGAAAAATATTAGAGCAATCACCACAAGAAAGCTTATAGACTCCAGATTTGTGGGATAATAAATAAATAAATCGGCCAGTATATTTACGACACCACTCTTATATTGAGACACTTTCCAGAAAAATAGGATTGTTGTTCCAAAGTTACGTCAAATTAGAATATGCCCATTATCTGGTTGTAAGGTAAATCTGGAATCGTCACTAAATAATAGTCGCTCGTATTCATTATGACCCTCAATTGATGTGCCCATTACGAACCAATATTTGCAAAATTTTATGCAAGCTAGACGTATGCAAACGATTTCTTATTGCCTGTGTTGATAGTAGTCTCCCAGTGGTAGTAGTAAATTCACTTCGCACCTAGGTTGTATTAAGAGTGCGGTTTTTACATGCTAAATGAGATAGGTATCAATCGTCTCTTGGTGTTGTTGATACTGGCCGACCTTGCACTTGCCTTCGTCGAGCATTTCGTTATCAAAAATCGATTCCAATATCTAGAAGTTACGCTTCAGTTGTTCCCAAACACTTCAGCAATATTTAGTTAGCTTATTTCACTTCACAATTGACCTATGGCCTTCCATGCCTCTATCACTGACAAATCTTCGCGTGTTTTAATTTTAGACACTCAAACACGACACCCAAAATTGCAAATTTTCGTTTTAATCAGAGAATCAGATACTAAGGGGCGTTATTTTGTACACTCCAGCAACGGTTGCTTTAGCGCATGGTAAACATGTTAAAATGCGTCTGTGTATTCATTTCCTTATTTGAATAGGTTAAAATTAGTTTATAGAAATATTTGTAGATGTTATACGAGGGTAGCTGTTTACATTTAGGGAAAAGCAAACAAAAAAAATTTTTATTATCGAAAATAGTTTTATTGCTTTTCAAAATATTCTCTTTGAAAATCAATGCAGTTTTGCATTCGTTTAAATCAATCCGAAAAGCATTGCTGCCACTGTGAAGGCGGTATCTCCAAAATATGGATTTTTAATGTTAGAAAACCGTTGACCACAAAGTTTATTCTTCACGTGTGGGAATAAAAAGAAATCACAGGGTGCTAGATCAGAGCTGTACGGCGGATGGCTCATCAATTCAATGTTATGCCTGGTCAAATATCAATTGTTTGAACCGACATGTGAGAGCTCGCATTGTCGTGGTGGAGAATGATCTGTCGTTTTCGGTGTGCTTTCCTTATTTCTTCAAAAACTTTCGGCAAACAAATAGTTGTGTACCATTCCGAATTGACCGTTCTACAACTCTCTAAAGGCACGGTTGCAACGTGACCGGTTTTTCCGAAAAAAACAGGCGACCATTTGTTTTGATGTGTTTCGAGCGCGAACAACTTTTGTTGGTTTTGGTTCATCTTGGAATACCCACACAGTCGACTGCTGTTTGCTATCGGGCTCATACGTATAGATCCAAGATTCATCACCTGTGACTACTTTATAAATGTTTTTTGAAGCATCGCCATTGTATTTTTTGTGCATTTCTTGGTACCAATCGACACGAGTCCTTTTTTGAGCGGTTGTCAAATTATGTGGTACCCAACGTGAACATAACTTCTTAACGGCTAAATGTTCATGCAGGATCTTATGCACGCTGGTGTTACTAATACCTAGAGATGCGTCAATCTCACGGTAGTCACATGACGGTCTTGCATTATCAATTCAGACACTGCATTAATGTTTTTCGCCACAACAACATTTGTGGGACGACCTTCATGAAACTCATCGTCCATAGAACGCCGTCCAGGTTTGAGTTCACAATACCAACGATATACTGCAGTTTTCGATGGTGCTTCATCACCATATAAAGAATTCAGCTCGTTGATGCATTCTTGTTGAGATAATCCACGCCGAAAGTTATGAAAAATAATTTCACGAAAATGTTCACAGTTAATTCCATTTTTTCGCTGACTAGAAATAGCGACAGAATAATAAAACTGTAATAGTAAATATATTGTCAAAAATGACAAAATTCACGATGCAATCATCAGATTGGAGGCAACACTAACAGTGTTGTCGGTTTCCGAAATATAAGCTGTTACCCTCGTAGATAATATTTGTAGACGTTATATTTTGTTATCAACTACAAGTAATACCTGTTTCATTGTTTCGAATAGTAAGTATATATTAGCAAAACATTTCCTGAAACTCTTAAGAACCTCGTGAATTATGTAGTTTATATAAATTTTCTAAACTTGAAAAGAAATTATAATTTTGATAATTATTAAGCACAACGTTGTGATATTTTAATAGTTCTATTTCAAATACGTGCTTACGATTTCGTTAAAAAATTAGAACAAATACTTCCTCATATTCCTCTTCAAGGTCAAATAACAAAATATCTTCCTCTGCTCATCTAGTAGTGTTAATATTTATGCGAAAATACTATTCGTATTTTTTATATCTAAAAGTATAATTATAGATGATACTAAATTTCTAATTACAAAATTAAATAAGAATTTATAACTCTCATAAAGTGCATTGTGTGTATAAATTATACAAGACTTGATAAAAAGATTTTGATAATTCTTGAAATCTAAATTGTAAAGTATTTTATTGGTTTAAATACAATGGTTAATTGAATTTACTCTAAGTGCATGCTTATAATTTTGTTAAAAAAGCGGAAGAAAAAATTCCTGAAAATTTCAAGGTCAAATAACGAAATATCTGGCACGTAATCAAATTACTTTACTTATATATCACACAAAATTAATATCAGAATTAAAAATGCTCAATAAGTATTTTAATTAGAATTACGCGTTCTAGAAGTTACGATTACTAGAGAGGAATAAAATATGGAACACGTCCTTGTTCGACATGTAACGGGCAGAATTCCTGAAACTGATATGAATTTCACAAGTTCGTGTGACTTGATAAAGCGTATTACTTAACTAATGCAAATATACAAATCACGTTATTTAAGGCTTTACTTTCGTCAGATAAGACGAAATAATACAAATAAAAGGTATGCTTTAATAGGTTAAGATAAAAGATTTGGAAAGTTACTAAATATCACCTTTACTGTAATTATATTTATTTTAAGTGATTAATCTTCGTTTTCATTAAGGATATTTTGTAAGTGTTTTCTAATTGAAACGAATTAGGAGATAAAAAATGTAATTTGCGTCTGTAAAAATACTTTTGCAGTCGTTATATAATTACATGTACATATACACTGTCGTCCATATTAGTTCGGACACTCAAATTTAAAAAAAAAAGGAAAACACTTAAACTAATTTATGTCAAAACTTAAAATTTTATTGCGTTATTGTTTATAGATGTTTGTAAAGTATAATAATACAAATTAAAGTAATTTTAACGTTAAATAAACAAAGATATCTCAGCATTCCGCTCATCGAAGAAACCCCCTTTTCAACGTAGAACAGCCCATACAATTCGTTTCACGAGTTTTTCAAGGACTTTATTCGATATACTATATCATTCTTCTTGCAATATGTTTCATAAGCGATTTGTTGAGGTAGGACATACTTTTCGGGCTCTCCTGTCCAATTCAACCCATAACAATTCTATGGGGTTTAAGTCCTTATTTTGCGGTGGCTATGTCATTATTTGTAAGGTATTATTGTTTTGTTCGCTATTTAAGACATTCTTACATATTACTCCTGCGTGTTTGGGGTCGATTTTCTGCATAAACACAAAATTTTCGCCAATTAAACGTAGCCCCAATGGTATTGTATTTTCTTGAAATATTTCTATATAACCTTCCTTTCGCAAAATACCCTCGAGTCGCTTCAAGTTCCCTGTGCCGGCGTAGCAAAAACAACTCCAAATAAGCACAGAACTTCTTCCTTGTTCGACACTTGGCACTATAACCCCGCATTATTCTTCGACCACTCGCTCTTCTTACAAAAACACGCTTTGATTGTCCAAATACTTCAAACTTTGATTCATCACTCCATAAGAACCTTTTCCAATTATCCAGTGTCCAATCTCTGTGTGTCTCTGCCCTTTGTTGTCGCTTCTGTCTGTTTCCCCGTCGAAGTAAGAGTTTTCTTACAGCAATGTGGCTGTGAAGATTTGCAGCATTTTATTTCACCGTCGTAACAGAAATTTTTCTTGCACGGTCGCGATTCATTCCTGTGGCGATTTCGGGTATTGTCACTCTTCTATTTCGTATACTCAGCAATTTGATTCACTCATCGCCGGCGTGAGACGTTATTCACTTACAACCTGAGTGTGCCGCATCTCTTAAACTGCCCGTGCGTTGATGTCGCCGAGTGATATCAGTAACAGTCGAATTATTAACGTGTCTTTTCAGAAATTTGCCGCACTGAATAAATTTCTTGAGGAAAAGCAATAATTACAGAACATTTTTGTAAACTTGTTGGTTTTCCTCTCAGCATTTTAAGAAGGTCTTCTCAGTGATGAGCACACTAGCAAGTTTATTCGAAAACTAATGCATATTTCGGTACACAAGAATCTTTGGGGCGAGGGCAGATAAGTTTCGCAAGTTTTGCTTGCAAAATTATCTCAAAAATAATCGTATTTATGGCGGTACCGATTATACCGTTATTTGTAGGTGCTCTAATAGATATATTTGCCTGCAATTCGTTATAAATCTCGTAAAAGACTTAATGTAAATATATTATTTATACTTAAACGCAATTATGTTATTTTTTAGAAGAGTTTACTAAATTTCACTGCTTCCGAACTAATATGGACGGTAGTATATAAGCATAGACGTGCGTTGTATAATGTCTAAAACAAGAAATGAGGTCTGATATGCGTAGAATAAAAATGCAATGTAGTTGCCAAAAAATCTCGTGTCATCGACATAATCAGAACATCTCTCTTATTCTGGCACAAATAGTAAGAATAACTTTGTCCAACTTCTACGAAAAAAAAAACAATGTTTCTAAAAACGAAAATAGAAATATGCTCGCGTTCTTTTAGTTTGCCGATTTCATTGTAGTGAAATGTTAAACCTACGCAATTTGGCAGTTAGATAAACATAAACTTTAAATAACATCTATTGCAGATTTGGCATCCGGGCGGTTTATTTAAAAAATTGCAAATTGAAGTTGTGTTAAAATCATATTTTATAGTGAAATTGCGTTTACTTATAGTTTTTGGCCTTGAAATGCCTGCGAAGTATATTAAAATAGATGCTAATAATTTAAAATTATCTTATTTTTCACGGGAAGTGTAGTAAAATAAATCATTACGTATTTATCTTTTACATAATATTCACCTACATTCAATAAATCAACAGAATTCTTTAATGTAACAAGTAATTTATAATCGTATTCTTGTTGTTTCTTTCTATAATAAAATATATGATGAATTTAAGATTTGCTTCTATTTTTTAAGAGGATAGCAAGCATAATATTGGGTTGGCAACTAAGTACTTTCGGTTTTGTAGTATAAAATAAAACAGTTTTTTTTTAAACAAAGAATACTTGATCAATAAGGTTTATATAACCCCTTTCCACAATTAACTATTTGTAAATTCTGTATACGCATTTCGACAACCAAGTTGTCATCATCAGCAGATAATTTCAAAGTGTCGCACCTTGTAAAGTGTATTTTTCGTACAATTTCTTCGCCGTGTTTTACAAGGTGCGACACTTTGAAATTATCTGCAACTTGGTTGTCGAAATCAGAATTTACAAATAGTTAATTGTGGAAAGGGGTTATATATCAACCTTATTGATCAAGTCAATCAACCACAGGCTCCATCAAATTCAAAAACAAAGAATAGTTTTTAATCAATTATATATTTTCCATTTTGCTCAATGACCTTTTGTCATCTTTCTTTCAGCTGCATGATTCCGCGCTCATAAAATTTCTGGTCCTTATCAGCAAAAAACTGAACCAGGTGCGAGTGAAAGTCATCGTCATTTGTAAAAGTTTTACCATTCAAAGAATTCTGCAAACTTCGAAATAAATGGTAATCAGATGGTGCTAGATCAGGGCTGTATGGGCGATGTGGCATCGCTTCCCAGCCAAGCTCCAATAGTTTCCCACGAGTTGCCAAAGATGTGTGAGGCCTTGCATTATTTTGGTGGAAAATTACACCTTTCCGATTTAACAATTCTGGCCGTTTTTCTTTGATTGCTTCATCCAGTTTTATTAATTGTTGACAGTAAACATCAGAACTGGTCGTTTGGTTCCTTGGAAGCAGCTCAAAAAACACAACACCTTTGTAATCCCACCAAACTGACAGCATGATCTTTTTTGGATGCAATTCAGCGTTCGATGTGGTTTGAGCTGGTTTATCGTGTTTGCTCCATGATGGTTTTCGAACTATGTTACTGTACAGGACCCATTTTTCATAACCAGTGATGATTCTTTTTAAGAAAGGATCGGTTTCATTTCGTCTAAGGTGCATATCGCAAAAGTTGATTCTTTGTGTTAAATGAATTTCTTTCAATTCGTGAGGTCCCCAAATATCAAGCTTCTTAATTAACCCAAGACATTTTAAATGTTTTTCAATTGTTGTGTGCGATACATGTAGCCTCTCCGCAACCTCTCGAACAGTTACATGACGATCCTCTTCAATTATGACTTTGATTTGGTCATCATCAACTTCAGTAGGCCGACCAGAACGTTGCTCACCTTTGGGGGAAAAATCTCCAGAACGGAATTTTTTATACCAATTCTGACACGTGCGCTCTGTTAAGCAATTAGCACCATAAACTTCACATATCTTTTTGTGAGTCGCAGCAGCTTTCTTCCCTTTACGGAAATAAAATAGTAAAATATGTCGAAAATGTTCGTTTCTGCACTCCATTTAAAATTAACCCACAACTAATAGCTTTAATAAAAATCACGCACTACTTGCTTCTAAAGTTACGTCAATGTGACTAGTATCACGCGACAAACGGTAAAGTACAGCACTAACATACGTTATACAAAAAATAAAGCAACGCTCTCTATCAGTAAAAACCGAAAGTACTTAGTTGCCAACCCAATATATTACTAATATTTGTTGACTCTAAAAAGCACAATTATTCAAATAAATGTTTATTCACTTCTATTTAAAAAAAACCTCTGAATTTCGTAATTACAATTACACATGTTAAAAGCAAGGAAGTTCCGACTGATGTAACTATTTCTTGGCCTACTTCGATTTTGTGTAATTCTGCTAAAATATTTATGGCAATCGTTTGCGATCACGTTTACAACTTCAGATACATATATATTCTGTGTTTCCTGTTACCTTTTTAAGGTATTTTATTATTTACATCTACATTACAGTTTTTTCAATTTTACAAGTCTTAAACATTAAATAACGTCTACGGATATTCTGATATTTATGCATGGTCTCCTGTAAGGTAAGAGGAGAGAAGCTTTCCATTAGGAAATTGAGATTTCTTTCAAGTCGCCGCACTGCTGAGTTTGTTTTGTCTGACATTTTTGCTTGGTTGTGCCTATCATTTCATTATGAAACTATACACGCTTCAACAATGTTTATAATTTAACCAGATGTTTTATTAAATTAACAGTTAGTCGTGGCTACTTTACGTGCAGTGTATCCAATTTTCGGTCCTTGTAATCCTTCAAGCCGATAAACAATTCAATGTCTTGTGTAAAAAATTTGAATCAATATAATTCAGAAAAGTACAAAGTGCGAAGAGCTGCGACTATAATCAAAGTGTTCGTGAAAATCCAAATGTGCCAATTCCTCGTAGATCTTATTCATTGGGCATTTTCGAGACCGGTTTGTGTTGAATTTTGCGAAAACGTAGCAGCCTATTTGATTATAAAATTGCTAGGACTCAAGAACTCAAAACCAAATTATCGTTTGTTATGTCAATTACTGACTAATTGGGTTTTTGAGAAAAGCAACTAGAATTTTCTTACAAAATCATCTTCAGCGATAAAGCTCTCTTCTGGCTTGATGGTTTCGTGAATAAAAAGGCTGCCGTATTAATCAGAAAGTAGTACTACATAAAGAAGTATTGCGTCCTTTATAAACTTCTTGTTTCGGGACGCATTGTTGGATCCTCACTTTTTCAACGACACTGCTAACTCTGCTACTGTGACTGAAATTTGCTATCTCACGATATTTACTGGAATCTTTTAGCCCAAATTGTATGCCTTCGTCTTAGAAAACTCGTGATTTCAATACGACATTTGTTACACTGCGGATCATACAATTCACATATTGAAAGAAAAATTTAGTGAATCGTTTATTCTTAGAAACAGACTAGTTAATTATCGCGATTTAACGCCCCTAGACTTCTGTTATGCATTAGCTTCAGTAATTACTTACTTATGCATCCCAAATCTTTTGTCAACGAGCCAAGTTGTCAAGTTTGAGAAGAAGAAAAACTGTGGCCCAAATCTAAAGAATAATGCGGAAGCAGTTCATGTACTTCATAAATTTTTTCCACTGAAACAGCTGACACGCGGTAACGTGCATTATTCGTTAACTGGTTCGTTTCGCGCTTTCTCATTGTGCAGTTGGCTGTCATTGTTATGCATATATGAAGATAATCGACAAGAAAAATCACACTGCAGTTTCAAAAGACAATTGCCCAACTTTTCCGGACGAGTGTATGGTGTTTGCCTTCTTCAGGACACTTGTGCTGAACATAGGGCTAGAAAAAGAGGTTTGCTTCTTAAGTTGTATTGTTACTATGGATTACTTGGGTATATTTGTACGACCTGGAAACAAAACACTCCAAATTCTCAATCTCTACCAAGTTCAGTGCTCAAAAAACTGCCGAAAAAGCCCTTGTTGTTTTTCGACGAAGTATTTTTAAGAATTTTATAATTTACCCGACCTATTGGATTAAATCAATATATTGATCTCATCTATAAGTTGTTAAATATAAAACTTTATTTTTAAAACAACTTAATTTCACAACATTTCATCTTACGCATAATTTTAGTAATTAATGCAATTTCCTCGCCTGTTCTGATCTGAGTCGTTTGATTATCTTTTCATGATAAAAATTGCATTCTATTCATACAATTAAGGAACCACTTATACTTGAAGTGCAGTTAATCATGTCAGTTATAATATTAAAAAAATAACAAAATAACTGACAATAATAGAATATCGAGTCTAGGAAGTCATTGAGTTGATCTCATAAATATCAGTTGGTAACCGGCGTCTTATTTTCTCAT
This sequence comes from Dermolepida albohirtum, assembly GCA_031893035.1. Classification (NCBI taxonomy): domain Eukaryota; kingdom Metazoa; phylum Arthropoda; class Insecta; order Coleoptera; family Scarabaeidae; genus Dermolepida; species Dermolepida albohirtum. The sequence goes on along the minus strand of JAVIWB010004020.1, from coordinate 136,863 downwards.
GGCTGATTGAGGAAACGCAAAGGTTTCTTTTCAATAAACGTCAACAGGCAGCAATACATACAAATTCATAGTAATTTATTATTTAAACGAAGATTTGTACACAGTACAATCTATTTCTAGTGGTTATGCGCATTGCGGTGCTTCGAACTCAAATGGTGAACCATAAATAGGACGCAAGTCGCAATTCTCCAGCTTGTACAAGATCATTGCATGCCACTGTTTATTGATATATAACAGAAATAACAAATGATCAACTAACACTTACTTTTATAAGTAAATAATACAACATATGCAGTGACCTCTAATACAATACACACACACACAATATATATATATATATATATATATATATATATATATATATATATACCGGGTGTTTATTATATATACATGTAGAAAAATCTTCATGAATATGGGTTCGTAAATTAGCAGTTTCGAAGATACGATTTTGCGTTTACACCACTTTTGTGTAATGTTCAAATAAACAACAAACAATGTAATTTATGAATAAACAATAAATGAAATGTTCAAAGTGCCCTTCCTCCATTTAGCAGCTACGACATGGATGCCACTGAATCCGAGCCAATGTGGAGATTTTCGAAATGTTATTCATCAGAGGTAATATTGATCTAATTTTTATAAAAGTTAATAACCCAATGAATGAAAAAGCTAATGTATATGCAGATATGTTGATTAAATTAATCAGTTAAGGTTATAACCCCCGTCCACAATAATTTTCTTTTTTTTATGTGAAACGAATCTACAGTGTGTGTATGGCTTTCGATGGTGTAAGTGTGGTACGGATTTTGTTTCTGTGCGAGTTTGGCCGTGATTCCAGGTGAGACACTGTGATTAATTATCTGCTGACGATAAAAACTTAATTGTCGAAATACGTATGTAGAATACGAAAATTATTATGGAAAGAGGTTATATTAACCCTAATTTAATCAATTAAAGTTAATATAATCGTTTTCCACAATAATTTTCGTACTCTGTACACACTTTTCGACAACTAAGTTGTCATCAGCAGCAGAAAATTACAGTGTTGCATCTGGTCCATGGCAAAATTTACACAAAGACAAAGTCTGTAGTACATTTATACCGTCGAAAGCCAAGGACACACCGGTGCTTGTTTGGTCAAGTATACAGCATGACAAACAAGTGGTATCCCGGATTGAATATATTAAGTTAGCTTTCCTAAATAATCTAATAACTATTTCTGAATCAAAACCATTGTATTTCGCAATGTACTTAATAAAATTTAATATCCATTTGGTCGAACACTGCGATGCTCGTCTTGGCAGCTCGTATGGCCTCGTTTAAACTCTGCTACCCAATACACTGTTGTAAACGAAGGGGCAGACTCACCCAGAGTAGAATCCTGTTCAGATTTTATATCGGTCAGGCTGGGGCCTTTCAAATAAAAGTATTGTATCACGTAACGATGACTAATTTTCTCCATTTTTACAAATTCACCGAAAACGTTCGCTATTGATGATGGCTGCCAAACAAATACTAAACAACGTGACGTCTCTAAACTTGAAACATATGCTTTATAGATTGTGTACTTTCTAATACAGTGATATTTTTCAAACAACCACCGCCATCTTCTAGGTCAGACCGGGTACTTATGGGACTACCCTTGTACATAAATTAAAAAAATGGCATAAGGTCGAAACTACTTGACAAGAAAAATTTGGGTATAAAATAAACTCCTTCAATTGAAACTTGATGAACGGGCGAGATTATTATAAAGCCATTTAATATTATGCATCAAAATTGCCTACCTAGCACTTTACATACTCGAACGTAAATATTAATTCTTCGGTCATTATGTCGATACACTATTATAATAGTATGAAGAAATTTGCAAAATGCTACTCCAAATAGAAAACACTTTGTTTATTTAAAACAGTTTCCAAACTGCCGTAGTAATAATAATAATATGTTTTTATAACACGTTTTGCAGTGTGAACGTTGTGAGGAATTTAGCAGTCGTATCAATATTAGTAACATGGTATTGTGTGTAATTTAGCAACATGAGAATTAATCATGCTAATTATTCAATCTATCTCGTTTATGATCAGCTAATAACAGTATAAATAAATAAGTTGATGGTTCGACACGTACTGTGTGCTTGGTACAAAAAAAAACCAAGGCCACTAGAATAATACATATAAATGTTTGCATAAAACATAAGACGACGGTTGTTGCGTGATTCATTAAATAAACCACAAAATATGGCGAATGTATGTGTGCGTAGCTCAGACGTTGATTTATTCAATGAATTAGAGAGTTTAAAGCTAATACTATTCGCTAAATTCTTCTGACGTAAATAAGTTTATTAGACTCTGTCTAATAGAAGTAATAAACATAATAAAATGCATATATGTAGATGTACATATGTGTGTGTGCGTAAGTATGCACGTAATAAAACATTTTTATGTATCTCCTATAAGAAAATAAGAAGCTAAAATCTTAGATACTTAAACAATGCAAAACGTATGTAATGAACGCCATAAATTCTCGATTTAATTATATTATTAAAAGTACTTTATATAATTATTTTTCTATTTAATCATCTATCAATATTTTTAGAACAATTATTGACTTCGTAGTCATTCCTGTATGAAAGTAATCAGAAATTTAACTTTCGCATTTCTTTGGCGATCTGAAACTATTACTAATGACGACGAAAAGACTGAGGGCTAAGTCTGGTTTGTCATAAACATGATTTATCGTTCAAACCCATAGTCCTAAAATACATTTTGAGCAAAACAGTAGCGGTGTGAGACATTCTATTTTATTTCTCGAAGCACCATCATATTTTGGACAAACGAACAAATGCGTTTCAAAATCGTTGCTTATGAATGTGGGCTTCAAGATATTAATTTAAAACCACCAGATTAATTGCTGTTTGGTTTGATGAATAAAAGCCATTTGATAATCTTTCGAAATAATCTTTCGAATAGTCCACAGCAAAATAAGCTCTTTTATATTTGAGAAGTCTTACTGGTAGTATATTGAGTCAACGTTCACGGCTAAACAGCGGAGGCAATATTTGAACTGGTACAAGGATGGAATATCTATGAGGTCGCCTTCTGACTAATTTAGATTTTGTTTGGGGCCGCACGACGGCCGTCAGATGGTTAGAAGAAGACATACCATGCCATTACCTTTGTGGATGGGTTCGTTCGGATGTTCATCAGAGGTATTCTGGCTGTCCAATGTTACTTAACTTACTGTATCTCATCTTCATCTTCGTTTTCAAAGATTGAAGAATATAAAAAAAATTCAATAAAGCAATGAGCGTCTTTATATCAAAATACTTGCTCTAAAGATCTCTGAAGAGGTTTTGATACGTATCTTTCGCCATAACCTTACAACTCGTACGGAATACTATTTGTAGAAACTTAAACTACATATATGGTATATCCATTACAGGCCCTGACGGTTCTCTGATATGAGATATATACACATAGATAGCCTTAGATATAATAACACATTCGAATTCATTCCAGGATATGTCAAACATTAGGTGAATCTGCTCCATCATCCGCCACAATAAGTAGATGGGTAAATGAATTTAAACGTGGTAGAACAAGCTGTGTTGATGAAGTGTGCTCTGGAGCACGCAAAATCGTGACTTCTAAAGAAATGATTATAAAAATCCATAATATTAATACGCAAGATCGACGACTCAAAGTAAGAGAGATAGCAGACATGATAAATATTTCAACAGAACGCGTACACCACATTTTAACGAAAGAATAGGGCCTTTCCAAGCGTTCGGCAAGATGGGTGCCGCTTACGACTGATCAAAAGTTCATTCGTTTGCGAATATCCAATGAGTGTTTGGACCTTTATAAGCGGAATCCGGTTGATTTTTGTAGGCGATTTGTTACTTGCGATGAAACTTGGATACACTACAGTACACCCGAAACTAAACAACAGTCGAAACAATGGTTACAACGTGGTTCTGCACCTCCAAAGAAAGCGAAAACCACTTTATCGGCAAACAAGGTGATGGCATCAATTTTTTGGGTTCAAAAGGCATTTTGCTCATTGATTACCTTCAGAAAGGAGCCACAATAAACGGACAGTATTATGCAGAACTTCTACAAAAATTAAATGTTGAGATTCATGCTAAACGGCCAGGAATGGCAAAGAAAAAGATTCTGTTTCACCAAGACAACGCTCCCTCGCATACCAGCACAGTTGCGATGTCCAAAATCCACGAGTTCCATTTCCAATTACTACCGCATGCGCCTTATTCGCCGGATCTAGCCCCTTCCACCTTCCATCTTTTTCCAAAATTGAAAACGGCACTAGGTGGAAAGAAATATTCGTCTAACGACGAGCTTATCATCTTCGTAAATGAGTATTTTGCGAGCCTTCGGGAATCGCATTTTAGAGATGGCATAAGGGCATTGGAGCACCGTTGGAATAAATGTATTCCTCTTTTAGGAGAATATATTGAAAAAAAAATTATTTTGTATTTAAAAAATTCGTATTCGTATATATATATATATATATATATATATATATATATATATATATATATATACAATAACCGCGTTTTACTTTCTTAAATTCCGTTATATTTTTAAATATAGTATTAATTAATTAACTTATATCAAACTAATTAAAATGACCTCTATTTGACCTTCAGACTTTATGTATCTGAAGATCATGTACAAGTTGACTGTGAAAAACAAAAAGGGTGCGGTATATATTTTACAAATATAAAATTTATAAATTAAATCAATATCAAATTATACCTACAAGAAGACTGACGATCATACTTTTATTAATAGCAATAACTAGAAACGTTTGAAGGTCAAATAAAAGTCATTTGTTGGAAAATTTGATGTCTATAATATTGCAACGTCATGAGACATTGAAACTAATACAAAAGTAAAATTACTTGAAACATGAATAAGGTCAAGTAGAGGTTATTCAACATAATTTTCCAATGTAGTTTTTAGTTGCTAAAATACTGATAGAACCTATTTGAAAAAACAAGGCAGAAAAACAAATAAGAAAATAATAATAGTATGGAGAATCAAAAAAAAATTAAAAAAGGAACAAAACACGATCGACAGTTAATTTGTAATCACTGGAAGCGACACGAAAGTGATTATTCATTGTTGGTGAATTCGCTATGCAATAAATTAGCGGCAAATAAGAAAAACAGACATGCTATGGGTAGATTAGAAGACATTCTAACTACGTTATAGCCACAAATCTTTTGAAGCGTGACGCGTCCGACAAAACTCAACTACAAAAGCCAGAGAAGGAAGGAGACGGAAGAGGGGACTACACGTAGACCCTGACATGGCAGCAGGAGATCCTGTCCCCTATCAAATAACGAGCTGACAAAGAGGTGCCATTTAAAACCTAAATAATCTAACAGGTGTAACGGTCTGTTCGTTTTGGAGGACAAAGAAAGGTCATCGAACGGATCAGTATTGGTTGATTACATTACTCCCGTTGCTGTTACATTTATTTGTATAAAAATGCACTATTGCATACATATTTTATCGAATGCACACAATCGCACAGAAATTACACAAACACGCTGCATGTATAGCAATGAAACAACTTTCTCCAATCAGCAAGTTAATATATCCTGACAAGAGATTGTAGTTGACATGACACTTTCCATTATTTCTTAACAATAATTATTTCTGTAGGCGCATTCAGCTACTTTAAATTTTAATCGTTGCATGGACACATACTAATAACCTTACATAAATAGACGCTCGAGGAAACTTCGTTCTATTTCTATTTACTTACCTAGTGGAGTATTGTAAAGTCACATTAATTTTAATTTTGTGATAAAAAATACTGTATACACGTACAAATTAAATATAATTAAATAGAAATATTAAAAAGAATTCACAGTACTACAAAAGTGAGTTTTTTATTCAGAGGTCATGTAGAGGTCATTTGAAAATAATGTTAATATCTCAGTGATTTAAGATAATTTAAATTCCAGGTTAAGAATTTTTGTGTAATAATAGTGCATCTAATTTTATATTTAATGAATACTTTGATTTTACTTAAATAAAATGATTTGTTAATTCGAATGTTTTCACAATTTGATAGAAAAAATTGCACAATTTTCTTGAATATTTTATTAGCTATTCGTTTCTATCTGAAGTTTTCGATGTAGATTTCTGTTTTATATTACAAAAATCTACATCGAAAACAATCTCCAATAATCTATTAAAATAGTGATGGTTGATATTTCAGTATTTTCTGACGTTTAAATTCTGTTATCATAAAATAGGATTCATATGGTTTAACATGCAGTTTTGCTTAATGGTACATATAAGAACTTCGTAAAAGATAACAATACATTTAAGAGGTTTATTATACGAGGGTAGCCGTTTATATTTTGGGAACAGCAAACAAAAAAAAAATTTTTATTATCGAAAATAGTTTTCTTGCTTTTCAAAATATTCTCTTTGAAAATCAATGCACTTTTGCATTCGTTTAAACCAATCCGAGAAGCATTGCTGCCACTGTGAAGGCGGTATCTCCAAATATGAGTTTTGAATGCCTCAACTGCATCTCCGGCGTAGAAAACCATTGACCACAAGGTTTGTTCTTCACGTATGGGAACGAGAGGAAATTACAGTGTGCTGGATCAGGGCTATACTGCGGATGGCTCATCGATTCAATGTTTTGCCCGGTCAAATATTCAATTGTTTGAACCGACCTGTGAGAGCTCGCATTGTTATGGATTAGAATGAAACTTTTGGCAAATAAACAGTTGTGTACCATTCGGAATTGACCGTTCTACAACTCTCTAAAGGCACGGTTGCAACGGTTTTTCCTAAAAAACAGGTGACCATTTGCTTTGATGTGCCTCGAGCGCGAACAACTTTTGTTGGTTTTGGCTCATCTTTAAATACCCACACAATCGGCTGCTGTTTATTGTCGGGATCATACGTATAGATCCAAGATTCGTCACTTGTGACAACTTTATAAATGCTCTTTGAAGTACCGCCATTGTATTTTTTGTACATTCCTTGGCACCAATCGACGCGATGTCCTTTTTGAGCGGTGGTCAAATTATGTGGTACCCAAAGTGAACATAGCTTCTTAACGGCTAAATGTTCATGCAGGATCTTTACACGCTGGTGTTATTAATACCTAGAGATGCCTCGATCTCACGGTATGTCACATGACGGTCTTGCATTATCAATTCAGACACTGCATTAATGTTTTCCGACACAACAACATTTGTGGGACGGCCTTCACGAAATTCATCGTCCAAAATACGCCGTCCAAGTTTGAATTCACTATACCGACGATATACTGTAGTTTTCGATGGTGCTTTATCACCATATAAAGTATTCAGCGCGTCGATGCATTCTTGTTGAGATAATCCACGCCGAAAGTTATGAAAAATAATTGCATGGAAATGTTCGCGAGTTAATTCCATTTTTTCGCTAACATAAAATTTTCAAGTTACTGTCAGCAATAGAAATAGCGACCGGATAATAAAATTGTCAAGGTAAATATATTGTCCAAAATGAGGAACTTCACGATGCAATCAACAGATCGGAGGCAACACTTACGGTGTTGCCAGTTCCCGCAATATAAACGGCTACCCTCGTAATAAAATTAAAAATAGTTTAAGCATTGTTAACACCAAAATTCGGGCAAAATCGGAGAGCCTAAAGAAATTCAACAATTCAGAACATGTCTGAAGTATAGCGTCAATGAGCACTGCGTTTAATACATTGGTCATATAAAATTTATCAAAGATTAAAACTTACAGATAGAGCAACTTCCCCCACTATTTCTCGCTTCGCTTTTCCCAAGTTTCTTATTGGGTTTATTTTATTTTTTTAGTTTGCAATAAGTCTATTTGATGCCGTCTAGACATTTTTTTGTAATTTCTAAATTTACTTGCAGTATTAATAAGACAAAACCACAACTGAAACTTAGGTGTACACGAAATTATATTTATTAGTATTTATCGTTCGTAATTTACGCAACTCTTACGTTTACTATTACGTACTTTTTATGTGCGTGTTTTTGTATATTTTAAATCTACATACTTAATTTATAGGCATTGGGAAAATCCTTAGAATATTTCTACTTAATGTTATTCTAATGAACACTTAATCGGTCAGTAGTATTAATACAGGGAAAAACACATTAGGATACAACAGAAATATCTATTTTGATTTTGAACACTATTTCTCTTGTAAATAATATTCTGATAGATATGTAAATTTTATAATTAGATAGTTAGTGTTAATGTGACCAATATTCCTTTCTTCTATTATGTAAAGGAATATGATAATCTACTTAAGCATTATATGTATATACGCCGTGTAGCAGGTAAATACAAAGGCTACTAGGGAAGTTTTGCAATGTGACGCAATAATGAATCGTAGGAAGCTGCTTGTTGCTGCATGTTGAGACATGTCCATACGTGCATAATAGCCGCCGCGCCATGTCGATGGGCTCAGTTACTCATTAGCATTATGAGATAACACAGATCCAAGTGAGATGAAAATTTCAATATAATTTCTTCACATAGGGAGTCATTAATTCCGTTAGGTTTTATACATACGAATTTTATAGAAAATAAATAGTAAAGTACAAGTACATACATAAGTACAATTTCACGATGACATTTGTGCAACAACAGGTTGCCTTAGTTTTCTTTTAACGTTTAAAAAAGTTAGATTTACGAATTTTGAATATTACTAATATAGAGAGTGAGCATTAAACTGGGAAGGGTGAAACGATATCCCCAGCGTTTGTATTTCGATCCTGTATTTGTCTAAAATAAGGTGTATCATTGGAGAGCGGTTAAATTTTATATTTAATCAATCTTTCATAGATTTTATGCAAAGTAGAAATTATTACGTGTGATTGTTGATATGTACTTGGAGGGTGAACGATGTCCTCTCGTATAATAAATAATCACATGTATTTGTTCTTACAAGACTCAAGTAGGAAAGTCAACAAAAACTTTAATTTGGTTATGTTCAGTGTAAATTTTCAGTGACCAATTTCTTGTAAAAAAAACGTATTTATCTGATATTAATAAACAATTAAATACGAAACTAGAGAATAGCTATTTCATTTTATAATGTTCATACATGAATATTCACATAATTATAGGGAACGTCATACATGAATAAATTATTTATTATATTTTAACCTAGTAATTTTGATGGAGCCTATTGTTGATTAACTTAATCACTTATGGTTGATATATAACCCATTTCCTCATTAATTTCCGTATTTTGTATCAGTATTTCGAAGTGTACAAGAATTTGTTTCGTGCGGGTTTTTGCCGTAATTTTCTAGGTACGACACTATATAATTATCTACTGAGGATGACAACTTAGTTGTCGAAATATAGAATACAAAAATTAATGTGTTAAGGGGTTATATATTAAACTTAAGTGATTATTGTAACCTGTTGTTTTAATTACAGTATAATCCCGATAGTATGAACTTGCGTTAATGTGAACAACGCAGTAATATGAACATCAGTATTGTTCCATTAGGTATCCTGTAACGTGAACAGTGTATATTATTCAGTAATATGAACATCATATATTGTAAGTGATACTTTCCTGTGAAATGAAATGGGGAATCCCGTATTTTTCCGGGATTCCCATTGTGTGAATATGGGTTGCTTTGTCCCTGTTTCACAACATGTAGTATGAGCTGAACATTACTATAATCCTGTTGTTTGTGCTAAGTGTATTGTAAAATGTCTCAGGTTAGGAAAAAGTGTTTATCATTATATGAAAAAGCCAAAATTATAGAAGAACACGAAAAAGGCGCGAGTGTAACAGCTTTATCCAAAAAATATGGAGTAGCGAAGTCCACAATTTGTTCAATAAAAAATAAAAAAGCTAAAATTATAAAAGTGGTCAGTAATACCTTAAAACCCAGTAAAAAATGTACATTAAGAACACCTGAATATCCAAAAATGGAAAGTGCTCTGTATAAGTGGTTTCTCAGGCAACGCGAAAAAAACCATCCTGTTACTGCAGACATATTTAAACAAAAAGCATTAAGTTTGCATGAGAAAATTAATGGAGGTCGTGGAAACTTCTGTGCGAGTCATGGCTGGCTTCAACGATTTAGAATGCGGTATGGCATACGATTTTTGAAAATAACCGGAGAAAAATTATCATCTCAACCAGAGCTTGTCGATCCTTTCCAAGAACAATTAAAACAAAAAATTACGGAATTTGGTTTAACTGAACAGCAGATTTATAATGCAGATGAAACTGGGTTATTTTGGAAGCTTTTGCCTGAAAAAACGTACGTTTCATTTTCCGAAAAAACTGCTCCGGGTTTGAAAATGACAAAACAGCGAATAACGTTTCTTGGTTGTATAAACGCAACAGGCACTCATAAATTAAAACCGCTGGTGATTGGAAAATCAAAAAATCCCAGGTGCTTCAAAAATTTCAATAATCCAGTTGTCTACAGAAATAATAAAACTGCATGGATGACAACAGAAATTTTTAAGAACTGGTTTTTTCAACAGTTTATTCCAGAGGTGAGCATGCAAAATTAAATTTCTGTGATGTATTTTGAAAAGTTGTAGGTTAAAATATTTTTACGTAGTCAAAGCCTTCCAGAGAATGCTATCCTTCTTCTTGACAATGCTCCCTCGCATCCACCACCGCAAGAACTAAGAAGCAATGATGGTAAAATTTTTGTTATGTTTATGCCCCCGAACGTAACCCCGCTGATTCAACCTATGGACCAAAATGTATTAAGACTTACAAAACTTGGCTACAGAAATCGATTATTGAGTTCCATAGTTTCTAAAACGGAAAACATACCAGTTGCGCTTAAAGATCTGTCACTAAAAGATGCTGTCTTGAATTTGATAGCTGCGTGGGAACGTGTAGATCCATCGGTAATTGCCAAATGTTGGCATAAGATATTAAATAAAAACAACACCGAATTTAATGAAGAAGATGATCTTCCATTGTCTATTTTGCAACAGAAGTGGACCAAAGAACCTGATGAAATACGCAACACAATCACTTTGTTACAAGCACTAGAACCTGAACCAGTAGCATATACAGCAGCAGACATTGAAGAATGGAATATGGATAAATTTGACAATGAAGGCAATGAGAATGAATTGGCGGGAGAAAGCGATGATGAAATTCAAGTGTCTGAAAGGAGCGAAATAACCCACTCTGCTGCTGTAGAAGCTCTAAATATTGCAATAAAATGGGCCGAATTCAACGAATTAGATATTAGTCATATTATAAGTCTTAAAAATATTCAGGAAAAAGCTATATTATTAAATGTTTCTAATAAGAAAGTACAAACAAGGATAACTTCATTTTTCCAGTAGTGCCATGTAATGTACTACCCATAAATAATAAAAACATGTTTTAAATAATTTCTTTTTAATTCGTCCTCGCTAATGTGAACCTATGCCGTAGTTTGAACAAGCCGAGATTTTTTGTGTTCACACTAACGAGATTGTACTGTATTTGCAAAAATTTCAAATCTATTGGACGCTAGCCTTTAATTGTAAAATAACCTACCTCATAAATTTAAGCTTTTAGAAGACTATAAGGGTCTTCGTAAGAATATGCTTCTGAAAGTCATTTTTCGTATATTTTCAAATTGTATTTTTCCATATCTCATAGGAAAAATTCATAGTAATATGTAGCAATGCTCCATTTGTATAACAAGTATATGTATGTCTGTAGGTCGAAGAGAATGAAAGTAATTGACATATTTATGTGCATACACACATAAATGAATCTAACAGCAATAAATCAGTATGTCTGTATTCTTTGTATCATTCCCTCTCTCATTGTAATCAAAGTAATGATAAGAATTGCTGTAAATAAGTAATTAAAAATACGATTGCTGACTAAGCGAAACAGATGTCTAATCAATCAAATTACATTTGACGAAATTTTAATTAAAATGGTGATATTGCAGGCAGTGAAGTGCTTTTTTAACCTCTCAACCTCGCACGCAATTGAACTGTTTTTTTTCCGATCATCTCAAATAACATACACACATATATAATTTGTACATTCTTGATAAATATGGTTCGCTGTGATCCTATTTATTTAACAACAAAATTAAGTTTAAATTATTTGTTTATTATGCTATTTAATATGATAATTACGAACTCAAAGAAATACTACTGTGGGCAAAAAAATAGTAAGACTTTGTTCATAATTTTTAAATTCTTAATTTATTCTTCCAAATCTATTTCGTCCCTCTCAAAGTAATCCCCCCTGGTCCCAATACACTTGTGCCAACGTTTCTTCAATCCTCGAAACAGTTGTTAAAATAAATTTCAGGAATAGCCTTCAATGCGCGTAGCGATTCACGTTTAATGCCTTCAATTGACTCAAAACGGTTTCCCCGGAGCGGTCGTTTGAGTTTGCTGAATAGCCAGAAGTCACACGGAGCTAAATCAGGCAAATACGGTGGTTGCGGCACGATATTGGTTGAAAATTTGGCGAAAAACTCACGAAGAATTAATGCAGTATGCGACGGTGCATTATCGTGGTGCAAAAACCAAGAGTTGTCGGCCCATAATTCTGGCCTCTTTTTACGAATAGCATTGCGCAAACGACGCATAACACTCAAATAGTATTCTTTGTTGACAGTTTGGCCGGTCGAAAGGAATTCGGAGTGCACCACACCTCGATAATCGAAGAAAACTCTCAACATAACCTTGATTTTTGACTCGCTTTGACGTGGTTTTTGGGGCTTCGGCTCACCTTTGATACGATATTGGGCCGATTGATCGTCTGTTTCCGGGTTATAAGCGTAGATCCAAGTCTCATCTCCAGTTATGATGCCTTTCATTCTGTCTTGATAGTCGGAAAGCATTGTTTCACAGACGTCAACGCGACGCTGTTTTTCGAAAAAATTGAGTGATTTTGGAAGAAATCGTGCTTTCACTTTTCTTAGGCCCAAATGATCTTTCAAAATGGTTTTCACTGATCCTTCCGATATTCCAACGATGCCAGTAAGGTCTCTGACTGCTAATCGTCGATTCTCAAGCACCAATTCCTTGATTCTATTGACATGTTGCTCATCAGTTGATGTTGACGGCCGTCCTGGACGTGGTTCGTCATCAACGCGTTCTCGACCCTCTTTGAATAATTTGTACCAATCAAAAACACTTGCTCGCGACAAACAATTATCACCGAAGGCCTTTTGCAACATTCTGAACGTTTCGGCACCAGAAATTTGGTTCCGTACACAAAATTTAATGGAACTTCTTTGTTGAATAATTTCATTCATTGTAAAAATCGCTGAATGCACTTTTTGAATTTCAGAAAGACAAGCGTATACTAAGCACTAATGATTACTTTGATGTGACATTTGGCACAGATGTCACTGACAATCACACCAACCTAGAAAAAAAATATTTCGACGAATGGGTTTTCGCGCAAAATTTAAATTAAAGAGTCTTACTATTTTTTGCCCACAATAGTATGTATCCATGTATATTTGATACAAGAATATTGATTCTTAAACGAATATTTTGTGTAGACAATAAACAAAAATAAAATTAGTTGTTATTCAAACTACGTGAATAAAGTGCAAAAAATAATTGTTGTTCGTGTTTGTTTTATTACTTATGCTCCATAATGTATGTAAATAGAAATAATTAAATAGAACAAAGTAAATGTACATTAAAGTAACACTTGTATTCGTTAGACTTGAGATATACGCATGCACAAGATTAAAAACAATTTATTATTCAATACGAGTGCCAACAAGGCGATAAGCCTTAACCTTGTGTACGAAATTAGTTCATAAATCTTTTGATGTTTATGTACTTACGCAATAGTTTTGCATTTCGTGCAGTCTTAACATCATTAGAATATTTTCATTTATGTAAATGAGGTTGTTTTTTGCGTATTATATAGTACAAATATATATATATATATATATATATATATATATATATATAAATATATATGTATATAAGAATAATATTTGTATTATGAAATGAATGTATGTACATTATCATTCAGTATTGGTTAGACCATAAATTTATTTGTAAATCATTTGAATATTCTACTACTCGAAAAGGTAAGAAAATTTTAATTTTATGATTATGTAAAAGTAGCATTACAATTCGATCATGGAGCGTTAAATTATGCAGCAACACATATGTATTTTAAAAACCTAAAAAGGTATTATAACTGGTCATAAATTCATTGTATTTGTACGTGGGTAGTCCCAGAAGTACACGACCTGACAAAGAGAACTACCACACCTAAGAAAGAAAACGCAAAAAATTTGGGAAACAATATCTTTACCAGGTGTACTGGAAAGTTATTACCGGTTTTTTAAACAGATCGCTAGGCTTAAGTATGCAATGTTATGATTTGGCGCATATGTTATTTTATTCTACTGACATCAAGCTTTAAAGCTATACATGTTATATTTTGCGAAAGTATCACCGTTATAGATTTATACCTCTTTGAAAATGTCGAGTTTCGTGCCTGAAAAAGTGCATAACTTTTCTTATATCATCAAAAGAAAAAAGCCGCCGAAGGTCATCGTTTGCTGGTTGAAACATACGCTGAGCATGCTCCAACCATAAAAACATGTGAGACGTGGTTTCGACAATTCAAAAGTGGTGATTTCGATGTGTAAGACAAAGAACGTTCTGGTAGACCGAAAAAGTTTGAAGATGCGAAATTGCAGGAATTATTGGATGAAGACACAACCCAAACTCAAAAACGATTGGCAGAAGCGTTAAATGTGGCCCAAGAAACGATTACCGACCTATTACGAGCAATGGGAAAAATCCAAAAGATAGGAAAATGGGTGCCACATCAATTGAATGAAAATCGAAAAATCGTCTGTGAAATGCTGCTTCAAAGGTATGATCGGAAATCATTTCTGCATCGAATAGTGACGGGTGACGGAAAATGGATTTATTTCGAAAACCCTAAGCGCAAAAAATCGTGTTTGGCGAAGCAGCCCCATCGACTCCAACACCAAATCGTTTTGGTCGCAAGACAATGCTCTATATTTGGTGGGACCAGAATGTCGTTGTGTATTACGAACTGTTGAAACTTGGTGAAACAGCTAATTCTGATCACTACTGACAAAAACTTATCAATTTGAACCATGCATTGATAGAAACACGTCCAGAATGGGCCCGAAGACACGGTAAAGTCATTTTAAAACACGATAACGTCTCATACAGCAAAACCGGTTGAAGAAGTGATAAAAGCACTTGGATGAGACATAATATCGCTCCCATCGTACTCTTCAGACCTTGCCTCGTCCGACTATCACCTTTTCGCATCAATGGGACTCGCGCCTGCAGAGCACCACTTTACCAATTTCGAAGAAGTTAAAAAATGGCTCGATGAATGGTTTTGCTCAAAGGACAAACAGTTTTTTTGGGATGCCATCTATAAATTGAATGAAAGATGAGCAAGATGTGTAGAATCAATTGACCAATACTTTGAATAAATAAAGTTTTACTTTTTCTTGAAAATTATGTAGTTTTTATACGAAAAAACGGTAATAACTTTCCGGTCACCTGGTAAGGGTTTATTTCTTTGTGCAATGTTGTTAACTCGTGCATATTACCAGAGATGTGTTTATTTTTTATTAATTATTAAATGCTTATTATTCACAAATACGTGATACTATGAAGAGCATTTACCCAATGTTGATGTTTGAATATTTTGCTATCTTTTGTAGTTGTAAATAATAAGTTTTCATATTGATATTAGAGGTTTTTAGAGTTTTTAAAGTTGCTAAATGGAAGTAAATACGCCTTATCGTAGCCGGATGTTCACATTTGACGATATTCAACACTCATGGGGTGTACGAACTCTCTTGTGGCTGACTGTATATGTTGTACGTATATGTACATACATGCATCCCGATTTGACTAATGAGATGTAATTTTAGATACGAGTTAAGGTGCTATTCAATTATATTTAATGTTATGAAAATGTATTTAATTTTTCAATAAAAAATATTAAATCATATTTCTGCATAAACTACATTTAAAATAAAAGTGAAAATGTAGGAACAACTGATATTTTCAATATATTAAAATATGTTTGCTAGCTAATTACGTGCGCTTACCGCTGTGCACATTTATCTCTTTTATTTTTGTTAAGAAGTTACAAACCGACACTTACCGGTTGGTGGTGTGTGTGCAGAACTGCAGAGCGTGACCTTCGGGGTGTTATGCCTACGTTTTCGCCACGCATGATCGATTCAACGACTGAAACATAAAATAATAGGCTAAAAACTCAATATATCCCGTACATACATGCATACATACACCATACACATTGGAACGTGGCGTATCTTTTATGGATGCGAATAAGAGAGGTACATTTGCAAGACCTTTTTACTAGGCCATAAAATTCAAGCTTTATGTATAGTTTCGTATAAATAGAAGCGTGGAGTTATTAGTTCAGACGGCGTTTGTGTTTTTTATACACTTTTCTTTGATAAGACCAACCGCACAAGGAGAAAAAACAATAAAGTTTGAACGTACGATTTTTACAAAAGCTGCGTTTATTTTTTCGATTTGTTTTTTGTCAAGCGGTTATTTTTAAGTGTAGTTCCCTCTAACTGCGCTTCTTTGCGGGAGATGTAACATAAATCAAGTTGTATAGGAGACGCATTGCGATAAATTGGTTAGACTATATGGAGTGGAAGCTATTTCGTACCGACCACAAAGTCTAGAAAGCTTGAGTAACATGGACGGAGTTATTCTCGTATTTCCTCCTTATAAATTAAGAATTTTTTCTAATATTCTGCAAATGTAATATATTGATAGAGCTATAATAAACTAATAAATAAAACTAATGTTCATTTTAACATTATTTAAGATACAAAATTATTAAAGGGGAGATATTATTCGAGCGAAAAAACGATCATTTCGGTTGAATTTACTTGAATACAGGTTTTAAGATCCTAAATAATGTACACACTTACAGATATTAATCAATATTATTCAAAGAATAATAATATATATTATACTGGAGTGTTTTGTTTGTATTACATATTTTTAAAGCAATAACATTGATTTACACTACCGATCATATTTATTTGCCCACCCCAATTTTATGTGTTTCCTGAAATACGGATTATCTTTCGAAAAATCTGTATTATAATTATTCAACAATATCATTAGTGGAAGTAATTCCATATGAATTTCTACGAAAATCTTAAATTGTTTATGATATATCGTAAAGGTGTCATAATTTGGAAAAATACCATAAATATTATATAGGCTAATCCCTACAGTATTAACAGTTTTACCTGCATTTCCGAAAGGTATTACCAATATTGTGTTATTGTGCTAACTAATTACAATATTAGGATGTGTTATTCAAAAAGGAATATAAATTTTATGTCAGTCATCGTTCATCCTTTGTTGCGAAAACAGTGAAATAGAGAGTTATTGTGAATATTTTAATGCGATGCCGAAGACGAAGGAATTTTCTGTTGAAGTGCGTGCAATGATAATTGCTTATCATCGTACGGGTAAAAGTAATCGCGAAATTGCAAAAGAATTACGATTAAATCGCAGAACCGTTGATTATAACGTTAAAAAATTTGAAGAAAGTGGTACATTTTCCAACAAAAGAAGATCTGGACGACGCAAAGCGACGACATCTGCAGATGACCGGCATCTAATACGGATAAGTAGACGCGATAGACGAAAAACAGCACCAGAAATTGCTGCTGAAAACAGAGAAGGTTAAGGCAGGAGGGTTTATACGGAAGAATTGCTCTGCGCAAACCACTACTACGAAAGCAAAACAAGATAATAAGACTAAATTGGGCTAAAGAACATAAGAATTGGACGATTGATCAGTGGAATAATGTGTTGTGGACAGACGAATCGAAGTTTGAACTTTTCGGTAGTAAGAGGCGAATATTCGTAAGGAGATCCGCAGGAGAAAGAGTACTGCCAGAATGTATTGCGCCTACCGTAAAACATGGAGGAGGTTCAGTAATGAGTTGGGGGTGTTTTGGTGGAAGATCTGTAGGCAATCTAGTCAAAATTGAGGGAATCCTAAGAAAAGAAGGCTACAAGGAAATTTTAGAAAATAACGCTGTTCCTTCAGGACTAAGGATTCTTGGCGAAAACTTTGTATTTCAACAGGACAACGATCCGAAACACACTTCCAGTTTGTGTGGCGATTACTTGCGTCAACTAGAAGAGCAAGGGCAAATTTCTATAATGGTATGGCCAGCTCAAAGTCCTGATCTGAACCCAATATAGCTTCTTTGGGAAGAATTGGACCGGAAGGTTCGAGAACGTGCTCTATCATCCACCACTGTACTGTGAGAACAACTTCAAGAAGCCTGGGCACAAATTACAGAAGATACACTGCAAAAATTAATTGAAAGGATGCCGAGGTTATGTGCCGCAATTATCAAAAATAAAGATGGGCACATTGATGAGCAAAATTTAATAATAATTAATGATAAAGTTTTTATATAAGAAAAATGTAACTATTTTATGTTTATTTTATAATATTGTATTGGTACAATAAATAAATTTTCAGTACACATTTGATAGTTTAATAATTTTGGCTAAAACTATGGGTGGACAAATAAATATGACTGGTAGTGTAAATACCCGTATCTTAAAAATTATTGTATAGAAATGTACTTGGCCTGAATCGGTCCAAACAATTGCCCCCTAAATTAGATAACTTTTCTGATGATACTGAAAGTACTTAATAAACAATATCGAACAAACCTCCAGGTTCGCAATTGCGTATAGCGCCATTGAGAATGCTGGATAGGTGCGCATTATAGTTCCTGTATATTCTAAAGTATGAAAACGATTCAGAAATCTATTTACACCCGTCGTAGTTAACAATCCACCTTTGTCAGACATCTACTTGTCATTGACATGATATAAAGTATATATATGTCGCTACCCAGAGGATTGTTCAAGTTTATTAATATAGTTATACAATAGGCGGATTTTAAATTATGATCAAAAATTTAAGAAATCTATTTAAAGAAATGTTAGTGTGAATACATAATCACACAATCGTAATCGTTTTAGTTCGTTTGTATAGATTACGTAGTACTATACAGCATAGTTAAGGCAATTTGTAACATTATTGAGGGATTATTTTACTACTTAAGCCACTTATATTGCTGTCCCAAGACAACAGGTAGATAGTTCGGTTTTGAGCTTAAAGCCAATTGTCCTGCGCTAGAGGTTTTCCGGAAAATAAAATAAATTTCATTGTGTTGTGCATGTACGCTTTTGTTCATGATTTAATTTTATTTTAAATTAAGCATTTTAATTTTGAGCAAGGAAATATATAGCAGAGGAGAAACAAATTGTGCTCTATTAGAAATGTGAATTTATTCTCAATGTAAAATTGTAGAAAACGAAACAGGTTTCGCACAAATAATAGTGAGATTTGTCACTTCATTAAAGAAAACATTCCTGGCACTAGAACTTCAGCTCAATTTTATAGTATGAAATGGAAGACAAACATTGTGACAGAAAATATTTAATCGTCATCGAAATGAAGTGCAATTACAATATCAGACTAGCTAAAATATAGATGGTAACTTTGATGGAGCCTGTGGTTGATTAACTTAATCACTTAACCTTGATATATTGGGTTGGCAACTAAGTACTTTCGGTTTTTACTGATAGAGAGCGTTGCTTTATTTTTTGTATAACGTATGTTAGTGCTGTACTTTACCGTTTGTCGCGTGATACTAGTCTCATTGACGTAACTTCAGAAGCAAGTAGTCTGTGATTTTTATTAAAGCTATTAGTTGTGGGTTAATTTTAAATGGAGTGCAGAACCGAACATTTTCGACATATTTTACTATTTTATTTCCGTAAAGGCAAGAAAGCTGCTGCGGCTCACAAAAAGATATGTGAAGTTTATGGTACTAATTGCTTAACAGAGCGCACGTGTCAGAATTGGTATAAAAATTCCGTTCTGGAGATTTTTCCCTCAAAGATGAGCAACGTTCTGGTCGGCCTACTGAAATTGATGATAACCAAATCAAAGTCATAATTGAAGAGGATCGTCATATATCTCTTCGAGAGGTTGCGGAGAGGCTACATGTATCGCACACAACAATTGAAAAACATTTAAAATGTCTTGGGCTAGTTAAGAAGCTTGATATTTGGGGACCTCACAAATTGAAAGAAATTCATCTAGCACAAAAAATCAACTTTTGCGATATGCACCTTAGACGAAATGAAACCGATCCTTTCTTAAAAAGAATCATCACTGGTGATGAAAAATGGGTCCTGTACAGTAACATAGTTCGAAAACGATCATGGAGCAAACACGATAAACCAGCTCAAACCACATCGAAAGCTGAATTGCATCCAAAAAAGATCATGCTGTCAGTTTGGTGGGATTACAAAGGTGTTGTGTTTTTTGAGCTGCTTCCAAGGAACCAAACGATCAATTCTAATGTTTACTGTCAACAATTAATAAAACTGGATGAAGCAATCAAAGAAAAACGGCCAGAATTGTCAAATCGGAAAGGTGTAGTTTTCCACCAAGATAATGCAAGGCCTCACACATCTTTGGCAACTCGTGGGAAACTATTGGAGCTTGGCTGGGAAGTGATGCCACATCCCCCATACAGCCCTGATCTAGCACCATCTGATTACCATTTATTTCGAAGTTTGCAGAATTCTTTGAATGGTAAAACTTTCACAAATGACGATGACCTTCACTTGCACCTGGTTCACTTTTTTGCTGATAAGGACCAGAAATTTTATGAGCGCGGAATTATGAAGCTGAAAGAAAGATGGCAAAAGGTCATTGAGCAAAATGGAAAATATATAATTGATTAAAAACTATTCTTTGTTTAAAAAAAAAGTGTTTTATTTTATACTACAAAACCGAAAGTACTTAGTTGCCAACCCAATACAATAAGTATTTCATTGAAAAGCCACTTTCCCATGAAATCATACTTGTAGCAGTCCCTATTTTTTATTTTGTTTCCTGTTTCCTCATGTATGATAATGATTTGCAGTAAAGAAAATTCTTATAAGCATAGAGATACAGTATCAAATATAATATTAAAAAATTTAATTTTGATGCTCCATTGGTGATAGAAAAAATACAAAAATTAATATTTATTCAACAGAAATATTTGTGTACATAAAAGCAGACTTCGATGTGTGTAGAATGTTTTTGTTTTTCAGCGGTCATGTAAAATTAATTACATTTTTGCTTACCTTTGTTAAAAAAATCAAGCTATTTTCAACATGTTCCGAAATATAATTTAAAATGCAATAAAAGGAATGATGTTTTTGTAAAAATATTCAGAACCATAAACAACTAATTCATACACACATACATATACATGTAGATATGGATAGGTAAATATTAACGTCAATAAAAATGCTATAAATATGAATGCATGCCAAATGGAAATAAATGTATTTACTATTAAACGAATTAAATTTTCATATAATTTTGTACTCAAAATTCCATCAAAACGTATATTTGGAACAGTGTACACATACTTAGGAAAAAATAAATAATCAGAGGTCATGAATATTTTAATACTTTTTGATGAATATATTTTCATAAATATCGGGCTTTTCAATAAGGACACAACAATTTTCTATTTAAATAAAAGAGAATATTTGAGGTGTTGGGTTGAAATTTATTCCAGGTGCAGTTACATTTAACAAACGTTGGTAATTTCGCGTTCGATATTGTCCCTGAGCTCCTCTAACGTTGCTGGCCTGTTGACTGTCGACTGGATCATTTCTCGAGATTACACGGTTCTCGAACTTCCCATTCAATAGATCAAGTTTGATCAGCTGTGTGGCATGTTGCACCATCTTGTTGGAACCACATATCACTGATACCTAGTCCATCCAATTCTGGCCAAAAATAGTCTTCCAACATGGCATGATGGCGAACTCCATTGACTGTAACATGGCGATCATTTTCATCGACGAAAAAATATGGTCCGCACCTCTCTTGGAGTCTCCTTTGATACTGTCCAATAGCGCATATTTTGCTTATTGACAAAGCCACTAATCCGCAAATGAGTTTCATCGCTGAAGATGATGAGAACTTCTTGTAGGAGGGGAGCAGTATTTTGAAGATCTTGAAGAAGATCATTACAAAAATCATTTCAACATCGTTATTCCAATTGCATTAAAGTTAAGGGAAAATATGCTCAAGAATTATAAACATCTTAATACCCTAACTCATTTGTTTTATTTCCGTCAAAATATTCTCACACGCGACAACACTTTAAAGAATATCTTTCTTACTGGCCTTTTTTCGTCTCTATTTGCAGAGACAGTCTTGAAAATGACTTCATGTTTTTCATATTTGGCCATGTGGCCATAGAACTAGTTAGATTTGTTATATCTGTGATTATTGAAGAATGCATTTATAATATTGTAGGTTTGTACGTATGCTACTGAATAATAAGTGAAACGAGATGGTTCTTTTTTCTTTTTATTGGGTCTGGGAAAAAGTTCGTGGCGTTTTTTCAGTAAAATTCAACTGGTTCCCGCATGGCGCGTGGACGAATTCATTTAAACCGAATATGCTCCATTATTATCGACAATGTTTCGCCATTTTTTTGGTAGATCCATGATCCCATCGGTGAAAAACTTCTGTGGTTTCTGGTCGAAAAACTGAATCAAGTAGTTTTCACAGGCTTCTTTTGAAACCAACTTAATTCCATTGAGAGAGTTCTGCAGAGATCGAAACAGATGATAGTCAGAGGGTGCTATATCCGGACTGTAAGGTGGGTGCATCAAAACTTTCCCAACCAAACTCTCTCAATTTTTGACGGGTCATCAAAGAAGTGTGTGGTCGGGCGTTGTCATGATGGAAGACAACACCTTTCCTATTAATCAATTCGGGCCGTTTTCTTTCAATCGCCTGGCGTAATCTCTCTAGTTGTGCACAGTAGAGTTGAGAATCAAACGTCTGACCAGTTGGAAGTAGCTCGTAGTGGACGATTCCCCTCCAGTCCCACCATACACACAGCATCACTTTTTTTGGCGTCAATGTTGGCTTAGCGAACGCTTGTGACGGCTCACCATCCTTTATCCACGATCTTTTACGCTTCCGATTATCGTACGTAATCCATTTTTCATCTCCGGTTATTAAACGTTTCAGAAACGGCTCGATTTCATTCCGTTTCAGCAGCGCATCGCAGATGTTAATTCGGTCCATCATGTTTTTCACGCTCAACTCATGAGGAACCCATACGTCAAGCTTTTTTTTGTAACCAGCTTTGTGTAAATGGTTCAAAACAGTTTTGTGGTCAATGCCTAGCTCCATGCCAATATCGACACTGCTGATATGCTTATCTTGTTGGACTTTTTCAAGAATTTCATCAGATTTTTCAGTGATTGGACGACCGGAGCGTGACTCATCTTTCACATTGAAATTTCCAGAACGAAGGCGAGCGAACCATTTCCGCGCAACAGATTTCGATAAAGTACCTTCACCGTACACAGCACAAATTTTATCACAAGCCTGCGCAGCGTTCTTCCCCTTATCATAATAATATTGCAGAATATAGCGAAATTTCTCATTATTCTTCTCCATTTTCAAGTGCGAATAACTTTCCAACCACTGCACCGATTACAATGTTTCTACGCTCACACTAACGTTCGGAAGGTCATCTAAAAAACGAGCCCTCGGTGGTGTCGCTGTGACTTGTTGTTCTTTAGTTATCGGCAACCAATGCCATCTATCGGGAAAAACGCCACGAACTTTTTCCCAGACCCAATATTATATTGAACTGTATAATATAAAAAATAAGTAATATAATAGATGTAATAAAGAATATTCGTCATCTTTTTAACCACTCACTCACTCACACACACACACACACACACGTCTTGTTTGTCGGTCGTCTTTTTAGCAACTCGTTGCGTTGCGTTTGCTGTCTTATTAACAATTGGCCCGCTTGCCTTCCTGTAGTAGAGAACCAGGTTCCCACAATACTATCATTTGTTAATTAAGACAACTTTTCAAAATACATACATCGGTTAGTGGAGCAATTAGTAGTGTTTTAAGTACAATTATAACAAATAATTTTGCATCTTCTTTTATGTATATAATGAGACATGAAAGTAGAGGGAAATTATGACAATGTTACGAATGTGGTGTCATTTAGTTTGTAAAATGCCTCATATACAGCAGAAAGTTAAAATAGTGATTAAAGAAGATTGTGTACATTTCTAGTGGAAAAATTAATAAATAAAAATTTGATTTGGTTTGATTGAAACTATTTTTAACACATCAAACAATGTATTAGGATCATAGCCTATACATACTTAAATCTATTTTTAAGGTGTTTTAGTGTTCTACGATATCAAAAAGAGAGTGGTGATTATTATTAAATTCCTGAGTAGATTTATACTATTACATCAAGTTTCTGACTAAACACTAAAAATAGAAGCAGGAAACTCCGCATACGAACCAATAAAACGAAACACTTTACGTAACCGTGCCTGGGAAGTTCGAGTTGGTCGACTTGCTACTAAGTTGGTCGACGATAGAAATTAAAGTGCAGAACTTTTCACTGGAAAAGTGCCATTATGTTTGTGTTGGAATTCCCCATTTCGCATCCCAGCGAACGAATAGCTTTTACTGTACGTAAGTTATATCAAACAAAAACTAGGTCACACTGGCTAAATAAAATAAATTCTCATACAGCCGGGTACATCGTCCGTTTTCGTTTAAAAATTTGTCTTGGTTCTGCGGGCTCGCCCTATTCATTAATTTTATCGCATCATCCCGACGGGAAAGTTCACTTTCTAAATGGCAATATTCCATCTCTCCCTGTCTTTCTCTTTTGCCCGCTTGCAAAAGAGCATTACCCTTTCTCATTCCCGTCGCGTTGTCTATCTCGCTCGTTTTACTTTGTTGTGCCAGCACAAAGGTTCAATAGATTACCGGTTTATCTGGCGGCGGATAAGTCTGAATCGTGACCTTTGATAACCTTGGGCAATTTCCAAGTTCCCAGTTTAATACCTCTGGGATGACGGACGATCTCGTAAAAGGAAAATTAAAACAGTAATTTGCCTCGACAGTTAGTCAAGCGGTATGCTGTTATTTCCATTTTAATATTTATATATGTACATGGATAAAGCAGATTTGTTTAACTTAAAATAAAGTATTTTAATAAATATTTGAATTTAATAAATGTTGCAATACATGATAAAGAACTTTCTACTATTGCTATTGTCTTGTATATTTTCAAAATATTCCAGGGCAATAATTATTAAATATTTATTTACAATTTTAAATGCGACAAAGTAATAATTTATAGATTTGGAAATTTGATTAACCATAAGCAAACATACGTCAAGACTTTGGAAAGCTTTTTAAAGGATAGGAAAACAAGCCAATTGGTATTTTATTTATGCAAATATATGTAAGAGCTCTCGTCACTCATAAACTATTATATTTAATGTATGTTTTGGCTTGTATATGTATAGTTTTCATCTGTTTCATTGGTATTAGAACTTAATATTTTCTGTATGATGATAGTTAAAATATTATACAAAATTAAGATAAAAAAATTTAAATTACCGGCAATAAATACAAATTTTCTCTTCCGTACGTTTCTTTGGCGTATGTTAAGTAATATTCGACAAGTTTTTTGTTTGTTTGTTTAGTAATTGTTAATACATCAGAAATTTATTTTATATTTCCTTTGTGTAAAAGCTAAACAAGCTTTCAGTAAACGAAAATGTGTAATCGGCTGACTTAAAAAATAATTTGAAACTGGCTTCTTGTCAAAGAAACAAATTTAGGAATGGTGTAAACCATTTTGCTAAGGGCACACACAGACGGCAAATCCATCGAATCAGAGACGCCTACGAACTTCTCCGAACGACGCCAATGTTCAAGAACTTAATGATCTTATCTAATCTAGTCATTGAATTAAGGTTAAAGTTACGGGGCTGAATCTTTTGGTTTAATGTGTAATATCGTTGGGTTCTGCGCCTTTTTACTATATAAACGATATTAGATTAATATCTCAGGAACTTTTAAGTCGGTATAAAAGAGGAAAGAGTTTCTTAAGTCAATATGATGAATCTCAGATATGTCACTTTAACATTAAGAGAGAACTTGGAATATAGAATACTACAAGCAATCGTGGCCTCCAAAACAATTAAAATTTCTTCTGCAATCTTCTGAGAATGTGTTAATTTTCTGGAGGGGACATATTCATCGATATTAGAGAAGAAAGCTAAGCTCTTAAACACCTACTTCAACACATCTCTTGGCTTTACATACAAAGTTGACCTAAAATACTTTCGTATCCACATTACAATTTGAATTTATTTTGATTCTACAAGAATTTCTTTAAGTCTTTGGAAGGCGCACTAGAAGATATGAAATCTAAATAGATGACTCTGTGAGGAATGTTATGCAAAATTGGTTGACTATTCAGTTAAGTCTGCTATAATGCTATCAAGAGAATTAAGGCCAACTGAAAATTAGTATATCCTGCTTTACGGAAGTAGTAGAAAACAACTGAGGTCATTAGTACCTTTAAGGAACACGTTTATTCCATTAGTATAGGTAGTAGTGTAAAATTATGGTCAAAATATTAAGAAAATTTAGCCAATACATTTTAAGATTGACAAACAATATTAGTAAGGAATATGATTTTAAAAGAATAAATTATCATAAGCAACATATAAAATAAAATGACAAAAATCGGTAAAAAGCCATTATTCTAGTACGTAGACTTCCGCGGTCGTGGTCCATACTATCTTCTTCTGGGCTTCCGGGCTGGAACCGCGCCAGTTTCAGTGCAACAAACAATAGCAGTAGTTGAGGCCTGAAGATGTCCCATATGAGTGGGTACGAAACGTCGGCAGTTATACCAGTGACGCGGTTCCAGCCTGGAAATCCAGAAGAAGATAGTAAAGCCATTATTCTCTTCTCCAGATGATTTATCTTAATATAGAGCTTCGTTTCATTATTGGTAACGACCTACTACAAAATATATTCGTCAGTCGCTATGTAAAGAACAACTGTGTAAAATATACACGGTACTGTTGATGAATAGCTTTCATCGTCAAATAATCGTGAAGAATACATCTTAGGTTCTTATTCGAAAGGCTGTGACACTGTTGACAATTTTTTGGACGCTCATTTTTTCTGCGACCAGTATGACTTATAAGGCGATCAAATGTTCAAAGAAACTTTTCCCATACATCTTTTTGTATACTCCTTGAATATAGTAAAGAAGTGAAAAATTCTCCATTAACATTATTCAAACGGTATTGAATTACATAAGTCGTTTGGTCTTTTGGGAAAGTTATGTACCAATCTATACTCTGTGAAATCTCTATTTGGTAAGTTTAAATATGAATCAAAAAACCGATCCATGACGAACTATATTTCACCTATGCCAAGGCTTTTTAGCGTTGATTGAAGGGTTTTAAATTTCTGGGTTTTGTTGATTCTAAAATTTTAAGTTCAATTTACAAAGATTAAATTTACTTGACAAATACAAACGTAAATAAAAACAATGAAATAAATGTAATCGTTGATGTAATGATTATCGCCATTTTCAAGCATGTGTATATTTATGTTGAGTGTGTGTATGTGTGTTTATGTTGTGTGGGCGCCTAAGTGGAATCGTCCGTTCGCTTATTTTAGTGCCTGAGCGGTTGCTTGGAGTCATTGTACTGGTGCGCTAGTTGCAGGTGCCTTATCGCTTTCCGGAACACGCACCGCAACCATCTGAAAATTTTATGGCCTTTCGCCTAATCGCCACAGGGGAGCAGTCATTCTGCAATAACGTATTGTTTATTTTCACGAGAGATAAATTTCTATTTGAAGAGATGATACTACGACCACGGTCAAGCCTTGTATGATGGCATTATTATGTATATAGCCATTATTAAAGTTTTATGCTGAAAGTATTTATTTTTAAACTACGTTGTTTTTGACGATAATAGCAGAATGTAGTAATATAGTAGTTTTGGGTCAAAATTATTGAAGTAAACAATTATTATAACTTAATATATACATATATACATATATACATATATACATATATACATATATACATATATACATATATACATATATACATATATACATATATACATATATACATATATACATATATACATATATACATATATACATATATACATATATACATATATACATATATATGTTACATATATACACGTATTTCGACAATTAAATTGCCATTATAAGCACATAATTAAAACTCGCACAGAATAACTCCGCACAATTTTCCACACTAACAATCAAACGCACACTGGTTGTTAGTGGGTAAAATTGTTCGGAGTTAATCTATGTGTGTTTTACCGAGAATCTAGGTGCAACGCTGTGAGTAATTATCTGCTGATGATGACAACTTAATTGTAGAAAAAAGTATAGAGAATGCAAACATTGATTAGGTTAGGGGTTTAAATCAAATTAACCATAGTCTACATTAAAATTTATTTTAAACTAGGCCTTTTAATTTTTATGAAATAAAACCTTTATTTTCGAAGGTGGCTCTATGATTGTTGTTAATTGCTTCCCTATATATATATATAGTCAATCGTAGAGAAAACCGAACTGTTTTTAAATAAAAACAAAAGATTACTATTTTGGCAAAAATTCCTTTATTTTATTCAAAGTACTCGCCTTCGTCTTCAGTACAACGTTTTGTACGGTCAATTAACATGACGAATGAATTTTTAAGTTCATCTTTAGATATGTCCAAGATCGTTGTCGACGCCTATTTAATGGCTTCGATATTGGCATAACGCTGTCCTTATACGGAGAATGGTTGATGGTTAAAATGCTATTTGTAGTTAGAAAATCAATGATAAGCGTCGAGTGATGAAATGGTGCATTATTATGTAACAAACGTCAGCTACCATTTTCACGATATTGAGGGCGCACACGACGATTACGCGTCAAAAGACTCTCCATAACACCAGGATAATATACAGCATTGACAGTTTGGACTAACTGGTACAAACTCTTTTTACACTATGTCTATATAATCATAAAAACAAATCAACATTGTCTTCACTTTTGACTTCTCCAAACGACTTTTTTTCGGTCCTTTTTCGCTTGGATGTTTCCACTCAGAGCTTTGACACTTGGTCTCTGGATCATATTGAAAACACCACATCTCATCGCCAGTTACAATAGAGTACCTGAAAGTTTCGTCCTTTTTTGAGTATTCAATCATGCGATGAATTGAATCTTTGGAAATATGTATTTAATTCTATTACCACGTATTGCAATGAGGATTTCGGCTAATTTCTTATAAATTCACCCACGAGTTCGACGTTACTTTCCTTAACCCTAGATTTTTTGCACCAGGATGTTCATCGTCATTATGTCCGTACAACCGTTACTTTATGCGCAATTTCTCTGCTTCTAATGATGCAAATGTCATCATATTTTGACATAACATTGGTGAAAGATCTACCTTACCAAACACATATTTTTTAAATAGATGGCGCCACTAAGATTTGCTATTTTAGAAATGTTCGGTTTTCCCTGGGACAGAGTATGTATAAATATTTCTAATTTTACCATTTCAAATTACTTTTTTCGTTTATTATATATTTTAGCAAATTACCAAGTGAGCCAATAACAGTCACAATTTATACATTTTAAGTTGAGGCAGAATTTTAATATTAAATATGTTTCTCCATTGTACCATTGTTTATTTACATTTTTGTTTTTATTTATTGCTTTAGTCGGTAGAATATTATATTGCTAACAAAAGATTTTGTAATGGCTTTTTTGTAATGAGATAAGCTTGTTAAATTTGTTATTGTGAAACTTGCATACAAACCAGAATACTTTCTTATTCACTGGCTTATACACCATTTATAAATATGATATAACGTTATTCAATAGCGGAGACTCATGTCTACACAAAACTACATAATGAAACCTCTATTAAGAGGAGATTAAATGTAACTGTAAAGGAGTGTAATAGTGGCTAAACTAATTATGCTTCCAGTAAAAGCAATTACATTTAAATAAACTTGTGAAATACTGGAGATATTGGCTACATTTTATATTAAATATAATTTTATTTGCGGTCAATTTTCAATAGCAATGAGATGTAGTCCATGTAACAATGGAAGATAGTCAATAATGCTATTGAATATACGAGCTGTGAATGCTTTCAAAAATAATTTTTATTGTAATTAAAATAATTAAATTGCATTTAATCTATTTTACGTTGAATAAGCTTGTAATTCTCTGACATTAAATTATATGTATATTTAATTTACTCATAAAATATTGTGACCTGAAAATTAAGTACGATTCTAAACGAGGACAAAACGATTACATACACATGTCTAGCGTTAAATACCAGTGATAATGGCAATATAAAATAAAGAAAACTGGTTCATAAATAAGCAGAATAATGCGTCATAATTATGCTTGAATTAAATGTACTAGACGCGATCTCTCGTGTCTCTCATGACTTGATGCGTCATATCGGCTCTAAAATTTTGAATAAAAAAATTATATTTCTATTAAATTACCAACTCTTTTATTTGTTTACGGAATGAATATGTTCTTCGATATAATGCTTCTGAGGGAATTGAATTACCAGAAGAGATTGCGAAAATTATTTTTTAATTATCTTTAATATATTTGGTAAAAAGATAATTCTCTACAAGTCTCTAACATTGAGGAGAACTAGATCAAACTTTAATCGAAAATTCTGGGGTATACAGAAAGAAATTGGAATATTATAAAACTCTCTAAATATGGCCAATCACCAAAATTGATTAGATCTTGCACATACGAGGATAATTGGTTGGAAAGTGAGTCTCAACACCATCTTTCCAGAAACTTAAAAACGTGTTATACCATATTATAATTTTGACAAAATCATTTTTTTTCTGTAAACCAGATCTTCTCACACGAATATACTTTATTTATTAGCTAAAATATTTTACATCCAGCTGGTCCAAAAGGTTACAATAATTATCTGAGATCATCGTTTTACCAGTTTGGAATTAATCCACGAACAAAATTCCTTTCTTCGATTTCTGGAACCTAACTTGCTTCGGAGTCGAAGTACGGAGTTCACACCACTCCTCTTGTTTTGATTGAGGATGATGGTGGTAAACCCAAGCCATAGTGATGAAGCGACACACGAAATCGTTTTTATTATTATCAAATGTTACTGAGAAAATCGTATTCGAATGTATTTTTGTTTAATCGTTAACGAATGTGGCACCCATTTTGCATACAGCTTTCTGAAACCCAAAACTTTAGCTAAAATATTGCTCACACTGGCTAATGAGATGCCTAGGACTTTTACTAAATTTCTCTCTGTTAATCGACGATCTTCCAAAACCATATTCTCTATTTTGCTACTAATTTCTGGTTTCGCTTCAAATGTTTCTGAGAAAATCGTATTCGAATGTGTTTTTGTTTCATCGTTAACGAATGTGACACCCACTTTGCATGCAGCTTTCTGAAACCCAAAACTTTAGCCAAAATCTTGCTCGCACTGGCTAATGTGATGCCTAGGACTTCTACTACATTTTTCTGTTAATCCACGATCTTCCAAAACCATATGCTGTATTTTTACTGCTAATTTCTGGTTTCGCTTCAAATGTTACTGAGAAAATCGTATTCGAATGTGTTTTTGTTTCGTCGTTAACGAATGTGGCACCCATTTTGCATGCAGCTTTCTGAAACCCAAAACTTTAGCCAAAATCTTGCTCACACTGGCTAATGAGATGCCTAGGACTTCTACTAAATTTCTCTCTGTTAATCGACGATCTTCCAAAACCATATTCTGTATTTTTGCTGCTAATTTCTGGTTTCGCTTCAAATGTTACTGAGAAAATCGTATTCGAATGTGTTTTTGTTGCATTGTTAACGAATGTGGCACCCATTTTGCATGTAGCTTTCTGAAACCCAAAACTTTAGCCAAAATCTTGCTCACACTGGCTAATGAGATGCCTAGGACTTCTACTACATTTCTCTCTGTTAATCGACGATCCTCCAAAACTATATTCTGTATTTTTGCTACAATTTCTGGTGTTGATTCACTTTTTGGATGTCGTTCACGTGGATCGTCTTCAAGACTTGTACGACCACATTTCTACAATCCATCTTTCTTCTGTTTTAATTGAAGGTGAGGAGTCCTTATACACTTTGAACAATCGTTCATGAATATTTTGGTGCTACATCTTCCAAAAATAAGAATTTTATAACAGCACGGTATTCAATTTTTTCCAAAAAATACTGTGATATGTCAACTTTGAACGAGAATATATAAAATGAGAAATCTTTACATGTGTTCATAAACAGTATTTTTAGAAAAATAAACGACGATCCTAATAGCACCATTTCTTATTGAACGACAAAACTTATAGAACAACATGGTATGTTTAAAACTCTTACACTTAAATCTTAATGAAATGGTGTACGAGCATCATGGCATATTTATTTTCTCAAAAATGCGTCGACGCCTTCGTCATTTTCCTAATTACCCGTGCTAAGTCGACAATATTTATCCCATAGAATTTATTACGTTGAGTTTCTTTTGTATAACACTTATTTCTCTTCATTTGTTACACCTTCTCTATTTCCTACGTAGATTAAGGTTATAAGCTACGGTTCAATAATAAAGGAGGGATGAGTCATCGTAACTTATTGTGTTATTAGTAGCAGGTATAAATATCATCATTCCAGATACACACTTATTCTATACTGAGTTACTGAATTTCGAAGTGGCGTATTGACACCGCAACGTACGTTAAAGGTAACGTTATCCCACGCCTCCCGCCAAGTTTTGGTTATAAACAAAGATTGTTCTAAGGATCAATTCCACTCAATAAATGAAAACTAAACTTTACAATTTATAAATGTATTGTCGTCTATTTCGTTTATTAAAGAATTTTGAATCTCATAATGGTATCTGTTCTTATAAGGATAATCTATTTATAAAATAGTAGTCTCTGTTGATTCCGGTATATTTTAAAACTTTTTATTTATAGATATTTTCAATTGTTTATTATGATTTCCAAATTAAAGAATAAATCATATAAGAAGTGCGTAAACGATTTCATAATCGCGAGGGTTATATAAGCAAGACTTAAACTCTCCTAGTGTAGATGTTATGGTTTATTCAATTACTGTTGCGAGTTTAAATGCAAAAAAAAAATAAAAAACAAAATATCACTCCGAGTCAAAAGAATCAGTGCACATAATTGCTAATTAAAGTTTAAAGCACATTTTTATTTTTGTCTGAATATGGGTTGGAAATATTCAGAATTATTAAATTACCTACCTCCATCACCTATTAAGCGCATTTGTACCAGAGCCGGATCTTCATTGTGTTCTTCCAGCACCGTATCATCCGTAACTGTCAGGTCCTAAAACAAAAGAATTTCTTATTATTATTATTATTATTAAAGTATAAACTATTATAATTCGCTTTTTGAAAATATTATTTCAAAAAATAAATTAGGCACAACATCAATGCTTTGAAGAATCAAATGATAGTTATAATTTTTTTTGCAAATACAAAGAGAACAAATAAATAACGAAATCTCATCTTCATTGACAAAGAAAAACACTGAGAAATCATGTTTTGGATAAAACTTTGTGAGTTGGTAGGCTTCCTTAAGATGGAAAACGTATTATTTTTATTTAGTCATCTATCCATATAGTTTTTTTAAATATCTTTTAAAGTGAACTACAGTAGATGCCAAAACGAGGAAAACAAAAACGCAGAAGCCTATGCAAAAGAAACACATCAAGTAATTGATATGCACCCAAGGTTGTCATCGAAATTTAACAAAATGTTTATTCGAATGTTCATTTAAAAATATTCGAAATGGCGTTAAAAATATAAGAAAAAAATTTTATATCTGCACATTGTTTCGCACATAAGGAACTGGGCGATCGAATTGACTTAGTTTGACAATGGTTTCCAACCAATTTATAGAAAAGTTTCAGAAGCCAACAACAATTATCAAGGATTTGTTAAGATTCAAAAAATCCAGTTACCGTGATAACTAATGCAAATCAGAGAAAGTATGTCGCATGGGTCTTATGATCTCTAAACATAGTCTTCGATGAATATCATCGGAAATTAACTTGAGTAAAATGTCTACTAAAAAATATTTAATAAAACAGATGGTTTCTCCCCAAACGATAATCTAATGTTGCTTTCGAGTGTATGATTTCTGCGAGGATTGCTATATCCGTTTGATTGGATTTATGAAGACCAACAACTCGTTTTTCTTTGATTTGAACTGCTAAAAGTAATCGTAGGGAAAGTACTTCATAATTAACACTATAACGATTTCGATATAGAGAACAAATTTTGCCTTGTATATTTAATTCCTCGGTTCTCATACCCACTTATGTCCTTGAACTATTTTGTTATTATTTATTATACGTATTTTAATTTTAATTTGTTAATAATACTTTATATTAATTGATTAATAAGACTCACTTGAACATATTGTTACCGCTACAAAGATTAAATAATAATAAAAAAAAAACTTTAATCCCTTAAGCTGTTATAGTAAGAGTAGTCACCTCATTGGTAGGTGTCTGCTTACCGCTAAATACAAACATCCCAGTAGCAAGCAATAAACATTTACATTTTTCCTTATTGCTTGTACCTCTCTTCGTGCAAGATATTTACCATTGCTGGTGTACACAGCTGTATTTATATTATATCTATTACAATGGTACTTTTGTTTATATAAAGAAATTTCCAAACGCAAGTAAGTTTTGTCAGTGGGCTTAAAGAATTTGTTTTATGATGGGCACTATTGAATTCGCAAAATTAAATTTGCCAATTTTATAATGTGATTTTAATATTGGTATTTATCCCTAACTTTGCCATAAAGATAAGGCTTTACCACTCATAAAGTTTTCGGTATCTTCCCAGTTCGGGACTTCCCATTTCGTGACACGGCGAAATTTTACCTGCTTTGTTCCCATTTCATGACTCAACCCTTTTTGATTACTTCTAGCGTTCCCATTTGGTGACACCTATACCGGACCATTGAGCGTATCAGGGATTAGACTAGATAATGGTTTAATTGTCATGTCCTTTTGCATTTTTAGGCTATATCTAAAAGTGTTTCTGACTTTATTATAGGGAAATCTAATGTTAGGTTGGGTTGGGTTTTTAATTGAAATAATTCTGTGATATTGTGTAAATATTTGACACATTTTCTTATTTAAAATTAGATTGACGTAAATAAAACAATTTTTGATCTCAAATGTGTAGTTGTTTTGTCTATGTTTATGATGTATAGCATTCCTTCAATATCGCGTCCCGAAATGGGAGACGCCGAAGGTATCATTTTAGGTAGTGTCACGAAATGGGAAATATTTCTAAGAAGTCCCGAAGTGGGAAGTCACGAAGTGGTCATAAGCCAAGTTTTCGACCAATAAAAATTGAATTGGCAAATTTGAAATTGTAGAATCGCCTATTTTTAGTTTATTTTACTTTTAATTTACATATAACCTTAGGTTCTGTATTTATCGCTTGAAGTATTAACATCGTAAATTAATTGTTAATAAACCTTGTACATACAATTTAATGCCGTGGTTTTTTCTGTATGAATGTCACCTTTGAATGTACGAACAGGAGGACTGACACTTCTAGTTTAGGACGTAAAATTATTGTAATTTTTATAGCTAATAAAGAGCAGTTTTCAGTGACCTCTGTTAAGGCGTATACTGTATAAATAGTCAGAAATAGCATAATTTTTGAAGAATTTAAAAAATAATGGGCTTTAAAAAAAGAAACTATAATAAATAAACATATTTTTTATATTATTATACTTGTTATGTTTGTTTACGAAATTGTTTTTAATTACAGATTTGTATTAGGACACAGATAAGGTCTTATGTATTTGTTTCGTTATATTGGCCAATGCATTCTGCATAAAACTTTTAGATAGATCAGCAAGACTCTCTACAGAAATATTTGTCTTTCTTTTACTATAAAAATAGAATATAAATTTCTGTGGAGACCACGGCTACAATAATCAAAAAAGGCACAAAAGAACCTTACTAACAGGTGGTGCAAAAGTAATTTGAATTGGCTGCCATTTTTGCAGTTGGCGCCAAATGTCACTGTGATTTGACATTTATGATGTAGATATATAGAGAATTAGTTGTTATGAAGCGATACACACCTCAAGGACGTGGAATTATTGTTACCGTTTATTAGACAAATTTTCAGTCTGTTGTTTTAGCGCAGCGTGAATTTCGTCGTTGTTCTCCTCGTCCTTGTGTTCCATGTGCTCGAACAATTAAGCGTTTGGCTGAGCGTCTCATGCAAACTGGTTTCACTACAGATGTCGCAAGAAGTGGCCGAACTCGTATTGCTCGTTCGACCAAGAATATCGCTGCTATTGCCAATGACGTAAGAGAGAATCCGCAAACATCAACGAGACGACGATGCACACAATTAAGCATCAGCAGAAGTTCGTTGCAACGAATTTTGGCGAAAGATTTGAAAATGTTCCCCTACAAAGTGCAAACTGTTCACGAATTGCTGGCTGCTGGCCATCGAACAAGGTTAACTTACTGCCATACTCTGTTCAACTTGTTGCAAGAAGAGAATGATTTCGTATCAAAAATCATAATGAGCGACGAAGCCCATTTCCACATAAGTGGTTATGTTAACAAGCAAAATTTGCGTTCCTGGGGCACAGAGAATACACATGAAATGCAAGAGCCATTGTATCCCCTCAAAGTGACTGTTTGGTGCGGCATTTGCCGTGAACAAGTGATTGGCCTTTATTTTTTTGAAGACGCCGATGGCACCATCGTAACCGTAAATGGTGAGCATTGTTGGTTTCAACAGGACGGAGCAGCCGCTCACACAGCTCGGCCAACGATGGAGATCTTGAGACACCAATTTCCAGGTCCGGTGATCTCCCGTTTTGGAGATTTGAACTGGCCTTCCAAATCGCCATATCGAACAGCACCAGACTTCTTCCTTTGGGGCTTTTCAAAATCTCGCGTTTACCACAACAAACCACGAACCTTGCAAATCTTCAAAGCTAACAATTCAAAATGCCATAAAACGAGCGCAATTATGCATCAACTCGGGAGGCGGCCATTTGAGCGATATAATTTTTTCCAATTAATGTCATCAATTTCACACTTTCAAATAAATTTTTTAAGAAAACACAGCTGTTTTTTTTGCATTTATAACGAAATGGCAGCCAGTTCAAATTATGACATTGCTTTTGCGCCACCCGTTGTTGTAATTATCAGCAAAGAATTAAATACAGAATCGTACATTGGCTCGCAGTAAAGTTACACAGAATAATCCGTGAAACACTCTACTCGAAAATCGCACACACACTGAAATTAGAAGAAAGAGCTTGAGGAGTACACCAAAATGTTTAAATTCCCTACCGATTTGGTGTTTTGTTTTCGAAAATAAATTGTAAATTATTTTGCAAACTAATGGTAGATATTTCGTACCACTACTATATTTTGCATATTGCTGTATATATTATTTTATAAACAGTATTAAACACTATATGTACATACTTTTCAATCAAGGCTAATTTTCAAGTAAATCACGTTTAACTAGTATAAACCTATACCACTTCATAACATATTTCGCCCACGTACATACGTACTTATAAAAATACTTTATTAGCTTGTTTTTGAGTACCTGTATAAAAAAATATAAATATACTTTATTAGCTTGTTTTTGGATTTTAGTTATTTTAGACATGTTATTCATTCGACATGCTACTAGTTAATTAAAATATAAATATACAAATATGAAAAAAAGAGGTAAAGATCTAGAATAACGGTGCAGTGGTTGGAAAGTTATTCGCACTTGAAAATGGAGAAGAATAATGAGAAATTTCGCTATATTCTGCAATATTATTATAAGGGGAAACGCTGCGCAGGCTTGTGATAAAATTTGTGCTGTTACGGTGAAGGTACTTTATCTAGCTTTCGTTCTGGATCTGAAAATTCTGAAGGATAAGCATATCAGCAGTGTCGATATTGGCATGTATTAAATTACACGTTGGGTTCCTCATGAGTTGAGCGTGAAAAACATGATTGACCGATGGAGACTGGATTTTAGTTATTTTAGACATGTTATTCATTCGACATGCTCGTCTACATAAATTAAGTAATAGGTAATAACAATATGAGCGTGTTTATTAATGAGCAGCTTTAGAGTATACATAATGTATAATATATAAATATTGTTACAGATAGTAGTAAACATAATGGGATAAGAAATACTTCCATGAGTAAGTTACTGTTATTATTAGAGTGCGGAAATTCGGTTGGGGCTTTGTTAGTCGTGCGTCGAGAACTTCGTCGCTCATGTGTATGTACATATGTATGTATGTATGTAATGTATGTATTACGTGTGTATGTATGTGCGTATGTATGTATGTATGTGTCTATGTATGTATGTATGTAATGTAGTGTGCGTCTTCGCTCAGAGATGTTCACGTATATTGGAGTTTTATTGAATGTACAATGATGCAAAAGTGAAATGCTATTATAGTTTGCGATAGACCGCCCATGTGTTGGACGTAATACGACTGTAAAAAACATGTGCATAGCAGGCAGGTCAAAAAAACTGGCGTACGATCGAATGAGCAATTTCTATTCAATTTATGTTCAGCACAGATGGTGTGCAATCAACCGTTTTGTTTAATAGATAACGAATCATTCTAGAATAAATACGCGAACTGTATATTACAAGTTCGAAAATGTTACTAAATTTTGTGCCTTCTGTACGCGAACGTATTGAAAATAGAATCAAATTGGAATTTGAAAAGAAATTCTGGTTATGTATGGACAACAGATTGTAAAAAAATTCTATTGTTAATGCCACTGTTCACATAATGAAACCACACCAAACTATCATCTTCAATTTCACCAGCTTCCAGAAGAGTGCTAAGGCGGTCATTTCGAAATTAAATGCATTAGAAAAAACTGAGCTTTTGAAAGATTAACTCTTAATATTTATGACTGATGTAGCCGCAACACAGGTAAATGGTTTCATAGTGCACACAAAAGCAGTGTTCCCCAAAAACTCTAAACGTATTCGAGAATTCCACAAGCAATGTTCTGACATTCCCGAACCTCCACAGCCGATTCTTGTACGCTGGAGACCATGGTTAAAAGCAGCAGTCTATTATTTTCTGCATTTCCAAACAATTAAGTCTGTAGTTTTACAATTTGATCCTAAAAAAGCAACTGCCATTAACGAAAGTCAAAAGAAATTCCTAGATGTTGAAGCTGGAGCAGATTTATAAATAATGTATAACAATTACAAAAGAGTAATATATTTCTGTCGCATTCTCAGAGATTTTTTTTTAGTTAGAATAGAATTTACAAATGGCTAGCATATGCTGTTGTCTCTTTTCAATAATTTTTTAAATAAACTTAGTTTTGTGAAAAATGAAATTAACGCACGAAAATTTCCGAGCCATGATTTTCTACGATTTTAAAGACGGTCTCACTCGACAAGAATATTCGCAAAAAATCAAGCGACTGTTTGGCAATAACGCACCACCCTTGATGACTGTTGAACAGTGGAACGAGTTTTAGCGTGGACGTGTTTCGCTCAAAGATGAGCATCGTGAGAGACGGCCTGCCATTGCAGTCACTCCAGGAAACATCGACGCCGTGTACAACGTGATGAAGATAGACAACAACTGCACATGTAAAGGTAGTTGGGCATCATTGGGCATAGGTATGACCCAAATCAGAACTATCTTACATGATCATTTTTG
The DNA here is from genome assembly GCA_031893035.1 of Dermolepida albohirtum. Classification (NCBI taxonomy): domain Eukaryota; kingdom Metazoa; phylum Arthropoda; class Insecta; order Coleoptera; family Scarabaeidae; genus Dermolepida; species Dermolepida albohirtum. The sequence goes on along the minus strand of JAVIWB010004020.1, from coordinate 97,043 downwards.
CCGTCAGAAAGCTTTGCGCTCGATGGATACCACGCGATTTAACGAAAGCTCAAAAAAAGCCCGTCTGGATTGATGCAAAAAATGCTTAAAAAATTCAACCAAGGTCGAGCAAAATCAGTGTATGACATCATTACAGGTCACGAAAGTTAGATTTATTATTACGAGTCAGAAAGGAAACGACAATCGGCTCAATCAGTCTTTAAAGACGAGGAGAAATATAGAGACAAAGCTCTGGCAACAAAATGGTGTCTTCTTTTTTCGGACGCACAGATCATCTTGCTGTTATTCCGCTAAAGGATCGCCGCACAGTCAATGTTGAATGGTATATAACCATTTGTTTGCTAACGGTGTTCCAAAAAGTACTCGAGAAATAACCAAAAGGACGAATCATTCTGCATCAAGACAATGCACCATCGTATATCAAACATCAGTTTTTAGCCTTTTAATCCTTTTAGTCCCTACCTAGTACCTTGTAATTTTTTTTTATTCCCATACATAAAAGCATACGAAAACTTCGCATCTGAGGTGACTGAGGGTCCAATGCATTGGTTCCACAGAATACAGAAGTGAAGAAATCGTAAAGGCGAATATTTTAAAAAACAGTAAAAAATTGATTAAAATGATTAACTTTTTCTGCATCATCTGCAAAATTTTTAAAGCAACTTACGTATATATATTCCGATGAAAATAGGCAGTTCAATTATAACAGCAATCACAGCAAAACAAACTTTGTTTATAAGACTTAACATTAAGAAAGTTGCTGCATCCTACCAATGGAAAACAATTTGATTAGCTAGCAGCTGCGGTAGTCGGTTAACTTTTAAAACTAGACGGTGCAAATGAGAGAAGAATTCCGGTTTAACTTAAAATGGAGTTCCCCTCCGCAATACGCACGTGTACGCCAAACTATCTTCATTAAACTAACTTTCCTCAAACTTAAGTTTGAAGCAAAACGAAGAGAGAAAACTGCACCAGTAGACGGAGAGAAGCAGACGGCGAACAAAAAGTTTTCTTATGTCGACAATGGCTTTGTACTCCGGAGCGTTGTAATAAATTTGACCAAGTTTCGAAGTCAGGAGATGGTAATTTAGTTCCATTGTTTTATAAATATTATTCGCAAATTTCCAGATTCTGATATAACTGAAAGGGAACATCAAAGAGCTGTACAAGAAACAATAATAGAGCGCTTGGAATGAGTCGTTTTGTAGCGTTGCATTTGAGTCTGTGAATATCAAGTAAATATTTACGCCACCAGTTTTATTATGATTTATTCTTGATTATATGTACATGAATTTAATTGAAAAACATTAATTACACGAGATTAATTCTTCTCAAATGCTGTAAAATAAGTGCCTCATATTTATGAACATAGATGCTTTTATTTTTATTCGTCTTCATAAAGAACAAATTGTGTAGCTAATGATAACAATAACAACCTTTATAGTTCCATGGCATTGCATTTACCGTTGAACATGTTTATCGTTCAACGGTAAATGCAGTAAAAATAAATATAATATACACTACAAATGATATAGAAAGCAACTAAGTTGAAAAATAAAATTTTCTTCAGCCGAAAAAACTTCGTTCCACCGTCGTATACGCCGTATGAATTTTAGTAATTTTAATTCGAATGAAACTGGCTAGTATTTCAACATCAAGAGTGATATACGCGAAAAAGATATACACAACAAGAATTAATTTAATAAAGGTGCATTGAGAATTTTTAACAAAATACAAAGGGAACTAGGAAAGTTTTGCAATATGACGCAACAATGAATCGTAGGAAGCTGCTTGTTGCTGCATGTTGAGACATGTTCATACGTGCATAGTAGCCGCCGCGCCATGTCGATGGTCTCAGTTATCCATTAGCAGTGTAAGTAAAGTGCTTGCGATGGCATCGCGGTCACGAAATGAGATAAGGGCAGTTTTGCGTTATAATTTCGTGCGTGGTTTAAACATACACCAGTGCTTCGAAGAAATGACTCTTGCACTAGGTGATGTTTGTCCACGTCGCACAACGATATTCAGGAGAATACCAAAGGGCAAATTTAAATGTGGAGGATACTGAGAGACCGGGAAGGCAACGAACGTCAGTTACGGAGGAAAACGTTACTACTGTGAGGAAAATGCTTGGCGAGGACAGGCTAGTGACCTACCAATGGATAGAGGGTACTTCAGGCCTAAATACACCAGCAATTCGTTCGATTCTGCATTACCATTTGCACGTGAAGAAACTTTGTTCTCTCTGGGTGCCGCATCGACTGACTGAAGAGTTGGTGACACGACGTGTGACTTGGTGCCGGGAGATGCTAAAAAAGTTTAATAAGGGACAATCTTGGTATGTGAACAACGTAGTGACAGGTGACGAGACTTGGCTGTATTATTACGATGTGCCGACCAAAGCTCAAAACAAAGTTTGGGTCTTTGATGATGAGGACACACCCGTAGTTGTCAGAAAATTCCGATCTGTAAAGAAAGTGATAGCTGTATTTTTCAAATCGAGTGGAATTGTGGAACGCGTCGTTTTGACACACAGAAGACAGTCACGACTAAGTAGTGTACTGAACAGTGCCTGCCTAAAGTCATTGGATCTATGCGGCTAAAGTCAAGAATGGACACCTGGTTCCTCCATCACGATAATGCTCCAGCTCACCGCGCCAAAGCTTGCACCGAATATTTGACTACGACTACGACTACTTGAAACTTCTCGAGCACCTTCCCTACAGTCCAGATCTTGCTCTCTGCGGCTTTGTACTCTTCCCGCATGTGAAAATGAAGCTAAAAGGGAGGCGGTTTTCCAGTGATGAGGACCTTCAGCGGGCTTGGGACAACGAGTGTGCTTTACTCCCTAGTGAAACTTGACAGAACTGGTTTAAAGATTGGTTTCGGAGGATGGAGAGGTGTATTGAGTATAGAGAAAATTACTTTGAAAAAATTAAATAAACAAAGCTGTATTGCAAAACTTTCCTAGTACCCTTTGTAATACATCACTTTTCTTACTTATTAATTATTTCTTGGTATAGTATAACACATGGATCAATAAGTCCCGAGACTAACCCATAGATGGCGCTCGTAGTAAACCAGTAACCACGTCTTTCTAGAGTACTAACCTTTGCTTGAAACGTGTCAAAATTTTAAGTCGATCGGACCAGAAACAGCTGAGTTATCGAGGTTGGAGTAAAGTCGTTTTGTAGTTTGTTTAAACAATGGAAAAAACCGAGTTTCGTGTTCTGATAAAACATTGTTTTTTAATGGGTAAAAACACCACGCAAGCAAAACAATGGATTGAAAAATGTTACCCGGACTCTTGTCCATCAAAAGCAACGATTTGTCGGTGGTTTGCCGAGTTTAAACGTGGTCGTACCGACACAAATGACGCGGAACGCTCGGGTAGACCTGTGGAAGCCGTTACACCGGAAAATGTGAGTGAAGTGACAAAAATTATAATAGATGAATAGAATTATAAAAGATGGTAAAGTGAAGGTCCGTGAGATTGCTGAGATGACACAGATATCATATGGAAGTGTATTTACTATCCGTCATGAAAAATTGAGCATGAAAAAGGTTTTTTCCAAGTGGGTGCCGCGATTGCTCTCGATGGAACAAAAACAGCAACGAGTCGATGATTCAGAAAGCTGTTTATCGCTATTTACTCGCAACAAAAAAGATTTCTTGCGTCGTTACGTGACCATGGACGAAACATGGATACATCACTACACTCCAGAGTCGAAGCGGCAGTCATCTGAGTGGCGCACAGCTGGCGAAAGCCGTCCGAAACGACCGAAAACGCAGCAGTCAGCTGGCAAAGTCCTGGCGTCAGTTTTTGGGATACACATGGCGTGATTTTCATTGACTACCTCGAAAAAGGTAAATCGATCAACAGTGATTATTATATTGACTTACTGGTGCTTTTGAAGGAGGAAATCGCAAAAAAACGACCGCACATGCAGAGAAAAAAAATCCTTTTTCACCAAGACAATGCACCCTGCCACCAGTCGATGAAAACAATGGCAAAATTGAACGAATTGGGTTTTGATCTGCTTCCCCACCCCCCATATTCGCCAGATTTAGCCCCCAGTGACTACTGGCTCTTTGCTGATCTTAAAAAAATGCTCCAGGGAAAAAGATTTGGCTCAAATGAGGAGGTCATCGCTGAAACTGAAGCTTATTTTGAAGCGAAAGATAAATTTTTTTATAAACATGGTATTGAAAAATTGGAAAAGCGTTGGAACCATTGTATCACCCTAAAAGGTGATTATGTTGATGAATAAATTTTCATTGTTAGTCTCGGGACTTATTGATCCATGTGTTACATGGTTATTTCTGACGATAAGTCGACAAATAAAATCTAAATTTGCGTCTACCACTACTAAAGTACGATATTAAATTCATTAACCTAAATTCAAATAACTTTCTTCGTAAAATAAAACAAAAATGTAATTAAAATAAAATTACGCAATATGTTATAATTACTAGCAAAGCAGTGAAACCATTAAGTGTTAAATTAGTCTCGTATCTGATGGTTAGGATATTTTCTGTTTCCTTGATATTAAATATGCACGTAGAAAATATTTTTCATTTGAGGTAAAATCGTGAAAGTAGCAACTAAATTACTAGTAATAATACGGAAATATTATTCGAGAACCTGAGACACCAATCGTTTTGGAATTATGAAGATAGAAGCATGTAAAGTCATAAAATGCAAATAACCGTTTGCTAATCGATTGGTTATAATATATGTGCCGGCACACACATACACAGACATGCATACACGAATATATTGTCTTGTTATTAATATAGGAACGTTTAGAGGTCGTACAACCAATATTTACAATATGTGTATAACAAATGCAACAATAAATAATTTCAGAGACTATCATTACATGAACATTATCAGCAGTAAATAATACATGTATGTAAATATATGAACACGCACAACATATTACTCCATGATAAAGTGAAATCTTGTTTTGTCTCTGTTTTCTATCGAGCAATGAAATTCTTGTATAGCTTGTAGCGATGACCTGACCGATGAATTCTTTATGACCGTGTATCGTAGTACGATATAATTAAAACGACTGTATGTATATCTACGAGCTAGAAAGGTCAATGATATCAATATTTGTAATATTTCAGTTTCTTGACTTCATTTATAATTACATATCGAATTACCCCCTGTACATTCCATTAACATTTAAGTCGACCAATATACATGCGAGAAATATGTATTTGCGTATACATTTTTATACGCAATATACAATTTTGTAGTAAAATATGTAATTACGTTGACGCTGACAATGCAATATAATCACTTAAATGGCTGTTTAGTTACATCATTCCGCTTTATTCCTTCTACATTTTAAATGAACGATTCCAGGAACCACTTGCTGCTATATTTTCATAATCCATAAGTTGTTCTTCTTGCATTGTCCCACTTTCAGGGCGCCAGCTGTAATCGGTGTTACTTTGTAAATACGTAGGTTGCTAACCTACTGCAATTCTTTTTACAAATTTTTCTTTCATTGTTTTTCAAAATATCCGCCTTTATGATCACTTCTACATATTCGGTGGAACCAGTTTCCAAAACACTGGACCTATTGTTCTTCAATTTCCTCATATACGAAGATTTCGTAGGCTTCCACAGTCGCTTCGGGGTAATTAAATTTCAATCAATGCATTTTGTCTTTTACATATGGGAATAAAAAGAAAGTACAAGGTGCCAGGTCGGAAGTACAAGACGGATGCGCCATCAATTCCGTTCGCGAAGCGGCTTAAAACTCAAATGTTTGAAATGCGTTGTGTGATTGTGCATTGTCTTTATGCAGAATGATTCGTCCTTTTGCGCACTTTTTGGAACACAGTTGGCAAACAAATGGTTGTATACTATTCAGCATTGACTGTGCGACAATCTTCTAGCGGAATAGTAGCAAGGTGACTGGTTTGAAATGCGTTGTGTGATTGTGCATTGTCTTTATGCAGAATGATTCGTCCTTTTGCGCACTTTTTGGAACACAGTTGGCAAACAAATGGTTGTATACTATTCAGCATTGACTGTGCGACAATCTTCTAGCGGAATAGTAGCAAGATGACTGGTTTGAAATGCGTTGTGTGATTAGTGCATTGCTTTGATGCAGAATAATGATTCGTCTTCTTGGTCGTTTCTCGGGCACTCTTTGAAACACAGTTGGCAAGCAAATAATTGAAGGGAAATAGTGGCAAGATGACCGGTGCGTCTGAAAAAAGAAGCCACCATTTTCGTGCCAGAACTTTGTCCGCGTCTCAGTTCCGTGAGTTTCGCCTTGTCACAATAGCCACTTTGTGTGAACTATTTCCAGGTACTGCTTTTTACTAACTTAACGCAGGCTCAGTTAAAAAGAAGGACATCGATGTCTAAGGCAATGCTAGAGACAAAATTCGGTTAAACAAATCCTTACTCCGGAGATAATTTTGATGGAGCCTGTGGTTAATTAACTTAATCACTGAAGGTTGATATATGTATATACGAAAAGTAATGTGGAAAGGGGTTATCTATCAACCTTCAATGATTAAATTCTTACTCCATTTATTATGTGAAAAAACAAATAAATTGAATACGAGTAAAAAAGATTTCTTTTTTCTAAATAATTGAAAGTATAGTAAGTGACTAGCATATTATCCATAGATGAAGAGAGAGAATTTATTATATTGGTGTTAGGTTACGCATATCTGTAGATTAAAGCCTAGGCGAGAACTATAAAAGATCTAACGGAAAAACTCAGATTCAAGCAGAACACCATAATCCATAATGACGAAATAAATGATATAATTATCTGCATTCGGTGATATTATCTGCACAACTTTGACCCTTTGCAACTCATTCGCTATAAAGCAAATCTCTGCAGTTCAAGCCGTCTATTTTAAGTACGTGCACGGTACTCATCAACTCAACATGATTACATATTATGTAAGAACGGTACTTGAATAAGATTGTAAAATAGCTATATTTGTCGCAAAAAATCTAAATCCATGATAAACTGAACGCTTAATTCTTAACGAATCCTTTTACGTTTTCCATAATGATTTAATAATGTCAAGCACACATCTTTCACATAATTTTTTTATAATGTTCGTCTATAATTATAGATATTTAAAAATATTCTCGAAGTATTCTTGTATGGCATATTTATATATTTATTTAAACATTGTTTGTTTTGTCGTCAACTTGCGAAACGAATGAATTTGTGAACTAATTAAGAGACACTTCACACACAGTTATTTGTTTGGCTTTCGAAGGACCAGAACTTGCCTACTTTAGTAAAAGACAACTGCGTTTATTTTTACTACTTAGATATTCAAACAAACAATTTACTAAGTAACAAGTTCACAACTTTGACACTCGTAAATCGCGACCGTTGCAAGGCATTTCGAATGAGCACTTCTTCAAATGTCTTGAAGCACGCGTTTACATTATAAAATACTGGAACAGGATGATAAAATTTGCCACCACTCTAGCCAGTAATGAAAATGAACACGTGGGGGCGGTAAAAATTGCTTGAATGACCTGATGACAAAATGTCAAGGAATTTCATAAATTACAAATTTCGGGAAAAATTTACTTCGAGCACTTTAATCAGCTTCCGTTCGCTGTCTAACTCTCCGTCCGCTGTCTCGGGTGTGTACTGATCAATTCAAGTCTGGTCAACAGTCATGAAGAGGCGCGAGAATTCAGAGAGATTAATAATGCCCAATCATTGGTATGAAATATTCAGTCTTAAGGATTTTGATCGATTGCTAGTAATTGTAGCACCCATCTTGACATATTTTATATAAATGCTAATGAAAAATATATTTGATTCGTTCATCTGAGATTTTCACAATGTATTTTTTGCAACTTGATCATTATCGGCATTGATTGCAACGTGAACTTTTTCAATACCAGATCACTGAAGGTTGATATATAACCCCTTGCCATAATAATTTTTGTTTTCTGTGTACTGTGTTTCAGTGTACGTTTTGGCTTTCAACAATACGGATCGCGTGCGGAATTTGTTTTCGTACGGGCATTTTTACCGTAGTTGTCCAGGTGCGACACTGTTTAATTATATGCTGATAATGACAACTTAGTTGTCGAAATACGTATACAAAAAACAAAAAATATTGTGGAACGGGGTTATATATCAACCTTCAGTGATCTAGTTAATCAACCACAGGCTCCATTAAAATTACCTTTTTCAATACCATCAGATGTGATTGATTTTTAGTCCTTCAAAATGAAGTATTTAATAAACGCCTGTTTAAAATGTTTTGTACATTATTTTCTTTTAATTTCTACATTAATATAACAAATAATTAATTTATATATTTTTTTACAATGTATAAAAATAATACAATTTTGAAAAATCCAACAGGTTTATTTGCAGTTAATTTAGAATTGTTTAACAAAATATTTTTTATATGCAGTGCCTTTCATAACAGAGAAATGACGTGACAGAACAATTTTAAAAAGTACCATACATACAGCCTTGGCCATATGTCTGAAGCACCCCCATAAACGTGCAATATTACCTGAACCCTAAGAACGTAATGAAAGGGGCCATTACTAATGTGTATATAATGACTGTTTACCAGGAAAATCTCAAGAAGTATACAAATATTCTGTAGTTTTAAGGTTTATTGCTGTTAGTTGATCTTTACTGTTCAATAAGTGAGGTGTATTAGAAACGATATTGTGTTATAAAATTGATTTAACCAGTTGTATTGAATATTGTGTTTTTGTATAGTGTTGTACATTGTGACAACATGCCTAGAAAACGGGAGTTAGATGTAATAGAGCGAAGTAAAGCAGTGTTATTACATACTCAAGGACTATCGCAATCAAAAATCGCGAAAATAATGAAGCGATCGCGCTATGCCATCCAAGCGGCAATAAAACGTTTTAAAGAGACAGGTTCTTACGAAAATCGACCGAAAAGTGGACGAAAACGTATTACAACGGAGAGAGATGATCGATTTTTAACGCGACTTTCTCTGAAAAATCGTATGAAATCATCAAAAGATTTATCTGCAGAAATAAATGAGCGCCAAGGAACTTCTGTATCAGCGAGAACAGTGAGAAGACGACTGGTAGAAGTAAATATACATGGTCGTAAAGCTCGCCGCAAACCCTTATTGAGCGAGGAGCAGAAGAAAAAACGGTTGTTGTGGGCAAAAAAACACAAAAATTGGACAGTTGAGGATTGGTCCAAAATCATATGGTCCGACGAATCCAATGTAGAGGTATGATAAATTAATGCAGTTTTACTTTTGTGTTACATAAATATGATATTTTGAATGTGCTGAATAGTGAATTGGAATTTTTTGAACAGCTATTAATTTTTCTATATCTTACGTAGATTTTGCCAACATCTGGGGCTCAGTTTGTTCGTAGAAGACCGGGGGAAGCGTTTGAGCCACATTGTATTGTGCCTACAGTAAAGTATGGGGGTGGTAGCGTGATGATATGGGGATGCATGACCACTAAGGGTGTCGGCGAAGTGTACGTCTGTGAAGGCAGAATGAACAGCAGTAGGTACATCGATATGTTAGGAGAAGTACTAGAACCGTCTATTGTAAAGCTGTTCGATTCCGATGAAGAGGCCTACATTTTCCAGCAGGACAATGCACCCTGCCATAAATCCAAACGTACAATCGAGTGGTTTAGCGCAAATAACGTGCCCATATTCGAATGGCCGGCACAATCGCCGGATTTGTCGCCCATAGAAAATTTGTGGCGTATTTTAAAGAGAAATGTCGCAAAATATAGACATAAAAACAAAAACGAATTAAAAGCGAGGATATTTGAAGAATGGGAAAAGATTTCACCCGAGATATGTAGCAAATTAGTGGCTACAATGCCTAAACGGATACAAGCCGTTATCAAATGTCGCGGTGGTGCTACAAAATATTAATGTATATTATTAAATTTGCATTCAAAATGTATATACACTTGTAGTTTAATTTTTATACCTCCTAATTTCATTTTACATCCAAAACTTGAGGGTGCTTCAGACATATGGCCAAGGCTGTATACATATGTACGTTTTTATCGCAATTTTTTAAGCATTACATTAGAAAATTGTCCAACTTTCTGATAAATAAAATATTTGATAATTTTGACCATTTTATTTGACGACTGTCATAATTAGTTGTAGAAATTAAAGTCAGAAATTAGAACAAGTTAAAGAGAAAAGACAAAACCATTAAATAAAAATAAAAGAATGTAGACACGGAAACAAATTGCATCAGTTTAATCCTGTCACCCAAATAAAAGCAGGTGGTAAATTTAGGCAATCGTAATTTACATACATTAAGTTCTTGTGCCTATTTAATTAAGGAGATGAAGAAGGATGGAATTAAACGTGAGATTAATTTAAATTTAATAAATGCAGCAACGATTTACAAGAATTCTATTACCGTCTTGGTTAATTAAATGATTTCAATTATGAATACCTAATTTAATTTAAACTGTTACAAAAATTATGCTTTCCTTTACATTTACACTACCATTTTTGCAGTCAGTATGCTTCCCAAGTTTACGAGAAAAGTACAGGTTGATACTTTTTAATATTTATGTGATATAGTGTAATTTCGACAATATCACATGATGATCACTATTATCATTTTCATCGTCGTTGTCGTTTAATCATGTGAATTATGGCTAATGCTTCAAGAGTGGTTTCCGATCTATTTAATGAGATTACTATTTACTTACCAGGTGTACCGGCTTTTACGACTACATAATTTTCAAGAAAATGAAAAAAATTATTTATTAAAGTATTAGCCATTTGATTCTACACATCTTGCCCATCTTTTAGGCAATTTATGGATGCCATCCCAAAAAACTGTTTGTCCTTTGAGCAAAACCATTCATCCAGCCATTTTCTAATTTCTTCGAAATTGGCGAAGTGCTGCTCGGCAAGCGCGTTTTCCATTGATGCGAAAAGGTGATAGTTAGACAGGGCAAGGTCTAGAGAGTACAGCGGATGCGATATTATGTCCAAGTGCTTTCAACGCTTCCTTGACCAGTTTTCCTGTATGAGACGGCGCGTTATCGTGCTGTAAAATCGCGTTACCGCGTCTTCGAGCCTATTCTGGACGTTTTTCTATCAATGCATGGTTCAAATTGAAAATTTGTTGTCGGTAGCGATCAGTATTTCACCAGATTTCAACAGTACGTAATACACCACACCACCCTGGTCCCACCAAACACAGAGCATTGTTTTGCGACCAAAATAATTTGGCGTTGGGATCAATGGGCCGGCTTCGCCAGGTGATAACCATTTTCTGCGTTTAGGGTTTTTGAAATAAATCCATTTTTCATCACCCATCACTATTGTACATTTCGACGACTAAATTGTTATCATACACTCCGCGCAACATGAATAGGACCACCCGACTTGTTGCAAGCTTTCGGTGGTTTGAAAAACAATTCATTTACTAAAAATACAATGCAAGTTTGTAATGGTATGATATGGCAAATAATACGCATTATTGCGCAATAGTGCCTAACGTTATGCATTGGGTGACGTAAGTACCACATACATATAAAATGCACCGCGCCGGTTGGATACGACCAGTATTTAATAGTAAGCTACCGGATGAGTGTCGAGTTACAACGTGTATCCGGATAAACAAACATCTGTAATTAAGGGTATTGTGCAACGATGGGACGACAGAAGTGCTTAAATATGGAAGAAATTGGAAAAATTAAAGCGTTCCATCAAGAAGGGTATTCCTCAAGGGCTACTGCAAAGAAAATAAGTCGATCACACCAGGTTGTGAACAATTTTATTAGGGATCCCGAGAATTATGGAAAACGTTTTAAAGGGCGAACAACATCCGTTACAACTAAGAGAGAACGTCGAGCCATATTACGCGAAGCATCGAATTCGGCATTAACGGCAAGACAAATCGCGAATAACGTTGGAACGAATGCATCGGTAAGAACTGTACAGAAGTTACTGAAGACCTGTCCGCATTTAAAACGTTTGAAAATTAAACGACGGCCTCCTTTAAGGGAATTTCAGCGCACTGCACGTCTTCAGTTTGCTCGAGCAAAAATGGGGTGGACAAGAGAATGGCAAACTGTTATTTTCAATGACGAGAAGAAGTTTAATTTTGATGGCCCGGATGGGTTTTCTTATTATTTCCACGATTTACGTAAAGATGAAGTGATTCAGTGACGAAGGCGAGCCGATGTTGGTTCAGTCATGGTATGGGGAGCTGTTTCCTATAACGGACCTGTTGATTTAGTAATAGTGAAGGGCAGACAGAATTCGGAAAAGTACGTCCAGCTGCTGCAACAGGTGAAAGACAAATTTTCCAACGTTATGGCAGGTGGGCCATTTATTTTCCAACAGGATAATGCCAGTATTCACACCGCGCGCATTGTTCGACGCTGGTTTCAAGAACAAGGCATGGAGGTTCTCGATTGGCCATCGCTCTCCCCCGACCTGAACATCATAGAAAATGTTTGGGGATGGTTGTCGCGTAAATTGTACTCCAATGCTACCCAATTCAGTTGCGCTGACGAACTAGAGCAGGCGCTGAAACGAAGTTGGGCGGAACTTCCCGTTGACTACTTGAGAACCCTGTATAATTCCATTCCATCCCGACTATTTGAGGTTATAAGAAATAATGGCAAAAGTACTCATTATCGAACAATAAAGTATTTTGTTATTGCAAACGAATCTTTTATTTTGTAGATTGGTCTTATTCAAGTGGCGTTTAATTACTCTACTTATTGTCATTAGTAACGTACATTTGCACTGACTTTTACAAAAATTATATTTGGTACCTACATACATCTTTTTATCAACCCTCTTATTTTCGAAAATAACAATTCCAGCGCGCTACCATGTTTATACCAACTACAAATGTCATATATGCAGTTGGTCCTATTCATGTTGCGCGGAGTGTAGTTGTCGAAATACGTATACAGAATACGAAAATTAATGTTGAAGGGGGTTATATATCAACCTTAAGTGATTAAGTTAATTAAACACAGTTTCCATCAAATTTACCAATCAGTATTTTGTAAAATTTTTCGACTGTAAGTGCATCTATGAATGAATATATGAAGTTCACCGAAAGAGAAGCAAAAGGTTACCGAAAAAAAAACAGGAAATATATTGATTGATCTTCTTTTAATAGTAATAAATGCAATTTGTTTTTAACAAACTGAATACAAAGCAAGGCGTTTAATATTGAGTTCTATAACATTCCTCTTGACCCGCTAGATGTAGAATTCAAAGGGTTGACAGGTTTCGATGCTTTGACCATTCTAATACATTTATTGAAACAATCACGAGCGATTGTGGAGTCAAAGAATACAGGTTGGTAGAAAAGTTTTGAAAGCGACACCTATTAAGTAGTAGAGGAAAAATTCATATGCCATTTTAATATTTCATGTGTCATATGAACACACTAAAAATTTTATCTCGATCTGTCAATTCATTCATTGTTAGCAATCCATTTGAATTAGACGTGCCGGTGTATTTTTTAACAATGGAAAAAAACTGAATATCGCGCTGTGATAAAATTCTTTGTTTTGGAAGGTTTATCAGCAACAGAGGTTCACACAAAAATGGTGAACGTGTCAAAGGAATGTGCTCCTTCATTTCCAACAGTACATCGATGGGTTTTAGAGTTTAAATGTGGTCGTACAAGCGTTGAAGATGAACCACGTAGTGGAGGACCAAAAACTGCAACAACAGCAGAAATCATTGAGCAAGTACATAATATGGTTAGTGAAGATCCGAATTTGACTAAGCGTGAAATTGCTAATACCATAGGCATCTCAGACGAACGTGTACTCCATATTTTACATGAAGAATTACATATGAAAAAGCTGTTTGGAAAGTTAAGTGCCGCATTCGTTAACAATTCAACAAAAACTGGATCGAAAACAAATTTCTCAGCGTAACTTGGTGCGTTTCAAGCGGAATAAAACCGATTTCTGCGTAGTTTTATAACTATGGATGAGACTTGGATCTACCACCATCATCCTAAATTGAAACAAGAACGGTTACAGTGAACTACGGTTGGTTGTTCAACTCCAAAAGAGGTGAAGTCAGGACGATCGGCAAAAAAGGTTATGGCATCAGTGTTTTGGGATGCAAAAGGAATTTTATTGATTGATTATCTTGAAAAAGGTAAAACAATTAACTCAGAGTATTATTGTAACCTTTTAGATCAACTGGATGCAAAAATTCGTGAAAAAAGACCTGGTTTAGCGGAAAAAAAATAATTTTTATCAAGACAATGCGCCTTCACACAAGTGTTTGGACGATGGCTAAATTGAATGAATTAGAGTACGTATTGCTTGAACAACCACCGTATTCACCAGATTTGGCTCCGAGTGATTAGTACCTCTTAAGAAACTTGAAACAATTCGTTCGTGGAAAGCGTTTTTCATCGAATGAAGAAGCTATTTCAGCCGTGGAACAGTATTTTGCAGAGCCTCCAGAAAATCATTACAGAGATGGTATAAAATTATTGGAGGATCATTGGAATAAATGTATTGAAGTTGAGGGAGATTACATTGAATAAAAAAACTAATTTCATTTAAAAAATCACATTGTTTCATTTTTGCTTTCAAAACTTTTCTACAAACCTGTATATCAGATAATCAACTTTCTACATAGGAAATAAATACGAAAAGAACAACATTAATAGTATATGAATTTATTAGAAACTCATTTCAGTTTAACTGGCCATAAAAGTAATTTATCTGATGTAGCTTTTATTTCATGAAAATCCATAAAAAATTGAACATAAAATCTCAGTTGCGTGATTTTCACAAAATATCTTTAAAAAAAATAATAACAATTGTTTCGCCAGTATTGTGGCTTCTTCGGACTTAGCCTGCTGACGAAACAATTGTTACTGCTTCTAGTAAAGATTTTTGAAAAAAAACACAATTGAGTTTTTGTGTTTAATTTCGGCCATAAAAGGTTTTTTAACAAGAATTTATTTTGTTTGGCTGCATTCATGTGCATAGACGTGTTTTCTAGGAAGATAAATATCATAAATTTTATGTTTTTTAAGTGTGTTGATTTATAAAATGAAAAATAACCACAGCTACTTTAAATTATATCTACGCACATTGATCTAAATCACGATCAGTCAAAATTCGTGGAATTCTACTCGAAATTTATGATGGGAAAGGTTATCGCTTATCAGTTGTTTGAACAAATGTCGGTTTATTTTTGTATTAGATTTATACCTATCACCAGGAATTTTTCAGCAAATATTTGACCGAAACGTAATCTTTAATTGTGTGCTATGGATTATTACCTCGCCGTGCATACTCATTGTGAAAATATTAGGTTTAATCGTTATTAGTGTAGGTCAATAGTTGTTAAGATAATTAATGAATTCATTTGTTTGATAAGACTCTAGGCCTTTTGTGTTGTTATTATCGCCGTCCTCTTATTAGTAACGAAAAATATTAGACCTAATTGCACTAACAAGAAGATATTATTATGAAACCACTTGTGTTAATTAAAATAAATGGAAAATTGAGTGAATTGGAAGCTGTATAAATTGATACAGTTAATGTTTTGTTTTATTGTCGGAAACAAAAATGTTAGTACATAAGATACTGTGTTTCATTCTATTAAAATAAAGTATACAAAATGTTGATAATATTTCAACAACAGAAAATAAATATTTCTTAATGTTATATGCAGAGTTCTGTTTGAAAGTATAAAGAGGTGGACTATAAACACAGTCTGTCGTAGAGAAAACAGAACTTTTTTAAAATAGTGATTTTTTAGTGGCGTCATCTATTTAAAAAAATTTGCGTCGGTAAGGTACATCTTTCACCAATGTTACGTCACAATATTATGACATTTGCATCATTAGAAGCAGAGAAATTTCGCATAAAGTAACAGTGTGTACTTGGCATTGGTCGAAAAATGAATTCTGAACAAAGAGCAAACATCAAATTCTGTTTGAAACTCGGTAAATCGTTTACTGAAATGTTTAATTTGATGAAATAAGTATATGGTGATGCGTGTTTATCATGTACGAGTGTGTATGAGTGGTATAAATAATTTAAAAACGGTCATACGGACATAAATGACGGCGAACATTCTGGTGCAAAAAAATCTGTGGTTACGAATAACATCGAACTTGTTCGTGAATTTTTTAAAAATGAGTCGAAATCCTCATTGCGATACGTGGGAATGGAATTCAATATTTCCAAAGATTCAATTCATCGCATTTTGACACAGCATTTGGGAATGAGAAAGATTTGTGCAAGGTTTGTACCATACAAGCTAACTGATGACGAATTCAACATTGTACAGATTTGATTAAAGACTTCAGGAAGGACGAAAACTTCAGGTATCTTATTGTAGCTGGTGACGGGTGTTTTCAATATGATCGTGGTGTTTTCAATATGATCCAGAGACCACGCGTCAAAGCTCTGAAAGGAAACATGGAAGCGAAGAAAGACCAAAAAAAAAGCCGTTTGGAGAAGTCAAGACAATGTTGATTTCTTTTTATGATTCGAAGGCATAGTGCACAAGGAGTTTGCACCAAGTAGTCAAACAGTCAATGCTGTATATTATATATGTTGGTATTATGAAACGTCTTTTGGCGCGTATTCGTCGTGTGCGCTCTCAATATCGTGAAAATAACAACATTTTCTAACTACCTGTAATTTTAACTATTAACCATTCATCGAATTTGCCGATGAAAGGACAGCGGTACACCGATGTCGAAGCCATTAAACAGGCGCCGACAGCGATTCTAAAGGATCGCTATCTATAAGGACAAACTTAAAAATTCATTGGACATGTTAATTGACTGTGCAAAAAGTTGTATTGAAGCCGAAGGCGACTACTTTGAATAAAATAAATGAATTTTACCAAAATAGTAAGCTTTTGTTTTTATTTTAAAATAAATATTTCTTCTGCGACAGACTGTACATTTGAATGCAAACACATTACACTTTATGCTAGATTTCCATTTGTCTAAATAATTTTGTGATCGACTGTATGTCAGGGTGTATGTATATAATTACTTCATTGTTGATAGTAAATAAAATCACTTCGTCTATTTGAACAAACAAAATTAGCAAAGCCGTCATGTTACAAAAGTCACTTTTACAAACTGGTGTATATAATTTCAGCTAA
Organism: Dermolepida albohirtum; assembly: GCA_031893035.1. Taxonomy (NCBI): domain Eukaryota; kingdom Metazoa; phylum Arthropoda; class Insecta; order Coleoptera; family Scarabaeidae; genus Dermolepida; species Dermolepida albohirtum. The sequence continues at coordinate 79,881 of JAVIWB010004020.1, read as the reverse complement.
AATCGCACCACTCCCGAAAGAAAACATGCTTAATTAATAAATCATTTTGTCAGTATGTATTATCGGCTATCGCAAAAAAAATTTACAGCCAACAGATACGTATATTTCTGATTTATTACGTAACAGTTATTTTTATTCGTATCTATATTTAAACATATACCTACACACCTACACTTGATTTTTTATGCTAATTTCGTTCACTAGAGTCTGCAAAAAGAATTTAAAAAAAAACGTAAACATACATTATTTAACATGTTGTATTGCTGTCGGAGGAATCTTGGCAGTCTGGATTAAATTTGTCTTTTTGGGTGCCCAAAGAATGTAGTTTAAAATGGTTTCAACGTCAAAAATATTACAATATTCAGTGCCAAATTAAATACAACGGACACATTATATTTACATGGAATGCTGCTAATATTAGCTTTTAAGGAGCAGCAGTAAAGTTGAATGAGTTATTTCTAAAAATAAATTCCTCTTTTTTGCAATTCTACAAAATTGATCAGTGTTCTATGTTATTTACGCCAACTGTTTTATTTATAACCCCGCCAACGATTGCGGTTTGGATTATTCTACTCAAAATTAGTGATTTATTACTGTTACGAAATTCGCATTTAAAATTATTATAAAAATATTTAATCATAATTTGCATAAATCAATGAATTTTCCATTTTCATAACTGTTACAAGGATACAAACAATTGAATTTGCTTATTGCTCTGCTGTTTCAAATGAAATTTTAATGATTCCAGGAGTGATTGATACTACACTGTTCATATGAATTAATGGATATTCTATATAATTTATCAACACAAATATTTCTAACTAGTTTCTATCTTTTTAGACAACAAATCGAATACACAGATGTGCCTTGAAATGGTGACATAGGTGAAAAAATAGCTTCATCTCACTTATGTCATCATTCTTTAAAGATACGATGAAAGTCATTTTTTGAGAGCTTCTTCAGTATCGCTTCAACAGCCTTAACAATATTCAATTTTTTTTGAAACTATAATTCTTTAAAGTAGATCTTGTTACAACAGTAAGGACGTGCAAATAGGGGGGGGGGGGCGCATATAAAACACGATAAAAGTATTTTTTAATCACTTAAGGTTGATATATAACCTTTTTCCACATAAATTTTCGTATTCTGAATACGTCTTTCGCCAACTAAGTTGTCATCATCAGCGTACAATTAAACAGTGTCGCACTTGGAAAACTACGGCAAAAACTCGTACGAAACAAATTCCGTACACGATCTGTACCGCAAAACGCACACTCTTTCGACACGTCTGAACTTGTTGACAAGGTTGTACTTGTTTGTGCACATTATAAAGCTAGAATAAATACCATTAAATGAATACACAATTATAAGTCTTTATAAGAAGCTTTATAGATAAAATGACGAAAAATCTATTGTTAATAATGTGTATGATCTCCACAAACGACAGTAAAGGTTTGACGTCTCATCGGCATTGATTGAATCAGGACATCAAAAAATTCTTGTAGAATATTATTCCATGTCTCTATCAGAGCAATTTGAGGTACCTGAATCGTACGCGGTGGCATATTTCTTGCTGCAACACGTCTTCCTAAGGCATTCCAAGTATGTTCGACAGGATTACCATCAAGAGAATTTGCTAACCAGTCCATTCTATTGATTCCCAATTGTTCAATCCAGTTGTTCACGACGTTTGTTCGATTTGGACGAGCATTGTCATCCATTAAAATGAATTTTTCACCCATAGCGCAGCATACGGAAGAACAATGGGTCTCAAAATTTCATCCAGATACCTTTGAGCGGTCAGGTTGCCATTCTCTATCACATAAAGGTATGTACTCGTATGACCTCGTGCACTTGTCCCAGCCAATATCAATACACTCCCACCTTTATATTGCGGCCCTTTTCAGCCCATATTCTTTGCGACGTTTTATGAAGAGCAGTTAATGGAACACATACTAGGGGTCTTCAAGCATACATGACAACGTTGTGAAGACGATTTCTTATTGTTTGAGTTTATAGTACTCTTCCAGTAGCAGCAGCAAGTTCATGTCTAAGCTGCGTTGCATTATAAGTGCGGTTTCTACGTGCAAATACTGTTATCGATAGGTATCGATTATCTCTTGGTGTTGTAGATGCGGGCGTTCTTGCCCTCGTATTCTCTGAACATATCCAGTTTGCAAAAACCGATTCCACGAACGCGAAATCACATTTTGACTAACTACAAAAACTGCAGCAAGAGCTTGCTGTCTCCGTCCACTTTCCAATTGACTGACCTATGGTTTTCCAAGTCTTTGTATGAGTGAAATCTAGTTACGATTAAAAAATTAGCTACGATTCAGAAAATGGTAAAATCTAACTGTAGGCAGTGGCGGTTCGCGTAGGCCCTGAACCGAAGCGCTGTACAAGTTGAAACCTGTCAATGCATTCCGTTTCTTCTTTAAAAGCAATATAAAAATATTTGCGTATTTTATTTATTTACTTATTTTATTATTATTTTTTCAAATATCCTCTAATTGTTTTGAGCAGTGTATATTATTTATCATAATTAACCTGAGCGAATTTAATTACTAGATGCCATAGCAGCAAAATAAAAATAAACAGCCTAAAAATAACAATGCACGATAATTGGCTCTTCATATAACGTATGTAGTGTGAAGCAACACTGTTTATTATAAATATAAGGCAAAATTACTGCACTTAGTTGCATATATCATATTAATTGTATAAAGTCGCATTTTATACAATAAAGATAGATCTTGTTCATAAATAAGATCTGAGCTAATTAATTGCTAGAAAAATTACAGACTTCCATGTTATATATTTTAAGTGAGACAGTAAGACATATTTTATTTTGGTTTCATTATAAAATAGGAAATGTAAATAGCTTCTTTTTATTTTTAACATGAACGTAAACTAATAAAAATGCTTTCAACGACTTATACTTTTTCTATTTACATATATACGTACAGTTATTACTTTCGAACAGTTATGTGATTCATTTACATAAATACATTTATGTATGTATGTGGAACACTCACTCCTACCATTTGCCATTTGCATGCTTTTATAAGTCAACGTACACTTTATGTGCTGACATAATAAGACTTTAAAATTCAACGAAGAAAATAATTAACATTCACATGCCATTTTAGTCGAGTTCAGTAATTATAAATTAATTACATAGCAATAAAATATGAGATAAATACTTGTAGCAAAATATTTATTATCTCAGAGAAATAAAAACTTCCATGTTTCGGAAATTCTTATGTATATTGAATAACAAAAAGGAAGTAGAGTTAAAATAGAATAACGGGAATTGATATTTGGAAAAACACTGATACGAGGTAAGAAGGAAAATGTTTCGAAACCAAAATATTAAAGAACAAAAATAGGGAACAGCAAAAGAAACGATTCAATCAAATACAAAGACAAGATTATGATTAATATTAAGGATAATACACGTACACTACCGGCCATAAATGAGTAATCACATACTATCGATAGAATCGCTCTGTCCTTATACCTGAGTTTCGGTAGGGACAATTGAAATAACAGATATGAGTGTGTTTCTGGGAAGTTTACCAATAATATCCGGATCATTATGTAAAGCATATGTGGGCAACAACCAGCCCGCTGTAAGATTTGATCCGGCCCGCGGGACATTTTGAAAAACCCAATTAAAAAAAATATTACACTACTTACTCATACTCACAGAATCAAGTGATCGAGCAAGCCGAGTGGCGGCAATCATCAAAGAGTGAGGCGGCAAACATGGATGGCTTTGATGGAAGACTGTTTCCATTTATTTGCTACTCCAACAAAGAGTAATGTACAAAATGCTCCAATACACTTGCAAATAGAGTTCATTGAGATTCAAGAAAACTCACACCTAAAATCTAAATTTGAACACGTGGAGTTGTGCGATTTCTACAAAAAACAAAAAATACCTCGAAGAAGACCATTTTCCGCAGCTTAGAAAATTCGCAAGAAGATTGATTTGTACGTTTGGCAGTACTTATAAATGCGAACAGTTCTTTTCAATGATGAAAGTTAATAAATCAAAATATCGTACAAGGTTGGCTGACGATAATTTGGAAAATTCTTTACATTTTCGTATCAGTGGAGTTAATCCAAATATCGATAGATTAGTTTCCCAAATTCAAGCTCAAGTGTCTCATTGATTTCGGTGTCGCTATTTAACTTTCGTAGTTTGTAACAATTCCAAATTTGACGATTTAATTATAATGTTGTGCCTATTTTTTTTATTTCATTTTGTTATTTTAATAAATTGTATTATAATAACATTGTCGTATTATTTCATGTCTGATATCTATTGCTAAAAATTATGAACACTACTTTAAAATTCACTACTTTTAAACGCGGTCCGCGAACGTATTTTCACATTAAAGTTTGGCCCACAACATGTCAGGTGCCTACACCTGATGTAAATTATATAATCATATTAATTTGGTACGTAGACTTCCGCGGTCGTGGTCCATGCTATCTGCTTCTGGGTTTCTGGGCTGGAACCGCGTCACTAGTATATCTGCCGACGTTTCGTACCCAAACTCAGTTTCAGTGCAGTAGTTCAGCCCTGAATATGTCCCATACAAATGGGTACGAAACGTCGGCAGATATACTAGTGACGCGGTTCCTGCCCGAAAACCCAGAAGCAGATATATAATCATATTGTTAGTGTAAAATATTATAATTTCCTTTAATCCTTTCATGACCTATATTCAGTATTAATACTTTTCCTGAAAATATTTATTTTAAAGAGTTTTTTTTATATTACAAGATTAGAATGATTCCAAGGAACAACTTATAGGAATTTGTGATACCACACATAATGTTGCAATCTAAAAAAAATTAGTATTCGTCCAGAATCTGTCCGAGTAAGTTGTAATAAGAGTATTCGTGAACATACAACAATAAAACGCCAAAAAGAAAGGAATTGAGTGCAGAAATTCGTAGTGCTATAATAACATTACGTAAAGAAAAATTGTCACTGCAGACAATAGCGCAAAAATTTAAAATAACATATCATGCTTTGTAAGGTACAGTGAAAAGTTACAAACACCGGGTACACTGCAACAAAAAAACGTGTAGGCAAGAAAATTTGCGGCTGGGACTGTTATCTAAATTGAATAGAAGGTTAACAGCTCCACAGATTCGCGCAAAATTAAATAAAAATCGTGAAAATCTGTCGCAGACTACCATAAAAAGACGTTTATCAAAGGCAGGACTAAAAGGACGATTTGCTGTTCGTAAACCATTGCTACGATCACAAAATTATTAAAAACGATTACAATGAGCCAAAAAGAACCAACATTTGGATGTGGCAATGTGGAAACGGGTTCTATAGACGGACGAATCCAAGTTCCAAGTGTTTGAAAGTAATCAGGGCGTTTTTGCTCGCAGACGAGTTGGTGAAAGGACGATACCAGAACGTGTTGTGCCAACAGTTGGTGGAGATTCAGTTCTTGTTTGGGGATCATTTTGTTTTAATGGTGTTGGAGATTTGCACAGAACTGATGAAATTTTAAGAAAAGAATATTCGAAAATTTTAAAGGAACACGCAATTTCGTCCGGAATTAAGTTAATAGGAAAAGGAAGGACTATGTGAAACAAAAATAAGAAAAAGGACTTATAAGAAGAAGGACTTCTTGTAAATATGGTTCAGTCCGCTCAATCAATCCTATCGAGTTTCTGTGGGATGAGCTAGACAGAAAGGTGAGAGAACACTGTCCAAAATTGCAACAACAGCTGTGGGTACACTTTACAAATGTTTGGAACATTACTCCAGTTGAAACTCTTCAAAAAGTTGTGTTGAGACTACCCAAAATTTGTAAAGTAGTTATTAAGTGAAAAGATTGATATTTTGACGAACGTCGCTCAAAATGAAAAGTGCCAAAAGAATTACTCGAGAAGTTTGGAAAGACAAAATTAAATGTTATGGGTATAACATAACTAAGAAGAAAGGAAGAGGGAGAAAACTACAATATGGTCATAGTATGATGTAGATGCAGTGAAATTGAACAAAGAGAAGAGCAAAGGCCAACATAGGCTGTATTTTTCAACAAGAAAATATAAAATATATACAAAAACACATTGCTATTAATGAAAGTTTACTAAAAATGAAAAAGGAAATGAACAATAACAACGGCAATAGTGGTACATGCTTCAAAGGAAGTTGACTCAGTGAAAAGAAAGGACGAATTTTGTAAGCAACACGCGGAAGATTTACAAGATATTAAAGGTAGATTAACAATACTAGGATAAGTGAATAGAAAAGTTGGAAGGAACGAAGAAGTTAGCAAAGTAATTGGAATTGACGGAGAAATCATGTAAAATAGTAACACAGTAAAGACGGAGTAAAAATATCTGGTTTCGTCTTGTTTTATATTTAATATTCAAATAATAATTATTATTATTTTTAAATTTTATTTATTGAAAAGTTGTTATAACATCTTTCTGAAAGATTTCTATCAGTACTGTAACGTAATATAAGGCTACATTTTTCCATGTAAATGAGTCAACGGCATGCGTCTTTACATCTAGATGAATAACTTGCAGTCCTTCTATTTTTAGGTATATTATATGTATATAACAAATACTAAACACGCGCTGCATCAGTATTATGTAATGTAGGTATGCTTATAGCTAAACAATACGTAACAGAAGAGGTATGCAACGTGATAAAGTTACGTATGAAACTGTTTACGGCCATTATTTGCAATTACAATATCGACTCATTATATCAGTAAACAGAATTGTTAGCAAAATTAATATTAGTATACAGTACACAAAATTAATAATAAGTGTTTTCATTTTCCTGTTCACATTTTAAACGGACATATAGAAAATAACAGTAAATAAGCAGTTACGTGTTTTATTTGAGGAATCGTGAGGCTTGAAGAAGACAAGTTCAATGGAATATTGCACCACATCAAAGTATCTGACCTTTGATTGCGCATTTTCTTTGAAAAGACGATATTGACATAGAAAATTTGACGAGCGAAAATTACAGAAAAGACAATTTGATCATTTCAAGTATGTGGATCTTAAAAGAGCAGATTGATTATAGATTGTTTGAAATCGGTTTAGATGAGTAAAGAAGTAGCAGAAATTTACTTTTTATGTGGCTATGAAACTCCATCAAAATTGATCTTTAGAACAAGTTTTTTATATTCCAAACTTACAAAGTAAATCAGCAAATAATTGAATATCAGATAACGAAGAAAAATTACCCATCTGGAACTCTCTTAACAGAATACGTGTTTTGATAAACCCAAGATTAGTTCAAGAAAGATAGTACATTCATCTGGATTGATTTTATGCGATTGCGAGGAAAAATATGCTACTCAATACATATGCGGATGGATGCTATTTAGCTCGGACATGTATTGGGTTGGCAACTAAGTACTTTCGGTTTGTACTGATAGAGAGCACAGATGTCACAAATGACGATGACCTTCACTCGCTCCTGGTTCACTTTCTTGCTGATAAGGACCAGAAATTTTATGAGCGCGGAATCATGCAGCTGAAAGAAAGATGGCAAAAGGTCATTGAGCAAAATGGAAAATATATAATTGATTAAAAACTATTCTTTGTTTAAAAAAAGGGTTTTATTTTATACTACAAAACAGAAAGTACTTAGTTGCCAACCCAATACTTCGAAAAGCCTAATTTTAGGCAAACCAAGCGATACAGTGTTACGTTTACATTTTCCAAAGAGATATGAATTGCCTTAAGTAGTATAGTTTAAACTTTTGTACAACACAATTACCTAGCGTAAAATATAATCCTCATTATTTCATAATTTTGTCCTTCGGATAACAATAGTATTGTACATCTTTTTCAGTTAATCCATTTCATTTTCTTTCTTATAGTTACGTATTAGTTGTAACCTTTTTCCATTTAGTCATTCTTGTGTAATCATTTGTTAGTTATTCTATGCTAACGGCTGCTTATCTCCATCATGTTATTCCCGTTAAATATATTATCATTTGTTACGTTGTATTTATCAGCCATTTATATTACTAAACCCAGAAAGTTAATGTTAATATGAAAAACCCGCATTCTTTGTTGTCATACTTATAAAACAGAAATTTCTTTACAATTCACTATATTTCTTTCATTTAATTACATCCATATCTTCATTGTTTTGTTTATTTTGTTTACATAATTTAGTATCACAGCATTCCCTTTTGAATCTATGGAAATTATGGTAATTTATCAACTCAGAATCCTTGTTCTATTTGTTATTACCTTCGCCTGGCTGTTTGGCAATGTTTAAGTGTCAATTTTTCAGTTTTCTACCATATGTTATTGTTATTGTTGAGGTAATCTTTGAGGTTATTGTCGGTGTCATGTTTTCTATTGAATGCGTTCATCTAACCTTAGTGAATTGTGTCTTATTAGGCTACGATTGTTAATATTGTTTAGAGATCAGTTTCGGTTTCGCATCTTTTACAGTTTAATCTGTGTTCTAATTTGATTGATTACCTTTTTCGTGGGTTTATAAACGCTATCGTGATTTTCTAGCCCTAATAGCATTTACAGATTGCTATCATATGCTGGTGAGTCTTTTTAGTGATTTTTAAAATAAAGTGAGTTTTGTGAAAAATTGAATTAACGCGTGAAAATTTTCTGGCCATGATTTTCTACGATTTTAAAAACCGGTCTCACTCGATAAGAATGTTCGCAACAAGGCAAGTGATTGTTTGGCGATGAAACACCGTTTACGGCGACTGTTGGACGGTGGTACAACGAGTACCAGCGTGGATGTTTCGCTCAAAGACGAGCAATGTGAGGGACCGCTTGCCACTGCAGTCACTCTAGGAAATATCGACGCCCTGTACAACATAATAAAGACAGACAACCACTGCACACACAGAGATATTCGGACATCATTGGGCATCGGTACGACTCAAATCAGAACTATCCTGCATAATCATCTTGCCCTCAGGAAGCTTTGCACTCGATGGATACCATACAATTTGACGGCAGCTCAAAAAATAACACGTTTGGATTGGTGCAAAAGTGCTTAAAAAAATCATCCAAGGTCGAGCAAAATCATTGTACGACATCGTTACAGGTGACGAAAGAATGGGTCTTTAAAGACAAGAAGAAACCCACGTGAGACGCGGCAAAAAAATTGTGGCTTCTTTTTCGGACGCACCTGTCATTTTGCTACTATTCCGCTAGAGGATCGTCGCATGGTTAATGCTGAATAGTATACAACCATTTGTGTGCCAAGTGTGTTCCAAAAAGTGCGCGAAAAAAGACCAAAAGGACGAAATCATTCTGCATCAAGACAATGCACAATCACATAACGCATTTCAAACATTAGAGTTTTTAGCAGTTTCACGAACGGAATTGATGACTCATCCGCCTTATAGTCCCGACCTGGCACCTTGTGACTTCATTTTAATCTCATACATAAAAGACAAAATATGCGTGGATTGAAATTTAATACCCCGGAAGCGACTGGGGAAGACTACGAAAACATCGTATCTGAGGTGACTGAAGAACAATGAGGCCCCATATTTTAGAACTGGTTCCAACGAATGCAGAAGTGCGTAGTTCATAAAGGCGAACATTTTGAAAAACAAGTAAAAAAAAAATTGGATAAAATAATTGATTTTTTTTGTATCATCCGTAAAATTTTAATAACACCGATTATAGCTGGCGCCCTAAAAGTGGGACAATTCAAGAAGAACAACTTATGGTTTATGAAAATATAGCAGCAAGTGGTTCCTGGAATCGTTCATTTAAAATTTAGAAGGAATAAAGCGGAATGATATAACTAAACAGCCATTTAAGTGATTATGTTGCATTGTCAGCGTATACGTAATTACATATTTTATATGTCGCCTCTGCATATTTCGTCTCGCAATTTACCAGTTATTTACTCGTAGATAGTTAAATTATATGGTGTGCTATAAATTGTTCTAATTGATATACGTGTACATACATACATACGTATGCGATGTACAGACCGTACACGCAAACCTGAACTCTGGGATCAAAAAATAGGTTTTTCGGTCGTTATTGGAACTACATAACAGTATAATTACATTTTCCAAAGTTTGATCATGCAAATATTCTGCCACTTCATTAATGAGTTATTAAGTGCAGCATGTTTTTCATGGCGGTGAATCATCTGATTACACAAGACCTAACTTTTAAACTTCAAAGCGCCCACTAATACGTAAATGCAAATTAATTCGTTCTTTTAACGGTAATGTAAAATAAAATAGCGTCAGTTGACGCATAACCTTTCCACAACATACTTTCTACATGCACATTAACATAATTTAATTACATCATCGTGTTTGTGTGCCTATATAAATTCAAACGACACCTACTTGTATTGGCAAACTAAGATGTACATATGTACACATGTATACGTAATAAACTCACCCTTGTAGCTTCATTATAACCAATTATAACAGCAGTGTACCATTGCGTGGTACCTTCGGCACGATACACTTCCACCCGATATCCGACAAGGACACTTGGAGTGGCTAGTAATATTCTTTGTCCATCTTGTAGCTCGGCCCATCGTCGTACGGCTGCCTTTAGTTCAGGGTATTCTCTTACACCGTGAAGAGTAGAATCCCATTCCTGCAACAAATGGAAAAACAAACCAGTTTAGAGTAATTTTTCATCGATGATCCTTTGTATCTCGTAAATAACGTGCTCTACTTGTTGGAGATGCAAAGCAATGCAAAAGGTGTTGCGAATTCCAGTTTTTCCGTTTTAATATAACAGGTTTAACTGGAGTTTTGCAATTATTACACCAACAAACGGATATCTGTGAGAATGTAGATAACTGCGTGGAACAACGGCCATTCAAGAACACGGTAACGTAAATGGTGCATAGATGTTGCAATTGAATGAATTACGTTTTATATAAATATTACACGCAATTATATACACAATGATTTGTGTTACAAATAGTTTGGAGAATAATATAAGCGATTAAATTTATAGTATTTTCATTTCAAAATAAATAGCGTTTAATTTAAAGTATACTTTTTTTAATTTAGTGTTTGCGAAAAGAATTTTATAGTATTTTACATTGATATACATACACTACCGTCCATATTAGTTCGGACAGCTAATGAAATTTAGTAAGCTACCGCTTAAAATGCCAAGAAGAAAACCAACAAGTTTAAAAAAACGTTCTGTAATTATTGCTTTTCATCAAGAATTCAGTGCGTCAAATTTCTAAAAAGACACATGCTAATAAATCGATTGTTAGTGATATTCGGCGACGTCAACGCTCGGGCAGTTTAAGAGATCCGACACGTTCAGGTCGTAAGCGAATAACATCTCACGCCAACGATGAGCGTATAAAATTGCTGAGTAAACGAAGTAGGAGACTGACAGCACCCGAAATCGCTGCAGATATGAATTGCGATCGTGCAAGAAAAATTTCTGTTACTAAGGTGAAAAAAGATTGAAAGCTGCAAATCTTCACGGCCGCATTGCTGTAAGAAAATCCTTACTTCGACGGGAAAACAGGCTAAAACTACAACAATGGGCAGAAACACACACAGATTGGACACTGAATGACTAGAAAAGGGTCTTATTGACTGATGAATCAAAGTTTGGAGTGTTAGGATAATCAATTGTAAGAAAAGCGAGTGGTCAAAGAATGCGGCGGGATAGTATAGTACTAACCGTCAAATAAGGAAGAAGTTCTTTGCTTATTTAGGGTTATTTTTATTACGCGGGCGCAGGAGACTTGAAGCGAATCAAGGAATTTCTTAAATAACGAACAAAACAATAATACCTTATAAATAATGACATGGCCACCGTAAAGTCTTCACCTAAATCCCATAGAATTGTTATGGGATGAATTGGACAGGAGGGTCCGAAAAGTGTATCTTACCTCAACAAATCACTTGTGGAACATATTGCTAGAAGAATGGAATAGTATACCAAGTAGAGTCCTTAAAAAACGCATGAAGCAGATGCCTAAATTGTAGGGGCTGTTCTTCGTGCAAAAGGGGGTTTCTTCGATGAGCGGATTGTTTAAGATATCTTTGTTTATTTAATGTTCATTATACTTTATAAACATCTATAAACAATAATGCAATAACAATTTTAAGTTTTGACATAAATTAGTTCAACTGTTTTTCCCTTTTTTAAATTTATTCAAGTATCCGAACTAATATGGGCGGTGGTGTGTGTACATAAGTTGATGCTTCCTATTAGCTATTGGTATTTACACTGAGAAGCTATATCACGCTTTAACTAAAACGAAGAAAAGGGGCTACAACTGCCTGGTAGAAAGAATGCTGTAATACGTGTAATATAGCCAACAATGAAAAAAAAGCACCATTTTTTATTAAAACACATTTATTGGAAAGAACTGGAAGATCTAGTCGACCAAAAAGTTCAACTACGGAACAACACACTGCCTTGGTATAAAATATCAGGCAGATGCATTGGTTCGTTGTCAGTTTTGGATTTAATTACTCGTATTATTGCTTACTTGTTATTGTTTACTAGAATAGTTTTTGAGTTCGTGCAAAGATTGTTTTATTTATTAAAAAAAACACATATACTTTTGACCGCGTTTAACAGTTGCATTGGAAGTCGCTAGAACCATTACTGCCGTTTACGGAGAAGACCAAATTGCGGAAAACAAAGCACAGAAATGGTTTTTTCCATTTAAAAACTCTTTAATAACAATGTCGCGTTTCAAAATGACTCGACGACTTCTTCGCTTCCAAGCCACCAGATTACTTTAGACGTGGAATTGAAAAATTCCATATCTTTGGGAAGCAATCGTAAATAATGAAGGAGAAAATATTCTTGACTAGTTCATGTATATTGGCTGTTAAATTAACAAACTTTAAGTTAAATAAAAACGCGACGAACCTATGCATCAACTTGAAATAATCCAACTCACTTTTTATCGCTTCGCAACTTTAAAACTTCAAAGGAGACACAATTTCCGGCATCAGTTTCACCGTGAGAAGATGGTTATATGTAATGGATCGAAAATGTTGCTCAAAAAAAGCCTGTCTAACTCAAAGAAATAAAGAGACAAGGACGATTTTAGTTAAAAAATTATGATTTCTTTAGAGAGGTGTTTTCTCAGAAAAACAAAATTTTTTCTACTTACAAAGTGCAGATTTTGTCATAAAGTTAGAAGTAACCGTTTTTTGATGCAACAATTGTTACTGGAAGCTATCTCTTACCACAGAATTTGCCTCTTACCAATTTCTCCTCGAAATTAAAAAATTCTTATTTTAACCGTTTTTTACATCGTGTATGTAATGCAGAAATTTTTGAAAAAATTTGTTTTCCGCGCGAGAAATACAGAAATTTTTTAAACAATTTCTGCACTTAAAAGTTATCGAGTTACAGAAACATTAGAATTTGAAACGTAAAGACAATTATAAACACAATTACATTTGGAAAACTATTCGTTTATTAGAGTCAATGAAGGATGAGAATTATAAATTAATTGGAAAGTATGTTTTGACGATTGTTAGCATAGCTGATTGAAACGAGATTACATTAACATATTCGATGCACAAGTATTCCAAGTTTACATGAATTGTTTTCGTTTTTATTTCCAAGATCCACATTTTCCACATTAGAATTCCAAGAGTTTAAATTATATTTAATAAAAGATAATTTATTCTCTCCACTAATTTATTTTAGTATTTGAGATGTGTATTTTGCCATTATACATAGTCACGAGATAGAACTACTTCATTATGAGGACACAGTTCATAATTAACTAACCAAATTCGTAGAACCGAATGTTTTGTTTATTTAGACAGTCATATTGCAGGATTTTTATCGCTGTATTCTCTTTTAATTGTAAACATTGATATTAGGTCATGAATAAACGCTTTTCCTAACCGAAAACGACATACATTAACAAACAAACAATAAACATTGTCAACAACTCATTTAAATAAACACTACGAATATATAAGAAGACGGTTAAATTTTTCTTTTGCATTTAGATTAAGTTATATCTATTTTTCTACCTGTAAATTATTTAATAAAGATACGCATTTTGTCATTATTATATTATTGTTTATAACAGAATAATTGAGTATAACAAAAATTTCTATGTCTGAACCTCGGTCCACCTCTAGAATGATATATCGATTGTTAGTTAGTACGAGGGTAGCCGTTTATATTTCGGGAATAGCAAACAAAAAAAAAATTATTATCGAAAACAGTTTTATTGCTTTTCAAAATATTCTCCTTGAAAATTAATGCACTTTTGCATTCGTTTAAACCAATCCGAAAAGCATTGCTGTCACTCTGAAGGCAGTATCTCCAAAATATAAGTTTTGAATACCTCAACTGCCTCTTCCGGCGTAGAAAACCGTTCTTCATATGTGGGAACAAAAAGAAATCACAGGGTGCTAGATCAGGGCTGTACGGCGGATGGCTCATCAATTCAATGTTTTGCCCGGTCAAATATTCAATTGTTTGAACCGACATGTGAGAGCTCACATTGTCATGGTGGAGAATGATTTGTCGTTTTCGGTTTGTTTTCCAAAAGAAGAAAGAGAAGAAGCCTAGAAGTTATTATGTAAGTGTGGAAAGAGGAGAAATAGGGAGATCGACTAAATGAAGAATTAAAACAAATAAGATCGATACACGAAGAAATAGAGTTAGACAATCAGCAGTTGAAGGATATGTTCACCAGAGCAGACAAGTAAATTTCGAAGAAGTCACAGTATTAGCCACTACGAAAAACTACATTGACGAATCAGAGAGGTCATCGAGGAAGAGAAGCATCCAAACCTCAACCGTAAAGACGGTTATAGACTCGGGAACATATAAAAGAATCTCCTACTAGAATCCGGCATGGCCAATGATTCACAACATATACCCATCAGTAAACCGAAGACAGATCTTGAGGAAGCTGGCACTATGAACAACGAAACGTCTATAAAAACTACAACATGGCGAAACCCGGCAGAAAATCGAAGTACAAGCAAATTTTTAAATAAATTTTTGGTATTTTTGCGGTTGTGGTAATATTTTACTTATTTAATTAAAAGTAAATGTCATGTCATTGATACACCTACATTTATATGAGACATATCAATTACAAGAACGTAAACAAATTCCTGCATAAATGTAGGAATATAAATTCAAGAATACTTCAATAATTAATTTTTCTTTTCTAAGAATTCAATAAACATATGTACGTAATTAAATAAATCTAAAAGTAAAACGCGGATGTATAAATATTCACTTAGGACATTCCTTAATATTTTTATGACAATATTGATGAAATGATGACTCAGCTGGTGTTCTCCATCACCACATTTGTATCGTAACTTAATGTTCACAGACAAGGAACGCACGCACACATACAATATCGCATTCAGACACGCACATCCTCTCACACCCCGTCGATTCCATATATGGCCGAGCAAGCAGAACAAGAAACCAGTTTTTGCCAATAATGGTGTTTTAAATCCAGATACGGTCGTGTCATGGTTACGGACTGCGGCTACGGTTTCTTGCTGAATCTGAACTTTCCTAGAAACTCGTCTCACCAGTACATGTTTTCTTGTCTTGGCCGACGTCCTTTCTTCATGTTGTTGTTGTAATTATTCTTCTTCATTTTCTTTCTACAACCGGTCCGAATCGGTTCACGTGACGACCAACACTAAACCTAGTTTATCTCTTTTTCTTTTATGGTACATGTAATTATAACCTTTCTGAATGAATAATTTTACTGACTATAAAAATTCGTAATAACGAAGATATTAATATTTATTATTTTAAAAATATTTAAGTCAATTTTTTATAGAATACTTAACACAGTTAGGTAAATTACATAGCAAAGAATGTTCTTCTAAATACTCAATTACACCTTATTAAACTAAAGATATACATACATCAAATGGTTCTCGCAATGAATTTTTTAGAATATTTCAATTACTTTTTTTATTAAAATATAAACATTTTAAAAAATTCGGTAAATAATTCATACATGAATAAATTACATTAAATAATGAATAGATGCTTCTAAAATATATAAAAAAAAATCAATTTTGAAGGCTTTACAATAATTATGTTACCTACAGTTTTAATTTATGTTTTAACCACTCTCAAAGACAAATTTTGTGAAGGTCATCGACATCTGTTGATCATCTTGTCACTCACATTGATGCTGTGCGAGAAATAATTGAATGAGTGTATTGATTTGGCGTAAATTTATATTTATTTTTATATATTATTGAATTTATATTTAGGTATAATTTTGTATAACATTTGAACGTGCGAAAGTTTCGCTTCAATAGTCAGATCGAGTCAAATGATGTAATAAAGCACAAGAAATTCAAGCTCGTTCAGATATAGTTTATAACGTCGTTACTGGTGATAAAAATTGGATTTATTCATACGAGCTCGAAAGAAAAAAACAATCTACCGTTTGAGGATTTTAAAGTGAGACACGCAGTTCCACCAAGCAAATGATGGCTTCTCTCTTCCGTTTTACTGGACATGTGACGACTGGAGAATCAAAGAACCGTGTAAGATAATTGGTATAACACAATTTGTCCGTCGAAGGTCACATCAATAAATAATCAAAATCTTCATCTTGGCATTATCAATACGCCAAACCGTTGACCTTTTAACCATTAAAAATGTTGAATTAATAATGACTCATTTCTTGTATACACCTGATTTATTCATTTTAACCATTAAAAATGTTGAATTAATAATGACTCATTTCTTGTATACACCTGATTTATTCATCACCTTCTGATTTTTTCGTTCTCAAAGTATAAAGAGCGATTTTTTTTCTCTGAAGTAGCTATTGAAAGATTTCTGACACTTGCTTCACAAATTGGTCCGCGCATATGCAAAAGTGCCATATATTAGTGTCGAAGATAAATACTTTGAAAAACAATACAGTCGCTTCTTCATCTTGATTTCCGGGCTGGAATCATTACTTCTGCTGCCTACGTCTTATCTCCACTTATATGGGACATCTTCGGGACTTAACTGTTGCTATAGCTTTCGTTGTTGCATTGAAACTTGTAATCATTGGGGGTAGAAAATACTGGTCAGACATGCTGAAAGCTCTTTGAACTAAGAAGTTGACAACGCCCTGTTTATGGGCAGGATGATAATGGGAAGAGCGTTTAGATACCGGTCAATGTATGTAAGTTTGCAGTAAACTATCCTAGTGAATCATCAAGACCACGATTCATCAAGACGTTTAGGAAAATCAACCTTAATGGTGAAGCTTATGGAATTGTGCTTGGAATTTAGGAAAACAAGGATGTTATTCAAGAAATTCTGACCATGCATCGAATGTTATTGACGTATCTGAACCAATACTTTGATTTTATATTGCAGGAGTATAGGATTTGTTGTTCAGATTCCTCCATAAAGATGTCAACAATAGGAGAGAGTGGAGACCCCATAGCTGCAACTAACATCTGTTTGTAGTAACTGCCACGGAACTGGAAATAGGTAGAAGTTAAGCAAGTTTAATCCCATATATAATATCTGGCAATCCTGTATCTCCAACAATCCAACCGTAAACGTAATGCTCCAGTCAACTCGTGACCAATATTGCTATATATACTTATTAGTAATACACACCAGTTTCAGTGCAACAACGAAAGCAGTAGCAGCAGTTAAACCCTGAAGATATCCCATATAAGTGGAGACGAAACGTCGGAAACAGAAGTACCCAGGACACGATTCCGGCCTGTAAATTAAGATGAAAGTATGAACAACGATTGTGGAAATCTACGAGGCAGATTATCAATACATTCGCTAAATTTTGTCTGCTTTTTATAGCATTTCCAGAAATTTCTCAGCAGCTCTCGTATGTTAGAAATATTATATGTAGTCACGATAATTAGGCATGAGAACAGGCGTGTACTAATCGCATTGTTATAAAATTAATTACTAAGCGTGTAATATAAATATAATCTATGGTTTCTGTGAAATATATTAAATAAATTGCTTTTGCAAGAACATATTAATTAATTATGAATTAGTTTCCATTTGATCTTTTAGAAGACAATTTGCATTTTTTAATCTATTAATTTTTATTGATTTCAATAAATTTAATTTTCTTATTTTCTATCTGGAATATGATACTATAAATTCAAGGCCGAATTTTTTCTTAATTCATTTAAAAACAGTATTCATTTATTTTTTTAAACGACCTTCCTGTTTGGCTAAAATATATTTTAAGGCAAATACGTGCAACTTTGAAAAGCAATTTACTTTCTTGTTGTATATATAGTAATATGGAACACTAATGCAGTATTCCTTGACTCTCTGAACCCCACATGATCAATAAAACTGAAAAAAAAATATTTATTAGAACAAATGTTTTGACATTTAACATTTGTCAGTTTCAGCTCACTTTTGAAAATCTAAGAAGCCGATTGTAGTTTACTTTCAGGACTCACGCGAAGTCTTTGTACACAAATGTTCATCGTACAGGTAATGTGAACAAAATGATGTATTTGATACACCGTGCTTGTCTTCAATTGCAATTTTGGCTGAAAATGGTTGGTTACAGTGCAAAATCTTAATATTATTTATATTTGGCATGTAGTAACTTTGACATAGACTTACTTGTTATTAAGTAAAGAAAGTACTTTGTCTTCAATCTTTGTCGAAGCGTTTCTTAGACTTGAAACGAATGGTAATAATCTTATTACATGCTAGAATAATAGTACTGGTATATTTAATTCAACTACTTCTGTGGAAGAATTCATAAAAGATTCAATAATCGAAACAGCAAACGGTATTAAAATAATTAAATTTATGACTTTTAATTAACTTTGATTTAACGTTCTCAATCCCACAAACTATTGTGATATGCGCAAATGATACTAAAACACCAGATGGAAACTTTTGAGGTCTATAAGGTGGATATGACACAGATGCCTTAAAAGTGCAAAGTGTTATATGATCATGTTAATTATTTAACTATGATATACGAGGGTGATTTGAGAGCGTGGTTTTTAAAATGTTGGCAATACTCACCATGACGAATATACTGTCAAAATTTCACTTAAATCTGTCAAATAGATAAGATTTTATAACCTTTTATGTATATTATTCTGTACTTTTTGTGTTGACTTGGAGAAAAAAGAATTTCGTGTATTAATCAAACATTACTTTTTTATGTGGAAAAGGCATCAAATAAATTGAATAAAAGTTACATCAATATTACTGTGAATCTACTCTCCATGGAATGATTTGTAAGTAGTTTAATGCTTTAAGAGTCGTATGGGCACAGAAGATGTTGAACGTCTGACGTGTTCATTGTAAACATCTCAACCGAACGGGTACCCTACATTTTCCATTAACATTTAAATATGAACATGTTAATCACAAGATGGATGGCGTTTGCTTACTATTGAGCAAATGTGATCTCGTGTTACAATTTCAAATGGTTATGTTGCTAAGTTCAAACGAAATACAAGGAAATTTGTCGTCGAAATCTCACCGTAGATGAAACCTGGATATATTTTATACTCCAAAGATAAAAACACAGTCAAAACACGGTTTCCTTTGGCCATGATTTTTTCCGATTCGAATGGCGTAGTCTTCACTGACTATTTACAGAACAGACGTATAACTGCCCAATATTTTGCTGATATACTGACACGTTTCTTTCCCGAACTGAAAAAAAAACGACTGCGTTTGTTCAGGAAAAAAAATAGCGGCTAAATTTGTCGAAAGAGTAAACAAATTGTTGACTTATTCACTTTATTAACCAGGTCTGGTTCTAAGTGACTTTTTTATTGATCCCATACTTGACAAAATGGCTTGGTGAAATAGCTTCGCGACAAATGAGGAGGTGATAGCTGTAATGATAATATATTTTGCAAGCCTCCGAAAGATTGCTTTTTAGACAAATTGAAAAGATGCTGGGCTAAATGTACAGGTAATTATGTTAAAAAATAAAATGTTTTTTCCACCCTAAAATAAGTATTAATTGAAAAGTTACTCTCATCTCAAATAATCCATATAAACCATTACTTCAACTGGTTCAGAATACTTTAATGACGAAATTGTAACAATTATATTCCCAGTTTATCCGCAAACTTTGAAAAGATTCTTCAATTTATGTGTATAAGGAATTGCTTATTTTGTTACGATACTTATTGGATTTCTAAATGAAAATATTGAAGAAGAAAATATATTCTCCAGATTTTCCTCTTTAATTTCTCATTTGTAAAACATGGATCGACGGATTAATTATGGTTTAAATAGATATGTAGTAAGTAACCTTGAAGTGTGCCAGTTTCACTATCAACTATTTATTATTTCTTTAACCATAAAATGCTTGGGACATTCTTTCAGTGAAACAATTACCACGAAAAATTAAATAAAAACATCTTCTGGAGTTATTGAATACTTAAAAGAACACATACTTACGTGGTTTGTTCAAAAGAAAAGGTGAATTTTGAATTTTCGCAAGGTGTGTACATTCGATTATCGAAATTTTTTTTTGTTATGTTGGTACACATGTGTTAGTCATATGTTGGCATTATCAGCCAATTTGGATTAGTAGTTTGTTGTTGACAACTGAAAAGCTTAGTCACGTTTGTGTGTTCTTCGATTTCTGACTTTTGAAAAAAATGGATTAAAGAATATGTACTAGATTTTGCGTTAAAAATGGAATAAAGTGCGTCAAGACACTTGAAATGTTGACTGCGGCATTCGGCGAGTCCACTTTGTCTCAAAAAAGTGTTTATAAGTGGTACAAGCGCTTTACAGAAGGCCTAGAAAATGTACTCCAAGATCGATCAAATGTGAAGGTTTTGCTCACTATTTTCTTCGATTACAATGGCGTGGTGCATCATGAGTTCTTGCCAACAGTTCATACGGTTAATAAGGAATACTACAAGGAAGTTATGCAACGTTTGCGTGAAGCAATACGGCCCAAACGATCGGAATTGTGGAAAAAAAATCATGGATTCTGCATCACGGTAATACATCAGCTCACACATCAATGCTTGTTCGTGATTTTTTGGCCAAAAACAACACCTTAATCATGCCTCAACCACTTTATTCACCAGATTTGGCTCCCTGCGACTTTTTCTTATTCCCAAAACTGAAGAGACCAATGAAAGGAAAGCGTTTTGCCACAATTGATGAGATAAAGTCGGAATCGAAGAACGAGCAGATGTCCATACCGAAAAGCGCATTTCAGAAGTGCTTCGAGGATTGGAAGAAGCTCTGGCATAAGTGCATTATATCTGAGGGGGATTACTTTGAAGGAGACAAAATGGATATTGATGAATAAATAAATACTTTTCAAAAAATTCAAAATTCACCTTTTCTTTCGAACACACCACGTATGTTTATAACCGGTATTCTCTAAAAATAAATTTCAACAAAACGAGCAGCCTTACTGAGAGAAAAAAGACAAAAGTTTATTTTAACTGAAGAAAATTTTAACAATTATATTACGAGTTTATCAATAAACTTTGGAAAGATTCCTCAATTCATGTGTAGAAAGAATTGTTTAATTTGTTACGATACGTACTAGATTTCTAAATGAAAATATTGAAGAAGAAAATATATTCTCCAGATTTTCTTCTTTAATTTCTTTTTCCTAAAATATGGGTCGACGGATTAGTTACGGTTTAAATTTATATGTAGTAAGTAACCTTTAGGATTTCTGGTTTCACTTATCAGCTATTTATTGTTTCTTTAACCAGAAAATGTTTGGGACGATCTTTCATTAAAACAATTACCCCGAAGAATTTAGTAAAAACATCTTCTGGAGTTATTGAATACTTAAAAGAACACGCACTTATGTTTATAACAGGTATTCTGTGAAAATAAGTTTCAGCAGAATGAGCAGCCATACGGAAAGAAAAAAGACAAAAGTTTATTTTGATTTGGAACGATTAAACATCCTGGTGCTCCTCAAGTAAATATTTAAATTCGTGCTTGTATATTTACATTCTGGAGCGAATATTTTATGATAAAAATCGCCAACGCTATTTTGGAAAACAGCAGTAAATACATGTATACTTTCAGATGAAATGGATTTGGAGTAAGTTTAGCAATATATCTAGTTTATTATTATGAATATTATCTGAGAGTGACCTTGGTTATAAATAATTTTACGAGCGCGCTAACGTGCGGTGTACATACGTCAAAAAGTTCGTATTGAAAGTCAGTGCTTAAGACGAAGCATAGTGTCAATGACTTTTATGCTAAAAAAAGAGGGCCATAATTTTCTACTTTTAAATAATATATACATACAGACGGGGATTCATGACTCTTCATTTCCGTATAATAGGATTGATTTTAAATTACTATTATTATTTTTATATTATTATTATTATTATTATTACTTTATCACCGTTGAATCGACGAAAGAACGAATAATATCCTGTCATGTTGTACGTAATGACGTGATATTGATTATACATTATGCAAAGTAAACAACATTGTCTCCTGACACTTTTTATTACTTCCAGCGAGTGTCCAGATAAGTCGCGCCCAAATGACGCAATTCTTGCCAACGAATATTAATTTATTCATAAATAGTTGCCGGTACATATTTATTCATGACATACTTTATATTTCAAACACATTTTTAATTTTTTTTTTCTTTTATCACTTATATCCCAATTAATAATTCATGACATAATGCAGCCTGTTGGCGCTAAAGAATTTAAGTCTCACGCATTATTAATAAGAACTCTATCAATTTTTATGGAGTAAGTTTGTTTTTTCCACTTTCTTGTAATGTTAATTACGTATTCACTATCAATTTGGCATCGTCTGTATTGGTATGTTGTTTTTGATTCCTTTACAAATTTGTGGTGTATTAATCAGATGACTTTTGTTGATTTCTAAATCAAAATCTTTTTTTTAATGTTCATCTAATCTATATTCTTCAAAAACGAAAGGTTAAATATAAGTCAACACTTAAACATATTTGAATTTCAAGTTATTTGAATTTTTTATTAGCTATTATTTGGATTGTTATTTATAGAAGGACGGATCAGTCATTACTGAGTCTAGACAAAAAAAAACAAACTTTTTGGCGAAACGTTATTTTATTTCTCAACCTTTTCACCTTGCAATTCATTGCATCGAGTCCATTAATATTTAAGTCTTTACATTCCTTTAGAAAAATACACTTTATCGAACTGTTCGAAATATGTGTTAGTTTCAGCGATAACTTCCTCATTCGACTCTAATCTGAAGAATAAGCTAGATGCAGAAGCAGTTCGAAATGTAGTTCATGAATTTTTGCCACTGAAGCAGTCGAAGCGTGAACACATGCATTATCTTGAATAAAAAGTAATTGTTTCTTCTTTGAGGGTAGCCTTTTGCGTTGTATTACTTATTTACTTTGTATATGGATTCTTTATAGTACTCGTACGATACAGAGTATAAAATGTTAGTTGAAAAAAATATAGAATACGAGATATAAAAAAATGCCTATATAAAACAAAATATAACAATATTAACTGGGTGACCATTCAACTGCACTTGAAGTACATCGTACAAAGTTCTGAGGTATCCTAAATAAGTGCTTTCTATACCTTGAGAATCCATAGTCACAACTCAAAGATTCTACCCTATCCCATCGATATAATGTGCAAATGTAATTCAACTCTACCTAAACAGCGGTGTAGTTGGTGTTTATTGAAACCAGTAGTAGTAGTCTTGCGCTGTAGAGGGTCTCCATATCTCACTCCTCCACAGCATTGTAGTTGTTTGCAAACTCAGTAACTGTCCTAAGGGGGAAATGTCGATTTCAAATGTGGACGTTCCTCATTAAAGAGGGAAATATCTTCATGGATTGGTAAGTTATCATTAGATATAAGTGGGTAGATAATTCTCAGGACAGTGAGCCAGCAGGTGTTGATCTTACAGCTCTCGTTAGAATGTTCATCGTGATGTGATTCAACTGGGTGTCTATTTTTGGAAGCATGTAAGCTATTTGGCCAAATGGGCACGCAATATTCTGCCACCGAGTATGCTAAAGCTAGTGGTCCGGTTCGCAAAAGAGCTGCGTTAGCGCCCCAGCTTATGGAGACAAGTTTGGTAATTAAATTGTTCATTCTGAGTTTACCGGCCACGTTTATGATGGATGTTTAAATGTTAGACTGCGCCAACAGTCACTCATAAATATTTGGAGTAATTATTATGTTCGAGAGATATGACATTGAAAGTTATATTTAAGCTACCTCTTGCGCATTGATTTGTTTTTCTTTGTTGCATTGCATCGTACAATTGATCCAAAACTAAATTCTTTTCTTGAATATTTAGTTACTACTGATTTGTTATTATTTTTTGGTGTTCCAGTCTTATTTCTCATCTTGTAAGGAATAATAAATAAAAAGTTTCTTTACAACATTACATAGTGCAATTTCAAATGGTTAAAATAAAAAAACAAACACTTATACGTGTCGAGAGTCTTTTAAGTTTTGCATAGTGGGACATAGAGGGCGCCACTAATCAAATACCAGCACTAAAAATTAACATCCATCTTTAGATAACCTAAATCCAAAGCTTCAGTGCGATGCGTGTGGTGTTGTAGCTACAACGAACTGTCAAAGTTGACAAGTTAGTTGAAAAATGGCATTAAAACGAACAGTTTCTCTACAAGATCAAAAAACTGTTACTGCCGATTGATATACAACCTTCTGTTTGCCGCAAGTCATCGCTGAGCTTTGAAAAACCAACTCCGAACGACGAATCATCCTCCACCAAGACAATGCAAGTTCACACACAGCACGCAAGACAATTGAATCTTTAACGCAACAAAATGTCGAATTGTTGGACCATCCTCCGTACAGTCCAGACCTAAATCTCAACGATTTCTTTACCTTTCCGAAAATCAAGAACAGACTGCGTGGTCAAAGGTTCTAGACGTCAGAAGAAGCAGCCGATGCCTTCAAAAACGAAATTTTGACTGTATCAACAAACGAGTAGAACAACTGCTTCCAGAGTTGGTTCGAGCGCATGTAAAAATGCATTGATCTTCGTGGAGAATACTTCGAAAAACAACGAAGGCTTTAAAAGCTATCTATTTTATTCCAGTTTTACATGCAAAACTTAGAAGACAACCCACGTATCGATGTAGAAGAGGCATGTACAAATTCTGTTGTCATGTTTTTCAACATTATTTCAATTTGGTATGATAATGGCGAAAACTCATAGATTCTGATTGTTGTACTCCATTGTGTAAATTTAATATTTCTAAATTGTCGAAAATAATTATTTGTAAAACTTTCTAAAGAACGTTTTGTATTTTAATATTACAAATATAATATTTTGTCTCAGTGTAGGTGTATTATTAAAATATCTCATGCGTAACCTTTTACTTCCTAATTATTCTCTAAAAATAATTTTTTATGAAAAGCCCGAGTATTGTGAAGAATTTTACTGCGATTTTTAATTCAAACATCCTGTAGAATATATTATAATAGAAAGAACTTTCGAATGTCTAATAAATGACATAATTAATAGTGGTAATCTCTCACATGCAACAGAACTGTTCGACCTGCATCCCAGCAGCGTTTTACAATAATCCTGTTATGATGCTCCGGTCACCGACCTTTAATATTATGCAGTGACAACAAATGAAAATCGCACAAAATTCTTGCACATTATGCACCGCTCGCTATTGTTCATTTTATGTTTCCAAATGACTTTGTGTAATATTTTCACACATAGTGCTTACGCATATATTTTTCTATTAATTATTAATATTGTACTACGTAAATTGGTAGATGTATAGTACATTTGTTATTAAGAAGACTATGAAATTTAGTTTTTAATAAACGACCTCCAGCGCGTTATTGTATAAAAAATCGAAAGTACATTACTTCATAGCAAAATACTTGTGTGAATAGCGATTTTCATTTCCAAGGTTGTCCATTTAATTATTTTAAATTCATAATTACATTCCATAAATCGTACTAGTCTTTATGCACACGTTTATGTACGTAATAAAGTTATTATAAGAATGACTTGCGAATAAAATGCAACAAATAACTGCTGCTATTTTTACAACAGAAGATGGGATATTCTTATAATGTCGAGTCAAACCATTAGCTGGTGATTCATTTATACGACGGGATATTTTTATGTAATCTACATAGGCATAAAAAGACAGAGCAATAAAAAAGAAATGTTTTTCTACATACACTGAATGTCTTATGACATTATTGCCACAGCTGGAAGATGTGTTACCGAAGCAATTTGAAGTTAAAATTGTCTAATTAACATATGCCAAAAACTCTATCGTAATTGAGCTGCAACCATTAGTAGCTCTAGATAACTCTATTAATGCAAGTATTATTAACCGCTGCAAAAAAATCTGAATGACAATTATTTAAAAATAGTCGATTTATTGAATTAATTGCTCAAAATGTCCAATCAGTTACTGTATACAAAGGGTACTAGGAAAGTTTAGGGTTTGGTATTTATGGTTTAAACATATACCAGTGCTTCGAAGAAATGATTCTTGCACTAGGTAATGTTTGTCCACATCGCACAATGATATTCAGGTGGTATAGAGAATACCAAAGGGGAAATTTAACTGTGGAGGATGCTGAGAGTCTGGGAAGGCCACGAACGTCAGTTAGGGACGAAAACGTTACTACTGTGAGGAAAATGCTTGGCGAGGACAGGCGAGTGACCTATTAACAGATAGAGGGTACTTCAGGTCTAAATGCACCAGCAATTCGTTCGATTCTGCATAATCATTTGCGCGTGAAGAAACTTTGTTCTCTCTGGGTGCCGCATCGACTGACTGAAGAGCAGATCACACGACGTGTGACTTGGTGCCGGGAGATGCTAATAAAGTTTAATAAGGAACAATCTCGGCATGTGTACAACATCGTGACAGGTGACGAGACTTGGCTGTACTATTACGATGTGCCAACCAAAGCTCAAAACAAAGTTTGGGTCTTTGATGATGAGGACACACCCGTAATTGTCAGAAAATCCCGAACTGTAAACAAGAAAATGATAGCTGTATTTTTCAACTCGAGTGGAATTGTGGAACGCGTCGTTTTGTACACACAGAAGACAGTCACAGCTAAGTGGTATACTGAACAGTGCCTGCCTAAAGTCATTGGATCTATGAAGAACCTGCGACCAAAGTCAAGAATGGACACCTGGTTCCTGCGTCACGATAATGCTCCAGCTCACCGCGCCAAAACCTGCACCGACAGCATTGAAACTTCTCGAGCACCCTCCCTATAGTCCAGATCTTGCTCCCTGCGACTTTGCACTGTTCCCGCATGTGAAAATGAAGCTAAGAGTGAGGCGGTTTTCCAGTGATGAGGACCTTCTGCGGGCTTGGACAACGAGTGTGCTTTACTCCCTAGTGAAACTTGGCAGAACTGGTATAAAGATTGGTTTCGGAGGATGGAGAGGTGTATTGAGTATAGAAGAAATTACCTTGAAAAAATTAAATAAACAAAGCTGTATTGCAAAACTTTCCTAGTACCCTTTGTATACCAGATCGATTGAATGCAGTCATTAAATCCAAAGGAGAACTTCAGAACGTGTCAAGGTTTAACAAAATATGAATGTAATATCTTCAATGAGGCATAAATAAGTATTTTGCATTAGTAATATGTATCTGTTTTTATTTTATTTCTATAAAATAAAGTAATTAACAATAAATATTATATACTGCTTGCCTTGTATACTTATATTTCTAAAGACATAGTTTGTTAACATTATATTATATGTAAATATGCAAAAATTATTAAATGTAAGCATATTTTATGCTTATAACATTTTTCGTGCAAATGAAGTACTGACATTAATCTGTAATTATAATGATTTATTCTTGCGGGCGTCTTTTTTTTTAATTATACGCTCCAAAACAACCGTACATCCCCTTAAATTCCGGGGTTAAAATACTGAAGAAGGAAAATGATTTTAAATGTAGATTAGGGTTTTGGCAGCGCACCATACTAACGTAACACTCGACAAGGTAACCTGCTCGTGTCCTATAGAATGGATTTATTCACAAATGCTTTGCGAAGAAAATTAATCCTAATCACGAAGGGGTTGGTTAATTTCTAAATACAATGGGTAACCTTTGCTCTAGACCTGTAATAATAAAATTCATTTGAAGATAAAGTGTATAATATCGGGTCTGTTGGCCTCGACGTGTTATTAAATATAAAGGGGTCATTGTAGAACAGAAACTAAATTTAATCAAATAGAAATGTAAATAATTTTCTTTCGTGAGTACATTCTGGACTCAAATATTTATAGTAACTGCAAAAAACAATATGTTGCAATTTTAACTAAAATTTAAATTTATAGTATGCGGAAGTGTTACAGGAATAAATACGGGGGTTGTTCTTTTAATGTTGAACCTAATGCAATAAAGCACAATATACATTATGCACGATTAGAAACGCTGCACATCAACAGAATTACGTGTATAAGAATGACAAATATCACTTGCTTAAAATACCTAACCACATATGGCAATTACTAGTATTTTTACCATCATTATGATTGCAGCGTCGACATTTTCCATTTTCTCATCTTAGTGTCCATATACCGTCTTATTTATTACTTTTTCTATTATTATTGATAATCAGCTGATACTTAGTTTATACTTTAGAAGTAAAGGGTTTTCCAATAAGGACTTGACAACTTTTTTTCAAAATAAAATGCAGACCATTTGAGATATTTCAAAAACTTTATTATCGGGTTGAAGTACAATCAAAACATTTATGAATGGAACTCGACTTCGTTCATATGGCCACCGCGGGCACGTTTGCAGCGGTCGATTCGTTGGACCCAATTTTCAATGACTCGGCCACACAATTCGGCCGAAACGGCTGCTATTTCGCGTTCAATTTTGGCTCTGAACTCTTCCAACGTTGTCGACTTGTTGGCATAGACCAATGACTTGATGTAGCCTAAAAAGAAAAAAGTCTAGAGGCGTTAAATCGCACGAACGAGGCGGCCAATCGACTGGTCCATTTCTTGAGATAGCACGCTCATCAAACTTACTCTTCAATAAATCGATTGTAACGTGTGCTGTGCGGCTTGTGGCACCGTCCTGCTGAAATCACATGTTGTCCAAGTCCATATCTTCCAATTCGGGCCCAAAATAATCGGTAATCATGGCGCGATAGCGATTACCATTCACAGTAACGTGACGATCATTATCGTCAACGAAAAAATATGGCCCTATGACGCCGCCGGCATGCAAACCGCACCAAACAGTTATTTTTTGTGGATGAAGTGGTGTTTCATGAAGCACATGTGGATTTTCACCCGACCAATAACGCATATTTTGCTTATTGACGAATCCATTGAGCCAAAAATGAGCTTCGTCACTGAAAATGATTTTGCAATGAAATTGATCATCTTGGCGCATCTTTTCCAGAGCCCAATCAGAGAACGTACGTCGCTTCAAATGGTCCATCGGCTTCAATTCTTGAGTCAGCTTGATCTTGTATGGGTGTAAACCAAGATCCTTACGCAAAATTCGCCATAAAGTGGTCTGGGCGATGCCCAACTCTTGAAAACGCCGTGGAATTGACTGATTTGGATCATTTGCTACGGACGTTTCAACGACAGCGATATTTTCGACACTTCGACCAACCCGTTGTCTCACTGGCACGGCAACATCACACGACAAATATGTAGACTCAAATTTTTGCACTAAACTTGTTACTGCCTGTCTACTAGGGCGAGAATTACGACCGAAAATCGGAGCTAACGCTCTTAAAGTAGCGGTCACCGGCTCCGAATTTCTGTAGTAAATTTTTATAATTTGCAGACGTTGTTCGTTCCTGTACTTTACCATGATGAAAATGTTAAGTTTACTGAATAAATTGACAGTGACAGTTCGATGATTAGTGAAAGGGTGCGTTCACAAATTGAATTAAAAGTTGTCAAGTCCCTATTGGAAAACCCTTTATATACGAGGAATATTTTTTTCAACCCACGAATGCGCTGCTAAAGTGACTAGGCGAGAGGCAGGAATCAGATTTGCACGTGGCGCAACTGCGTAATCCTCCCACCATAATGTCTGCGACTGCCAATACACCATTTGGAGCTGAGTTACATTCCTCTTAATATGATCAGTATAATTGATTCTTCGCCAAGGAGCGTCACTTGTTTATTTACAGGCAGAAGGAAATATCGCTATTGAAATTCATCACAGTGAGTAGCACATATAGTGTAAGTACAAAGATAGCTGAACTAACGTTCACGACGAACGTTAACAAGGACGCCATTCTGCCGCTAGAAAAGACCTCGTTCGCTGAGTTAACCAAGTGATTGGGGGAAAACGGAGGTTTAACATTAGCTTGTGGATTTTCCGAAAATTTCAAGGTTAGCTTTGAAAGCAATAGTATCGCACTTTTGTGCACCTTGATTTTGTCCGTTGAAAATTTTATCAAAATTTCAAGGTTAGCTTTGAAAGCAATAGTATCGAAACACTTAGGTTACTGACAACTTTGTGCACCTTGAGATCCTAAAATGCTGTCCGTTGACTACAAAACACGGCGCATAGCCCTTAGTCTTTAACTTTCTCACACGTTACGTTGAAGATGGAAAGAGTTTTTGAAATTAATCGTGACTGGATGAAACTTGGACTTTTTATTACAATCTATATTCGAAAAATCAATCCAAACAATGGGATGCAGACAAACTTTCAGAATAAACAGATAAAAAAACAAAAACTACAAAGAAATATTCAGCAACAGAAAGGTAATGGCTAACATTTTCTGGAATCAGAAATGTCTAGTGCTTGTTGAGTTTATCGATCACTGCAAACGAGTATTGTCAGGCGAAACAAAAGAATAAACATACTATGTGCAATTTAAATAAAAAGTGTTTGAGCATTCAGCGTATTGTCCAGACCTAGCGCGGAATTACTTTTATCTTTTTAGACAGCTGAAGATAAGTCTGGAAGGACAAAGTTTCTGTACCACCGAAGATCTTCAAGATGATGTGAAGCCTTAAATCAAGATTGCTAAAAGCGTTTAATATCAATACTGCCATCTGTAGCTTTATAATATATGCTTGTTATAAATAATATGGCCAGCATTATATACTTCTTTCCCGTCGCATTGTTTTAGTTACTCAAGAGTTATGTTCCGTATTAATTAGCTATCTTTTGATTATTGTTCAGAATATTACTGTAATTCATTATAGTAATTAACGAGCATATAATTTCGAATTTTGTTATTGTGCTTATTGTTTTTTGTCCTTGAGACGCCATGCGGTTTGTTTAAAATACTCTAAAAACGTCTTCCTCTAATATAGCCAACTTTAGATGGTTCAGTTTAGTGAAAAGAAGAGATTCACTGTTGGATGTGAAATTGTGCATTTTATTCTAGAAAGCAATTTTTCTTACAACGTTTGCTGGAATAATCTAATTTATCAATTTATTAAATTAGTTGTTGAGGAAATAGTACAGTCAATAATTCCACTATAGATGGGAGTACGACGTCTCAGCGATCTTTTTTTATAGACAAACATTTAATCTCGAAAATTGCTCTGCATCCAACGAAGGTAGGAATATTGTATCATTTTGCTATAATCGATCT
This sequence comes from Dermolepida albohirtum, assembly GCA_031893035.1. NCBI lineage: Eukaryota > Metazoa > Arthropoda > Insecta > Coleoptera > Scarabaeidae > Dermolepida > Dermolepida albohirtum. The sequence goes on along the minus strand of JAVIWB010004020.1, from coordinate 48,301 downwards.
AATTGTAGTCTTTCCTTTCTCTTTTTATGTAACACTAGGGTCCTCTTACGGACGATTTAAATTGTACCCTCTGAACTGGACACGTGTTACCAGGCCAGACAAAGGGGTGTATTAAGCTATAAATGCCCACATTGATTCAGAGAGGAGAGAGTACGGAAACAGTCAGTATCATACCCTAACTTTGTATCGCTCAGTCAAGGTACGCGAGGGGCATGTTTTTGTCAGTTCCATTTTCAGGAGGATTATCAAATTGATTGTGTTCTTTTGTTGAGCTAGTAATTTATTATTTAATTCATTAAACAGCTGCAATATTTTATTAATTTATTACAAATTTAATTATTGTACTTAGTACTTTAATGAATTCATTAAGCAGCTGGAATATTCTATTAATTCATTACATACACTACAGGCCATAAGTGATTGATCAGTAGATGAAATTTAAAAAAAACATGCACGCTTAGTGAAACAAAACGTATATTTCTACAAAACTATAAACAGTTTTCCTTATAAAATAAAATAATTTCAACATATTCTGTAGAATTTCTTATCATATTCGACTTTCGTCGAAGTATCCACCTCTGCGCTTAATGATTTCTTTACAAATATTAGGCAACCGCGATACAAATTTCTGGAGCGTATCCATTGGTAAATTATTCCACATCCTTGTAAGTTGCTCTCAAAGCTGTTTCTGCGATTATGGACAGCTTTCTCTCACGTTTCTATTTAATTCATCCCACAGTAATTCGATAGGGTTGAGATCGGGTGATTGTGGTGGCCAAATCATATTTATCAGCACCCCTTCCTCCTCTTTTTGATTCACATAGTTTTTACAAAGTTGGGAAGTGTGTTTGGGATCATTATCTTGTTGTAGGTGAAAACCTTCACCAATTAACCTTAATCCAGACGGAATTGCATGTTCCTCCAAAATCTTCAGGTACCCCTTTTTTTGTTAAAATGCCTTCAATGCGGTACAAATCTCCGGCACCATCAAAGGAAAAGGATCCCCAAACAAGCACAGAACCTCCCCCATGTTTAAGAGTTGGCACTACACATTCGGGTAACATCCTTTCACCCACTTGTCTTCAAACGAAAACTCGTCGATTACTACCAAACACTTGGAACTTTAACTTCTCTGTCCATAACACCTGCTTCCACATTTCCATGTCCCAGTGTTGATGGTCCTGGGCCCATTGTAACCGTTTTTTACGATTTCGTGGATTCAATAATGAATCAAGCTGCAATACGCCCATGTAGTCCCGCCATTGTCAAACGTCGTTTTACAGTAGTCAGTGACACCGGCTTTCGACGGCCTTCATTCAGCTCTTCTCGAAGCTGAGGAGCTGTGAGGCGCCTAGTTCGTTTTGATAGTATTTTTAGGCGCAAATCCTCTTGTCTGGTAGTTACCTTTAAATTAAACTTTTGGGCTATTTGCCGCAGTGAAAATTTTTCACCATGTAGCGTTATTATAGAACTACGAGTTTCTGGGTTAAGTTCCTTTCTTTTCGGTATTTTTATAAGTTACTTTTACGTCTGTTCTCAAATACTCGTATTGCAACTTACTCGGACAAATGCTGCACGAAAACTAATTTTTAAATTGCTAAATAGTTTACTATAAATTCCTAATACCATTATAATAATATTACGTTGTAAACCCTATTAAATTTATTGGGGTATATAAAATATTTCTATTAAATAGACGCCATAAAACTATTAAAAGGATTTACAATATTTTTCGGAAACAAATATATTTATCTAATTTATAATAATAATCCGAATAATCCTTCTCAGAATTACATTTACAACTGCTATTTTAATTATTCTCACCAAAACAGGTAAAAGTCTAAGGGATGTGTCTAAAATACAAGTGTTTTGTTATTTATGATAAGTGATCCCTCACTTATGGCCTGTAATGTATTTAGTTATTGTACATAGTCATACATAGTCACTAAGTAGCAGAAGTATTTTATTTATTCGTTACATATTTAATTCATTTTGGCTACTTGTCTCATTAAGCAGTTGCAATTACTCATCATTCTATTACCTATTTAATTACAGAACGTAGCCATTGTATTCATTGGACCAGCTGAGACAATCCCTTAACTCACTATTTTTCTCCTAGTTTAAAACTATCATTAATGGTTTGCATTTATTATTATTTTGTTATTGATGGACATTATCCTGCCTTTGTTTCGACGTATGAGGGTCTGCTTGCTAGGCACAATTTTGATTCTCTTGGTATACGCGGGTAGTGGCAGCTAGTGGCGATTTTCTTTATAAATTAATAAATAATTTTATTGATTCTTCTGTGCTGTTGAGCCAGGTTGATTTCCTCGTGCCTAGTTTTGACACTAGATCATCGACAACCTTCTCAACAGCTAGGGCAAGAATCAATGTTCTGTACAAGGCTCCACTGGTACATATATCCAGAAATGCCAATGTATTATACGAGGATTCCTTTCGTTAATTTGCCTCTATTATTGTTCGTTCAGTTTTTTTTTAAATGACTTGGATTACATTATTATAAGTGTGTATACTTTTTGTTAATTGGACTCTTATTTTTCTTTGTATTACATTAACTGCACCTAATTTTGTTTTTAATTTTAATTTTATTTTAAAGTGCATTATGTCCTGTAAATGGCCTGTGTAACTGTTGGGCATTAAAGATTATTATTATTACAATTTATTGTGTATGTATGTCCGCATATATGTAGGTTGAATATTTTAACTGTGCATATTATGTAACACTGGATACATATTCAGGAGGAAATATTGATTCAATTTGTCAATATTATTAGTTTGGAACACTGTTTTTCTGAAGCCCGGTCTTGTACTGTCCGTTATTTGTTTTCTTTTTGTTAATTATTATATTATTGCGGTAGATAAATATGGTACCTATTGTTTCTCACATTTATGACTATTATTACCATAATTTGCTGCCTCGTTAACTATGTTTACATTAATACGTATGACCACGTGCTTCAGCATTGGCAGTCACTTCTAAGTGATGCAATACCGTGGTACCCTCTAAGAACTTTTATATAGAAACCCGCCTACTCTCCAAATTAACTGACCAGTTTCATCCTTAGAAGTCCCTTGGAATTCTGGTAAGCAAAACGAGCTTTTGCGACAAAAATCTACGGTTTGTACATTATGGCGTAACAAAGGGTAAAAATTTAGCTTTACTTTCATTACATATAAAAGTACGTCATATGATTCTTCTAACTATTTACTTCCTTCATTATTGCGCGAAACAAATTATATATGACTAAATCATTCAATATGTATTATATTAAGTATACATACATACATATATAGCTCCATTCTTCGAATAGATTCCTTATGTATCATAACAAAACTTATTAATTTATTATGTAATGTCAAAGATAAAATACGTGCTGGAATTTTAATTATTTTCATCGTAGTGTGCAACGGAAATATAAAGGAATTACTCAGTTGATAATTTTCACACGTGACTTAGTACACGACGTGTACGTTATGAGTCATGCATTACGCATGAGACACTATATTGCAATGATATGTCTATGTTTATGATAGATTCATGCATTAGACATCCAAATAAACGTTAATGTTGACAATTACTATTCACCATGCTACAAATAATTATCAATTATGCCAACTGAATGGATGTTTTTAATTACTGACAAAAGATCACCAAGCAAATTAAGAAAAAATACCTTCTAAGAAAATAACATAGATTAAGAGGAGAGAGAGAGAGAGCAGCATAAAATCTACGTACTGGTTAAAGTTAGAAAATATCGAGATCAATTAAAGATATATACATAAATAATTCCAAGAATATATTTGAAAAACTTAAAAAGCTGAAGCATTAAATAAACAGTTTGTTTAGTGTATCAAATCTACTTCCTTAGTTAAATCTGAAATACAATACAAAGGGTACTAGGAAAGTTTTGCAATATGACGCAACAATGAATCGTGGGAAGTTGCTTGATGCTGCATGTTGAGACATGTTCATACGCGCATACTAGTCGCCGCGCCATGTCGATGGGCTCAGTTATTCATTAGCAGTGAGAGTGTACAGTGCTTGTGGTGGCATGGTGGTCACGAAATGGGATAAGGGCAGCTTTGCGTTATAATTTCGTGCGTGGTTTAAACATAGACCAGTGCTTCGAAGAAATGACTCTTGCACTAGGTGATGTGCTGAGAGACCGGGAAGGCAGCGAACGTCAGTTACGGAAGAAAACGTTACTACTGTGAGGAAAATGCTTGGCGAGGACAGGCGAGTGACCTACAAACAGATAGAAGGTACTTCAGGCCTAAATGCACCAGCAATTCGTCCGATTCTGCATGATCATTTGCACGTGAAGAAACTTTATTTTCTCTGGGTGCCGCATCGCCTAACTGAAGAGCAGATGACACGACGTGTGACTTGGTGCCGGGAGATGTTTAATAAGGGACAATCTCGGTATCTAATAATATCGTGATAGGTGACGAGACTTGGCTGTACTATTACGATGTGTCGACCAAAGCTCAAAACAAAGTTTGGGTCTTTGATGATGAGGACACACCCGTAGTTGTCAGAAAATCCCGATCTGTAAAGAAGAAAATGCTGTATTTTTCAAATCGAGTGGAATTGTGGAACGTGTCATTTTGGACACACAGACGACAGTCACAGCTAAGTGGTATGCTGAACAGTGCCTGCCTAAAGTCATTGGATCTATGAAAAACCTGCGGCCAAAGTTACACAAAGGACTTTCTGAGGGCTTGGGACAACGAGTATGCTTTACTCCCTGTGAAACTTGACAGAACTGGTTTAACGATTGGTTTCGGAGGATGGAGGGGTGTATTGAGTGTAGAGGAAATTACTTTGAAAAAACTAAATAAACCAAGCTGTATTGAAAAATTTTCCTAGTACCCTTTGTAATAATAATAATAAATGCCACACACTTATTGATAATTTTTTACTTTAATCGGTATAATATGGTTAAGCAATTTTAAGTTAAAATGGGCCGGCTTCGCAGGTGATAACCATGACTTTTTGTGCTTCGAGCTTTCGAAATAAATTCATTCTTCGTCATCTGTCACTATTCGATGCAGAAATGACTTCCGATCATATCTATGAAGCAGCTTTTCACAGCCGATTTCTCGATTTTCTACTTGTCTGTCATTCAATTGATGTGGCACCAATTTTCTCATCTTCTGGATTTTTTCCATAGCTCGTAATCGGTCGCTAATCGTCCCTTGAGCCACATTTAACGCTTCTGCCAATTTTTTTTGAGTTTCGGTTTGCTCTTCATACAATAACTTCTGCAGTTTCGCATCTTCGAACTTCAGTCCACCAGAAATTTCTTCGTATAGCACATCGAAATCACCACCTTTGAATTGTCGAAACCATGCCTCACATGTTTCTGCACGCTCACCATATGTTTCTATCAGCAAACGATAACTTACAGGGTTTTTTTTCCTTTCATTAAATAAGAAAAGTAATGCGGGTCGCAAATGCACTTTTTCAGGCACGAAACTCGATATTTTCAAAGAAGTATCAATCTACGACAGTGTTACTTTCGCAAAATATAACACGTATAGCCTTGAAGCTTGATGCCAGTGGCATAAAACGACATATGTGTCAAATTATAGTATTGCATACATAAGCCTAGCGACATCTGTTAGAAAAACCGGTCATAACTTTCAGGTACACCTGGTACATATGGATATATACATACGTAGGTATTTGCGTTTCACAAAAATAAAATAAAAGTGAAATCTGAAGAAAACAAACAGTAAATTAACAATTTCACATACTTTATAATGAATTTTTCTCTGTTCAGATAATATCTAGTAATTTCGTTGAAAAATCTACACGTAAAAATACAGTATTAAGCACACGTACACATACACACAACATGAAATTAAATTCCGTTTTAATGTACATAGCCAGCATGATTCATGATCCAATTAAAATGCAAACAGCGCCAGTTTAAATTTATTCACCATGAACGCTGCACAACTGCAATACATTTCACCACATTTATTTTCTCCATCGATAGTGTGCTGTGTCAGTAACCGCATAGTCATTGGAGTTACGTTTATCCTATTGTAAAATCAAGGTCTTTGCGCGCTCGTAATGAAATAAAAACAAAACAAAAACAACAAGAACTCGTTCAATTTTATTGCTCGGATAGAATGCGCCACAAGAAATGGAACAATACGGGCATATGAGAATAACTTCTAGAATTAAGTATGGAATCGTTGATGGATGACTGGAAAAAAACGAAGAGCCTTCGCAAGTAACTTCTGCTGCTCTCTTTTTATTATCTTTTTTTTCATAGTTGGCAACTGGTATGCTAAAGATGGTAATCCCATACAGTGTAATTATGAAAGAAATGTTTTCCGCTATTAGATATTAACTCCTGATTAATTAAAATATCAGAAAAACGATATACCATACATTCGACCTGTTTAAATATCTCTCTCTTTTAAAACGATTTTTATTATGTTTCATCAATTACATAACTTCCCCAGGTCACTGAAGGTTGATATATAATCCCTTGCCACATTAATTTTCGTATTCTGTATAAGTATTTCGACAACTAAGATTTCATCATCAGCAGATAATTAAAAAGTGTCGCACCTGGAAAACTACGGCGAAAAATATTATCTGCTGATAATGACAACTTAGTTGTCGAAATACGTATACAGAATACGAAAAGTATTGTGGCAAGGGGTTATATATCAACCTTCAGTGACCAAGTGAATCAACCACAGGCTCCATCAAAATTACCATAAATTCACCAATTTAAAATTTTTAATACTAATACTTCTTTGTCATTGAAAAATATTTACAAAATCAATAGAATTAATCTTATATATATATATATATATATATATATATATATATATATATATATATAATTACTGTCAGAATAAATGAATTTTATTTTAAATCAAATATTACCTTCTTTTTAAATACATAAAACGTTTCAACATCACACAAGTATGGAGGAAGTGAAGGTGAGGTATTTTTTGTCTGTATTCATGAGTTACACACTGCTCAAAACAATTAGAGAATATTTGAAAAAAATAATAATAAAATCAATAAATATTGCAAGCATAACGCTTTTAAACAAGAAACAGGATGCATTGTCAGGTTTCAACTTGTACAGCGCTTTGGTGGAGCGCCTGCGCGAACCGCCACTGTGCTTGAGGCTATAAAAATACATGAGGTGTAATTTCGACAAGTCCAAAGTGGTGATTTCGATGTGCAAGGCAAAGAATGTTTTGGTAGGCCGACAAAGTGTGAAGCTGCGAAACTGCAGGAGCTATTGGATGAACACCAAACCCAAACTCAAAAACAATTGTCAGAAGCGTTAAATGTGGCCCAAGAAACGATTAGCGACTAATTACGAGCAATGGGAAAAATCCAAAAGGTGGGAAAATGGGTGCCACATCAATTGAATGCAAATGGAAAATCGAAAAATCGTCTGTGAAATGCTGCTTCGAAGATATGATCGCACCGAATAGTGAAAAAAAATCATGGTCATCACCTGGAGAAGCCGGCCCTCGACGCCCTCCAAAACAAAATCGTTTTGTTCGCAAGACAATGCTTTGTGTTTGATGGGACCAAAGTAGCGTGGTGTATTATGAACTGTTGAAACCTGGTGAAACAGTTAATACTGATCGCTATCGACAATAAATTATCAATTTGAACCATGCGTCGAAAAAAAAAACCGTCCAGAATGGGCCCGAAGATACATACAGCAAAACCGGTCAAGGAAGAGTTGAAAGAACTTGGATGGGACATAATATCGCACCCGCCGTACTCTCCAGACTTTGCCCCATCCGATTATCACCTTTTCGCATTAACGGGATAAGCGCTTGCAGAGCAACACTTCGCCAATTTCGAAGAAGTTAGAAAATGGTTTGATGAATGGTTTTGCTCAAAAGACAAACAGTTTTTTTTGGATTATATCCATAAATTGCCTGAAAGATGGGCAAGATGTATAGAATCAAATGGCCAATACTTTGAACAAATAAATTTTTCCATGTCCTTGAAAACTATGTAGTTTTTTTTACGAAAAAAGCGATAACGACTTTCCGATACAGCTGGTATACCTCCATAATACGTTTGACATGTGGACTGGCGGCTATTTTTGATTACTGATTTGATATTATTATTGTCATTATTTAATGTTATTAGTTGTCGTGAAACCGGAAAGAGCATATTCTGAGAGCAACTAAAAAAGTTTCTACACATTTTATGTAATTTTTAATTTTCTTTTAACCGAACATGATATTAAACATCATGAATTTATAGCTGTAACATGTCTTCCATCAAAGTAAACACAGAAGGCTTCTTTCAAAATATTAGTAAAAGCAAAAAATACTGCTACGAATAATTAAACTTTAACTGCAAAATGCAGAAGAAACAGATTTGTTATGTTTAAAAGAGAAGTTTAAAATGTTTGTTAAAGTAACTTGATCGAAATGAGTTTTCCAATACGTCTCAGGATTCGATTCTAAATCAGTGTCGGAGAAAACGAATAATTTATCTTTATATTTACGCCTTAGCAATCGTAATTAATTTCAAGTTCTAAATGGAGTCTCGTGCGAGCACTGTAAACTTCTGGGAAACCGGTTTCTGCTTGCACGCTTAAAAGAGGTGGGCGACAAGGACAGAAAGATTAATCAAACGCCACGTACTGTGTATGTGTATTTACCAGTCAGGGTTACCAACCCATGTGCCGTTGCGCCAATGATGCAAAATCTGTTTATACCAAAGCAGGTTTACAATATTTGTATTTGATGTTTAAATATTTTGCTTTCCATGATAGAATTTTAAAATTTTAATTCAATTTGTGTTTGCTGAACTATGTAATGTAACACGTAAGTAATTTAAAGAACTTGCCAAAGTTTATTTCAACTTATGTAAAGTTGTATATTAATATTGACAGCTTAAAGTAACCATAATTATCCATTCCTTTCATTTTAGTTTGTATTCACAATTAGTCTGCGTGCTGATGAATGTTAGGATAATATATTGAGGCACATGAAGTTATGCTTTTAAATTATTGATTATATGTAAGGGGGCCGGAACGTAAAGTCGTGTTTGCGCATATCAATATTTCCTTAAAACTAATAAGTTGATTGCATATGCTGAAGTTGTGCAAGATAATTACGCAAGTGACTTTTATTCTTCAAATTAATTTAAAACATCTCTATTTGAAAAGTCAAAACAAAGTCCAAAAGAGTTGCATATTCAACATTAGATGTGATGCAACAAAAGCTAAAGAAACATTTGTGGTGTCTATTGAGCCGCATTGAATACTCGTAAAAACCAAAGATGGTTTACACAGGCTCGGATCTGATAATTTTGATCATTTTGAATCCCTTCGTTCAGGAAGATCATTGTCTCTTCGTAATAGTGTTTTACTGGCAGAAGTAGAATTAAATCATTACCAAACCAATAAAGTGTTATTGAATAAGCTAAGCACACCTTGGTCGACTATTTAAGAACATTTTAAAAAAATTTGGTAGTTAGCAGAGAAGGCGTTTGCGTTCCAGACACTTTGTAAGAAGAACACAAAGTTAATCGATCAACCACCTATAATTCGTTATTTCAATGAAATAACAGAAACATTTCTTGATCGTGTGGTAATTGGAGATGATAAATACGTCTTTTATGACATTCTCAAGCATAAAATATAATGTTTTTTTCTTAACCAAACCTCATGAGGTGGATCAAATATACATTAGAAACTGTTGCCTGTGTTGTGGAATTTTTGAGGCATAATTCATTTTGAGGTCCTAGAATCAGGTCAAATCATAACTGCAGACATTTATTACCAATAATTAGATCGAGTACACCAAGATTTGATTGAAAAATATCCATCCCTTCATAAAAGAAAAGGCTTCGTTCTACAGGATGATAACCCAAGATCACACTTTGAAAGAACTGGAATAGGATCTTACTTCAGACACCTACGTTATTCGGTATAGATCGCATTTTCTAGTTACTATTTGTTCAGGTCGTTGCAACATTTCTTAAGCAAAAAAAAAAAACAAATTACAAAATGTGGAAAAATTCTAAATGGAATTTTGATTTTTCTAATTAAAAGCTATCAAACACTCTAAATAGCGACAGAATAGTGATTCTCCTTTCCCAAAAGGAGGTGATGGTTGTTCCACCTGCAGCAAAAGGCTCCCAATTTTTGGGATGAAATCACACAAGCTAACTGTATTCAACATTGTACAGACTCAATTAAAGACTCAAAAAAGGACGAAAACTTCAGGTATTCTATTATAAGTGGCGATGAGGCATGGTGTTTTCAATAATATCTAGAGTCAAAAGTGAAAACGATGTTGATTTGTTTCTATGGTCCGTAAAGCATACTGCACAAAAAGTATGTACCATCTAGTCAAACAGTCAATGCTGTATATAATTTTGGTGTTATGAAGCGTGTTTTAGCGCGTATTCGTCGTGGGCGCTTTCAATATCGTGAAAATGATAGCTGGCGTTTTCTACATGATAATGCTTTTCTAATAATAATGATTTTCTAACTACAAATGGCATTTTAACCATCCACCGGTATTCACCGGATTTGGTCCCCTGTGATTTCTATCTATTCTCCAAACTACATTTGCCGATGAAAGAACAGCGTTCTGCCGATGTCGAAGCCATTAAAAAAGCGTAGACAGCGATCTTGAAGGACATTTCTGAAGATGAAGTAAAAAATTCATTCGACATGTTAATTGATCGTGCAAAACGTTGTATTTAAGCCGAAGGCGACTACTTTCAATAAAATAAATGAACTTTACCAAAACAACAATCTTTTGTTTTTATTTTTAAAAAGTTCCGTTTTCTCTGAGACAGACTGTGTATATATTTAATAATACATTGTGTATAACAATATATACAAGATACTTCTTGTAAATTAAAAGCAGAAAGTGGAATCAATAGCTAGTTAAAGTACGGTAGATCAAAAACTTCATAAAAATTAATACATCCCGATTTTTTTGGGTATTTAATTTAGATAATATTATAAAAATTAATAATTAATTAGTTAATGTTTTCTTGATTATAGGTTTTACAAACCTTAGGTTAATAAAATAAAACCCGAAAGATGGCGTAATTGGAAAGAGTAATCAAACGACCTTAAAATTTAACTTTTATAACTCCAGAATCTATCTTTTCCAATCTCCTGTGGCCTATTTATAATCATCAATAAATCATACAATAATAGAATATAACTTTGTTACAATGTTAGATAACACCAAAACAAACAACTGCATTATGTCCCATCATTGTACAAACATGCAAACACAACTGTACGTACAAATTAGATGATAAAATAAATTAACGTTCTGGGAGCACGGGTATATGGTAGTGTTTATTGTTGTACGAAAACGAAGTTGAGTAAACCTACAAGACATTAACAGTATTATTTATAACTCGACTATAACACACAAACGCATCAGTTCAGCACAAAGTTTCCAAGGTATCCAACGAACTTTCTACACGGAATATCTGAGAAACTTTGCCGAAGTTCTATTCCAAAAGTTCAGCAGCATTAAAGTTTCGTAATATGTCTACACGCGAACTTCTCAGTTGTTATTCCGTTAATAGAATTGTTTAGTATTGTTTGCTGTAAGTTGTGTTTCTTTGAATAAAAATGCAAATATTTGAAACAAGTAGGATTAAATAAGATTTCTGGGCAGTGAAATCGTACATTTATCAAGTGCTAACACATTTAATAGAAAAAACGGATCAAGGAATCAATTCTGCAAACGTAATAATTTGTTTAAGTCTCTACAAATTATATTTTCAATAAATGCCAATAAAAAAACAATCGAGAGGATAGGAGAGATCTCGCCTCCCATTCTACGACTAAAAGATTTCGAAAATAACGATCTGGAAACTCCTGGCTTAAATAATTCTTACTAATCTTGGTGTCACTGTAAAGGTCGAAGTTGATTTAGGGGAGTACATGTCTAAGAAATTAGACACGTTTGAACGAACTATTTGTCCAGCACGTAGAACACAATTCCCGTTAAAACATACATATATACATACGAGGATAGTTTGAAAAGTAGTGAGAATGACACATAGGTGGCGCACTAATTGGTAAAACAAATGCACTGTAATTTAGGTTGCCTATTTATATGTTTACATTCCGATATTTAGATAAATCGGTTGATTAGTTTATTTTTGATAGCTGATTGAAAACAACGCGTCCTTTTGCTAAAATGGAAAAAGAAGAGTATCGTGCGGTGATTAAATACTTCGTAATTAAGGGTATGAAAGCTACCGAAATAAAAGATGAGTTACGGGAAACATTAGGTGAATCTGCCCCATCATCCGCCACAATAAGTAGATGGGTAAATGAATTTAAACGTGGTAGAACAAGCTGTGTTGATGAAGCGCGCTCTGGAACACCCAAAATCGTGACTTCTAAGGAAATGATTATAAAAATCCATAATATTATTACGCAAGATCGACGACTCAAAGTGACAGAGATAGCAGACATGGTAAACATTTCAACAGAACGCGTACACTACATTTTAACGAAAGAATTGGGCCTTTCCAAGCTTTCGGCAAGATGGGTGCCGCGATTGCTTACGACTAATCAAAAGTTCACTCGTTTGCGCATTTCCAATGAGTGTTTGGACCTTTATAAGCGGAATCCGATTAAATTTGTAGGCGATTTGTTACTTGCGATGAAACTTGGATACACTACAGTACACCCGAAACTAAACAACAGTCGAAACAATGGTTAGAACGTGGTTCTGCACCTCCAAAGAAAGCGAAAACCACTTTATCGGCAAACAAGGTGATGGCATCAATTTTTTGGAATTCAAAGGGCATTTTGCTCATTGATTACCTTCACAAAGGTGCCACAATAAACGGACAATATTATGCAGAACTTCTACAAAAATTAAATGTTGAGATTCGGGCTAAACGGCTAGGAATGGCAAAGAAAAAAATTCTGTTTCACCAAGACAACACTCCCTCGCATACCAGCAGAGTTGCGAAGTCCAAAATCCACGAGTTGCATTTCCAATTAGTACCGCATGCGCCTTATTCGCCGGATCTAGCCCCTTCCGCCTTCCACCTTTTTCCAAAATTGAAAACGGCACTAGGTGGAAAGAAATTTTCGTCTAACGACGAGCTTATCATCTTCGTAAATGAGTATTTTGCAAGCCTTCCGGAATCGAATTTTAGAGATGGCATAAGGGCATTGGAACACCGTTGGAATAAATGTATTGCTCTTTTAGGAGAATATATTGAAGAATAAAAATTATTTTATATTTAAAAAATTCGTTTTTCTTTTCCATTCTCACTACTTGTCAAACTATCCTCGTACATAAGTATACAAGTTTCGGCTTCGTTCGTTTGATAGCATTTGTGTTGCAGAATTAAAGCAAGACAAGGGTCATTAAAACGTATATTCGATTATTTATAATCATCAACTAAGAAATTTAGAACTGGTATATAATCCTTACTTGATAGAAACATTATCAGTAGATTATTAAAAATGTGGACAAAGAAAACTCATATTTCAAATTTTTACACTACTGCACTGCAATAAACATGATAATAATAATAATAATAATAATAATAATAATAATAATAATAATAATAATAATAATAATAATAAATTATTAATTATTACAATATATTTTCCAAATCTTATTAAACTGAGATTTAGGAACGGCACACTTAAAAAAATAGGCGAAAGGTGGGTTGGTTTACGATGACGTTAGACTTAGTATGGTAACACATACTTAATTCAATTAAACAAGATCAGGAAATTAGTTTAGTGGTAATTGCGTAGAAAGTATTGACTATACGACACAATTAATTCCTTCATTAACAAGTGATTATGTATTTCAGGTTTCCTGTATCTTATTTTCCAACATTAAGAACTCGTTAAGATCTCTTTTAAAACTCATCATTAAGGAGCGGTTTTCAAGCAAAAACTGAACACCAGTTCGAAGGAAAGATTAAATTTTTTGTATGACTTGGAATAGTCTTCTGTAGGAAAAACTTAATTACATTAATGAATAGCTGTAGCATATAAATAAAGATTTCTGATTTTCTGTATAATTTTGATTTTCTTTGTTAAATGATAAGTTTTAAAATACAAATTTAATTATGTAATCATTACGAAAACTTTTATTTTATTATAAAATATGCCCTAATAATCTTAGCTTAAGACATTTAGAATTATGGTCTCATTCCTTTCCTTAAAACAATAGTAGGACGTAATTTTTAAATTACAATATCTGTTGAAGCTCAATCGTAGCTTTATTGGAGTTGGCAATTCTCGACGACACATCAGAGTCACCAGACGTCGAGATGCGTACGCCTAGTTAATTTGCAAAGTGAATTTAGTACATCGCGTCAGCTTGTTAAGAACAGTTGTAATATTTGTTATATTGCTGTGTTAATATATTGCGTAATAATGTTAGAATGTTGTAATTGGACTACGAGTAGTAAAAAACGTAATGTAATGAAGTTCATAAACGAATTTCTAGACTTAAAGTACGATGATAGAAAAATACTGTGTACATCCCCAAACTGTTTGTCCATTTCCTAACTTCTTCGAAATTGGCGAAGTGTTGCTCTGCAAGCGCGTGTCCTATGATGCGAAAAGGTGATAATCGGAAAGAACAGGTTTGAAGAGTACAGTGCGTGAGATATTATGCCACATTCAAGTGCTTTCAACGCTTCCTTGACCGGTTTTGCTGTACGAGACGGCGCGTTATTATGCTGTAAAATCACTTTGCCTTGTTTTCGGGCCCATTCTGGACGTTTTTCTATCAATGCATGGTTTAAATTGATAAATTGTTGTCGGTAACGATCAGTATTAACTGTTTCACCAGGTTTCAATTGTTCGTAATACATCACTCCACTCTGGTCCCACCAAACACAGAGCATTGGGTTGATCACCGTGTTTTTTTGGGCTTAGGGTTTTCAAAATAAATCATTTCTTCATATATTTTGTTCTATTTCGTGTAACACCATTACTGTAGCGTCAATCCGGGAATTAAATTGCCATACGTCGTACAATTTGAGTATTTTCAACAGGACGATGCTACTGCTCACATTACTTTTGATACGATTGAATTCCTACAGCTATATTTTGAAAATCGATTCACTAGTACATAGGTGACCCCTTTAAACACTTGAGTATTATATATATTAAAGAATGTTAAAAAAATTCTTTAATTGGCATAAAGCCTAGACGTAAGTTTCTGTCTATTACACACTGGAAACATAGTCTCCGATTTATGTGAGATAGAAGCGTTCTTGCTTTGTCGGTCAATACATTTATGTATTGGTCGAGAGAGGGAGATATGATATTATTCATTATTTTCTGTATCGAAATGATATGATAAACACTCTGAAGGAATCGTTCATTAATAACACAAATCAACCTGACGATTCGTGCATTCGATGAAACATATGTAGTTGATAGGGTGTTATTAATAATAGAATGATTCCTTTTTTAACATTCTTTAATTGGCATAAAGCCTAGACGTAAGTTTCTGTCTATTACACACTGGAAACATAGTCTCCGATCTATGTGAGATAGAGCGTTCTTGCTTTGTCGGTCAATACATTTATGTATTGGTCGAGAGAAGGAGATATGATATTATTCATTATTTTCTGTATCGAAATGATATGATAAACACTCTGAAGGAATCGTTCATTAATAACACAAATCAACCTGACGATTCGTGCATTCGATGAAACATATGTAGTTGATAGGGTGTTATTAATAATAGAATGATTCCTTTTCTTTAATTGGGAGATATGATATTATTCATTATTTTCTGTATCGAAATGATATGATAAACACTCTGAAGGAATCGTTCATTAATAACACAAATCAACCTGACGATTCGTGCATTCGATGAAACATATGTAGTTGATAGGGTGTTATTAATAATAGAATGATTCCTTTTTTAACATAAGTATTATATATTTAGATTTGTTTCTTTTTGGTTACTTCAAGAATACGGTTCGTAAGGACCAAACACATATATTTTGTTACTGCTTTATTTAGTCATATATTCTTAGTGAAGTTTAGTCACCCGTCACTATTCCATGCATAAATGACTTCTGATCATACCCTTGAGGTAACATTTCACAGACAATTTTTCGATTTTCTATTCGCCTGTCATTTAATTGATGTGGCACTCGTTTTCCCATTTTCTGGATTTTTCCCATTGTTTTTTCGGTCACTAATCGTTTCTTAGGCTAAATTTAACGCTTTCGCCAATTGTTTTTGAGTTGGGGGTTGAGTCTTCATCCAATAACCCCTACAATTTCACATCTTCAATCTTTTTCGGTCTACCAGAACGTTCTCAAAACTTTTGAATTGCCGAAACCACGTTTTACATGTTTTTCTGATTGGAGCGTGCTCACCGTAGGTTTCAACCAGCAAACGATGACTTTCATCGGTTTTTTCTTTTGATTAAATAAGAAAAGTAATGCTTGCAGTTTTTCAGGCTAGAAACTCGACATTTTCAATGAAGTATAAATCTATAACGGTGTTACTTTCGCAGGATATAACATGTATTGCTTTGAAGCTTGATGTCAGTAGAATAAAATGACATGTGTCAAATTATAACATTGCACAGTTAAGCCTAGCAACATCTCTTAGAAAAACCGGTAATGACTTTCCGGTACACCTGGTATATATTTGGATTTTTTTAACTCAAATTAGACATATGAGATATCAAATTTTAGAAAATAAACATTATTAATATTGTCAACTTCTGGATTAATACTATTTATTACAAAATAATAACCTTGAAGTTTTAGTATATATGTTTATAAACTCAGCAGATATTTAATATGCTCAAGTAAAAGTTCATTATGAATTTATCAATGAAGCTAACACAAATATAAAATCGTATATATTTTAGATTAATTATATTAACTTGTTTCACATAATTGCACAAAAAGAATGCATGAATTTCCAATCTAAAAATAAATGTTTTCGTTGCGCAAAGTTAATACTTCTAAGAATCAATATGTTAATTTATGTATAAAGTAAAAACAAAACTAACTTTAGATAACATTAAGAGTTCCATAAAATATATTATCATGCACACAAGATGGTAATAAATATGTTTCAGCAACCGTAATTTACGAGTTTCACCCAACATAGTTGTCAGACACCGTTACGGTGAATTCGAACTTTAGACATGATTTGTGATATTTTTTCATCTTAATCAAAACTCGAATCGAACTTTCTCTCCACAAAAGAATCTCCTTTTTCATATAATCGAAGCGGTTCACCGCCTCTACGGATGGTTTGTCATAGTTAAAATGAGGATAAATTTATTCCATCTTTGGTTCTATCAACGGAATGCTAATGCGATTCAGGAAAACTTCTAAACGGTAAAATGAAGTTTTCTCGTTACAAGTTGCTAAACTTGTTTACTTCAAGTTCGTCGTAAATTTGTTTGGAGAGTGGCTAAGAGCAGACGAGATCGCGGAAGCTCTCTTCTCTTTTTATTCAACGCGGAGATTGCGAAGTATACATAGTAGAATAACAGTTATTAATTCTTGACTTTTTTTTTTGTTGTTGTGTTAGAGGAATACAAGTACTTACGTTTACAAGATATTTCGCAATGTTCGCATTTTATATTTATTCTGTTTAGTGAAGCTTGTTTAAGCAATACTAATTAAAGCAATTTGACGAGAATGTGCAATTAGTGACTTCAACAGATATTTAATTAATATCGAAGCCATTATTATTGTGCCTTTAATAGTTGTATTTTGTTGTTTAATGTTTTAATATATAAATATTAGCACGCTAAAAGCGAACTTAAAATATAAACAGCATTAATTAAACCCATATCGGATTCGATTTTTTCCAAATATAAATGTCTAAATCTATTGTGTAACATATCAAATTTTTGAAGAATGCTTTAACGTACGGAGGTCCTTACAAAGGGTACTAGGAAAGTATTGCAAGACAGCTTTGTTTATTTAATTTTTTCAAAATAATTTCCTCTACACTCAATACACCTCTCCATCCTCCAAAACCAATCTTTAAACCAGTTCTGCCATGTTTCACTAGGGAGTAAAGCACACTCGTCGTCCCAAGCCCGCAGAAGGTCCTCATTACTTTAAAAACGCCTCCTTTTAGCTTCATTTTCACATGCGGGGAATAGTGCAAAGGCGTAGGGAGCAAGATCTGGACTGTAGGGAGGGTGCTCGAGAAGTTTCAATCCTGTCGTGGTCAAATATTCGGTGCAGGTTTTGGCGCGGTGAGCTGGAGCATTGCCGTGATGGAGGAACCAGGTGTCCATTTTGACTTTGACCGCAGGTTCTTCATAGATCCAATGACTTTAGGCAGGCACTGTTCAGTATACCACTTAGCTGTAACTGTCTTCTGTGTGTCAAAAACGCCGCGTTCCACAATTCCACTCGATTTGAAAAATACAGCTATCATTTTCTTCTTTATAGATCGGGATTTTCTGACAACTACGGGTGTGTCCTCATCATCAACGACCCAAACTTTGTTGTGAGCTTTGGTCGGCACATCGTAATTGTACAACCAAGTCTCGTCACCTGTCGCGATGTTGTTCACATACCGAGATTGTCCCTTATTAAACTTTTTTAGCATCTCTCGGCACCAAGTCACACGTCGTGTCATCTGCTCTTCAGTCAGTCGATGCGGCAATCAGAGAGAACAAAGTTTCTTCACGTATAAATGATCATGTAGAATCGAACGAATTGCTGGTGCATGTAGGCCTGAAGTACCCTCTATCTGTTGGTAGGTCACTCACCTGTCCTCGCCAAGCATTCTCCTCACATTAGTAACGTTTTCCTCGGTAACTGACGTTCGTGGCCTTCCCGGCCTCTCAGCATCCTCTACAGTTAAATTTCCCCTTTGGAATTCTCTATATCACCTGAATATCGTTGTGCGATGTGGACAAACACTACCTAGTGCAAGAATAATTTCTTCGAAGCACTGGTCTATGTTTAAACCACATACAAAATTATAACGCAAAACTGCCCTTATCTCATTTCGTGACCATGATGCCATGCACTTTACACTCTCGCTGCTAATGAATAACTGAGCCCATCGACAGGGCGCGGCGGCTACTATGCACGTATGAACATGTCTCAACATGCAGCAACAAGCAGCTTCCTAGGATTCATTGTTGCGTCATATTGCAAAACTTTCCTAGTACCCTTTGTAATTTTACATAAATGTTCTCATATAATAGCATTCAGACCAGGTCAACCACTTTATTCTGCTTGAAGAACTGAAGAGACGACATAATGTCACCTCTTCCGGGTATTATTGCCTCGTATTTATTGACTACAGAACAATTGTTTATTCAGGGTTATTAAGCATTATCAGGTATTGTGTAAGGACCGAACATAGAATCACTTTTTTCTGATTTTCACTTATGACATTACAAATTCAACTAAATGCCCAATCTTTACTATTTTCAGATGACTTAACTAAAACTTAAAAAAAGCAAACCACACTGGGTATGCATACTCAGTGTGCGTTTTGGCTTTCAACGGTACATATTGTGTGCCGAATTTGTTTTCGTACGGGTATTTTTGCCATAGTTTTCCAGGTACAACACGTATACAGAATACGAAAATTAATGTGGCAAGGGGTTATACTATATATCAACCTTCAGTGATTAAAATAATCAACTATAGGTTCCATCAAAATTAAAAACAATAATACCTTACAAAGCCACTGCAAAGCCCAGACCTAAACCCCATAGAATTGTTATGGGATGAATTGGACAGGAGGGCCCGAAAACTGTGTCCTACCTCAACAAATCACGGGTGAAAAATATTAAGAATGGAATAGTATACCGAATAGAGTGCTTGTGAAACGGATGCCTTGGATTCTGCGGTTGTTCTTCACGCAAAAAGGGGGGTGTCTTCGATGAGCGTAATGTTTAAGATATCTTTGTTGATTTAAAGTTAGAATTACTTTAATTTTTATTATTATACTTTATAAACATCTATAAATAATAATGCAATAAAAATTTTAAGGTTTGACATAAATTAGCTTAACTGTTTTCTCTTTTTTTAAATTTATTTAAGTGTCCGAACTAATATAGTCGGTAGTGTATATTTCTGGAAACAATCTGTACACCGCGTAACATTCCTACGTTGCAGATAGGCTATTTAAAATGTCAAATGTTAAATATTTATGCCATTTAGATAATGAACATAATTAATTGTAACTATTATATTATATATTAATTAAAACACTACAGGATCCATTTTCAAATTAAAAAAAGCAAGACTTAAAGCCGAACAGTAATAAAATGTCTCAATTTGAAAAAAGCAAATGCATATTTTTTTATATAATTCCCGGTAGCAATTCTTTAAAAGATACCGCTTTTTAAATAGGTATATTGCTGGAAACAATCTGTACACACCATGACGTTCTTACGTTGCAGATAGACCACTTTAAATGTCAGGAGTTTTGAATATTTATGTCATTTAAATAATGAACAAGCTGCAGCAAAAATGAGGAAAAGCAATTACATAACATGAAATATTTCTAGCAACAGGTGACTTTATGTCTGTACCTTAATTTATTGTAATTTATGTATTTACGTAAAATAATTAATTCGTTCGTTTCTAAGAAGTATTTACATAATAAATAATGATGAAAACGTTCGAATATAAATGCATACACAAAGTCATTTTTCTTTTACAAAACGAAATATATCTTTTTGCCACAATAATTATACGCATTAAAAATTATTTAAAAAAAAGTCCACATAAATAATAAATCTACGTAAAGTTTAGATGATAAATGAATTTTCGACAGTACAGTTTTAAACGAAAATAGTGTTGCTAAACGAGAAAGTTTAATTGAAATAATAAACTGTAAGTTGAGAATCTTTTATGTAAGAGCGAAACCTTTCGGTTCTAAAGGTCAGGATTATGGTTTCCATTCTCTTAATTTCCTCTTCCTTTATTATTATTAGTTTATAACACGAACAACAGATGTACAGGAAATAACAGTGTAACATTTACTGAATTTATAGTCCATCGAATTCTTAAACGCATTCATTTTAAAACTTACATTTTTAAACCAAATTTTGTACAAATGATTACTATTTTGAGAATAATAAATGGCTACATTTTCATTGGAAAATTTGTGCCCTTGACAAAAAAAAAATCTAATAATGAGTTGCTACTCCATGTAAATGAATACATTCGGTTATTCTTCCGGGCATGCTTCTAATAAGACTTGGACTTTTAGTAAAGGTAATTCCAAGCAACTTGTAGTCATTTCCCAAACATGTGTTATAAACAGGTGGCCGAACGCGGAGGTCAATTGAAAATATTAATGTAAGCCTTTCACAAGAATTGTAGTGTAACATCTGCAATATGAAGATGGGCATTGTCTTGCTGGAATGGGGCCATATTTCGCTCTTGGATATATGGTAAAGAGAATGATTTCAAAACTTTGTAAATCTCGTAAATGGTCTCGAAGGAATTCTGAAGGAGTACTACCAACTAAAGTCAACTAAATTCACACAAAACTATGGATTCTGCAGTAATTGCAGTTTCATATTCTATAGAAAAATCCTAAAACTGGTTTTCTTCTCTTCGACAGCGGACTCATCTATGTCTTCATGAATATTATTCCACTCTTCATTTTAATCTACGCGTTCGTACCATTATGCCATTCTAATCTGATGGCACAACGCCGACTAGTGAAAGGCAGTATTAGTTTTGTACGATAGGAAACTAACCCAAACGAAAGAAAACACAATCGACACGACAATCGTCGCCAAAAAAATATTTAACATAGACTTTGGGGGATCTTCCGGTCCCTAACAACAAGCAATCTTAAGTTCCTATCTTTCGTTAGGTGATTCTTCTAGGTCATCCAGAGTCTTTTCTACAATAATAAATTTGTTGTATTCAAACTTTTAGCATTTCAACGCCGTAAAAATCTGGTTTAAAAATACATACTGTCATGTTTGATCACTGAAGGTTAGTATATAACCCCTTGTCACATTAATTTTCGTATTCTGTATACGTATTTCGACAAACAAGTTGTCATCATCAGCAGATAATTAAAAAGTGTCGTACCTAGAAAACTGCGACACTTTTTAATTATCTGCTGATGATGACAACTTAATTGTCGAAATACGTATACAGAATACGAAAATTAATGTGGCAAGGGGTTACATATCAACCTTCACTGATCAAGTGAATCAACCACAGGCTCCATCAAAATTACCTTACTGTTATGTTGTTTTAAAAATAACGAGACGAGAGACGAGTCATATGAAATTTAAGAAATATTTCTCTAAATACATATTATGCAAGCTGGTTTCATCGTCTACGAAGTGCTATTTGATACAAACTTATTACACTTATCCATTTTAAAATCAATTTTTGGTTCGAAATTCGGAATCAACGAGAAGAAATCCGATAACAAAATTAAGTAATTAATTCAAGGTATCCGCATCGCGTTTCCCGGTCGGATGGATATAAATCAGTCCGGACTATTACTACTAACGAGGTTATTGCCTACACTCGGAGATCAGATCGCAGGAGGCTGGAGCAGCAAGCGAGAGCGTGCTTCGCCAGCTTTCGGAACGAGGTCAGGTCTGCGCCATATCGAGCGCGGCCATTCCCACGAAGGCGGTGCTCTTCGGGCATTCATCACCCTCTGCTTGCTTTGGCTCTTTATTACTCGGAGATTGTAGCCCATGCGTTCATGTATGTGTGAATGTGTACGTGGTACGAGTGTGTGGATATCATCAACTCTTTCTTTTTTTTAACAAGATGTATGGCAGGAAGCTATTACAAACTCTATCTATATAGGCGGCTGGCGCGATCAGAAACGGTCGTTCGGCGGATTAACCGAAAAGGTCAACTACATTCGTCGCCCAGACTGATTATATACTCGTATACAGGGGGGGATTACTATATAAGTTGAATGAAAACAATTTAAAAATGAGTTCACATATAAAGAATTGTATTTTAAATTTTTCATTTTACATATTAGACAAGATAAGATTATATTTACTACATTCAGTAATTAAACATACAATAAAAAGGCCAAGAAATTGCAAGCATAGTTTTTGATACGTAGTGTACACACCTTTTTTTAAAATTAACAGCAAAACAATGGACGTTTTTTGTTGTTTTTACTTGAAAATATTAGCAGCTTTACTACGAAAAAAGGCTATTAGGTGCGCAACTAAGTTCCCGCTGTTTTTTTGATGAAAATGCAACTTTATTGTGAAAAAATGTTTACAAATGAATCATTCAAAATATTGCCCATCGCTAGCGACAACTTTTTCCCATTTCTCTGGCAGAACTCGAATACCGTCACGGTAGAAGTGTTCGTCTCTTGAGGCTATCTACGAATCAAGCCATTTTGAGATGTCTTCATATCAGCGGAACTGCTGATTAGCCAGACCATATTCCATCGAACGGAACAAGTAATAATCGGAAGGCGCAATGTCTGGGGAATATGGCGGGTGGTAGTACTCCCATTTGAGCGTTTCTAAGTAGGTTTTCACGGGTTTGGCAACATGATGCCGAGCGTTGTCATGCTGTAGAATCACTTTTTCGTGCCTCTGCTCGTATTGTGGCCGTTTTTCGCGCAATGCTCGGCTCAATCGCATCAAATGAGTTCGATACTGTTCCCCAGTGATGGTTTCGTTCGGTTTCAACAGCTCATAATAAATAACACCGCCCTGGTCCCACCAAATACACAGCAAAACCTTCGCAGCGTGAATATTCGGCCGAACCGACGACGTAGAAGCATGACCGGGCAGTCCCCATGATTTTGTTCTCTTTGGGTTGCTGTAATGAATCCATTTTTCATCACCCGTAACGATGCGATGAAAAAAACCCTTCCTTTTTTGCCGCTGGAGCAGTTGTTCACAGGCGAAAAGACGACGCTCAACGTCTCTTGGCTTCAAATCATAAGGAACCCAAGTTTCTTGTTTTTGAATCATTCCCAACGCGTGCAATCGCTGGGAAATGGCTTGGCGGGTAACTCCAAATGCTGAAGCAAGCTCTTTTTGCGTTTGGCACGGATCCTCATCGAGCAATGCCTCCAATTCAGCGTCTTCGAAGGTTTTTGGCCTTCCGTCACGCAAACAATCGTCAACATCGAAATCACCGTCTTTGAAGCGACGAAACCAATCACGGCACGTTGTTTCACTTAGAGCAACATCTCCGTAAACTTTTTGGAGTTCTCGATGCGCTTCAGCCGCCGTTTTCTTCGAATGAAAGAGGAAAACAACACTTCCCGCAAAAGACAACTATTTGGCACAAAATCAGACAATTTCACACAACCAAAAGTATATGACGCAAAAACAAAATCACTAATGTGTCAAACCGGTTTGTTTACTATATGTCTAAGCTTGGTGGTTATGTCACAATCGACCAGCACTTACTACTGGAGCCATCTCTTGAAAAACAGCGAGAACTTACTTGCGCACCTACTATATTCATAATTTACCAATAAATATATTTCTCATATGAGGTTTTCTTTTTAACCAACTGATTTTTTTATCTTCTAATTTTAAGAGGCATTGGATAGTATTATTTTCACGATTTTTCACAATGTCAAACACATTTTTACCATAGCTTCGAGACGTTTTCATTGCAATTAAACCAAATATACTGCATCAATATTTATATTTATTACATGACATACTAGTATTAATTAATGTATTAATCTCTAGTGAACAACCTAGTTTTTCGAAAGCATTGTCAGTAGATCAACGATACAAAAAATTGCGACAAGAAAACGTGTATGATTTAGAAATATGTGGGTTGAAATAGGTTGTATATACGTCATTAAACGACGTTTACAATAACTTGGACTTAGTGGATCAACAACATGGCGTATTTTACACAAGGATTTAGGTCTGAAGGCAAATAAGGTTCAAATAACACAGGACCTGAAGCCATTAGATCATTTAAAACATCGTTCATTTGTCAATTTTATCAATGAACAATCAACTGATTTTTTCTCAGAAAATAATGTTTTCCGATGAGGTACAATTTGCACTTGGTGGCTATGTCAATAATCAAAATTGCCATATCTGGGGTGAGGAAAATCCACGAATTATTCATGAGAAACCTATGCACCCTAAACGAGTTACTGTTTGGTGTGCATTATGGTCAGGTGTTGTAATTGGACCTTAGTTCTTTGAAAATGCTGCTGGTAAAGCTGTAACTGTCAATGGTGATCGATATCGTCGGATGATAACAGAATTTTTATGTCCTGAATTAATGAATATTGATCTAGAGCAATAAGGTGGGTGCGGCAGCAATTCCCATCGTAAATCGTTCAAAACATCCTTCGTTTTTCTTATGGTGTGTGGTCTTGCATTATCCTGTTGCAATAACGGACGCTTATGCAACTTTCGAGGCCGTCTTTTGACTAGTGCCTGTCGCAGTGGTCCGGATAATAAATTTGAATAATATTCTGAATTAATTGTAGTACCTCTCGGCAGATAATCCATGAAAATAATCCCTTCGCAATCCCAGAATACAGTAAGCATTACCTTTCCAACAGACGGAACTGCACGCGCCTTAAGTGGAGGCCCTTCTTCAGGTTTGCGCCATTCTTTGTATTGACTTTTCGTCTCAGGATTGAAATAAGGAATCCACGTTTCGTCAGTGGTTATTATTCGTTGCCAAAATTCATCACCGTAACGGGCTAACAGCTCTTGAAGTTGACGACAAGTATCGAACCTATTGAGTTTCTGTTCTGGTCCCAACAGCCTTGGCACCCAGCGCGCCGAAACCTTGCTAACCCCCAAATAATCATGCAAGATATCATTAACTTGTCGTGTACCTATTCCTAGGTGTATACTAATTTGACGAATGGTCATTCGCCTGTCGTCTTTCAGTAGGTTTTCGACGGCAGTAATGTTTCTTTCATTTACCGACGTGTTTGGTCGCCCACTGCGTGAATCGTCTTCTAGTGATGTTCTATCGGCTTTAAAACGATCGATCCACCGATAAACAGTACTTTTGGATTCTGCAGATTCATCAAATACTCCTTGCAGATGACTAATAATTTCTGACGTTTTCGCATCTTCTTTCCACAAAAAAAAAAATTACCGCTCTTTGAGATTTTGCCGCGTGTTCCATGGTTACTAAAACAGTGCTACTAAAACGCGTCTACATCAGTCGAATACCTGAATCAGATTGAACAATGTTGTAGTAGTGCATAAACATGTCAAGACTTGTCTGGCATCAATAACATTGCTTATAAGTTCTGCATTATTTAATTATAGCACCAATTCCCAGAATATTGGAAACACCCTTAGTACTTCCATTATGTATATGTAAATATTTTTAATACCACCATTTCAAATTACTCCTTCTGATTATTTATTGCACGTTTTAGAACATCGTTGTGTAAGCCAATAATTTATTGACCCGTTGTACAAGCATACATATTTATCAGGTTAGAATTTGCCAATCTTTCCAGAGGCAAATTTTGTCAAACTACTTCCGATCCGCTCTAATAAGATTGCTGTTGTGTAACACAGAACGACGCTTTTATCCCTATTTTCACAATATTAATTATATTGTACAGGCACCTGTTTAACGAACTATGTCTTATCACTTGGGCGGCAAATACCAGGTTATTGACTAATTCCCTACCGATTTAAAGAATGAACAACGTATTATTAACAATTGATAAACGGAAAAAATATCGTCACGTGTCTGCCCCCGTGACCACTAATTATAAACACTTTAATAAGTGGAAATATTAACACAACGTAATCTGAAATAGTTTTGCTGTAATGTAAACATAATAGATAAACCTTATCGTGAGTTATGTCTGGAAAGCTATTTACTACGACATAAATTCAAACGAAAAAATACGCAATGTATTATATACATATATGTATATATACATACATATACATACGTGCATGTTGGTCGACAAGGTCATTTGTGGAGTTTTATAACTCAATGGTAAGACGTTTCGGATATCCTGTTACAAATGCGATGCGATGTTTTTATCTCACATGGCTAATCCAAAATGTATTGTATGATAACAGGAATATATCTATTTACAATACGTGTCACCTATTCCAGTTTAATATTCACGATGGAATTTATTACTCTTTTAATGTACTATACTATTTAAATAATTTAATTAACATTGCCTTCAAAAAGCAATCAGACACGTAATTCGTATTTACATTTAAAAGCGTAAGTATTTGTTCACCTGCGTCTTCGCATAAATAACATCTTATAATTTCATTTGTGCATTCATTAAATTATATACTTAAGAAAATATCTGCGTCGAACTAAACCTATCTATCTTCAAAAAAAATATACGTATTTCGAATGCATATATTTATTAAACTTCAGGACATACGCATATGGAACTTTACACACATATTTACGAACCTCTCAAGTTCAGATTACAGATGTACAATATATCTCCATCAGCGACACGAACAATATCACATCGATACACAAATTCCTCCCATACTCGGGCAAGCATGTCCTTCGTCAGTGATGTTATGGCAGTACAGATCCTGTTCTTCAGCTCTTCCAGGTTCTGTGGGAGTAGTGGTACATAAACGTTGTCTTTAACGAAACCCCACAGGAAGAAGTCGCAAGGTGTCAAATCCGGTGACAGTGGAGCCCAGCTGAGACATGTTAAGTCGCCAGCTCCTTGACGTTCAATCCAACGGTTCGATGAAGTTTCATTCAGATATTCACACACTTAGCGACTCCAGTGAGGGGGTGCCTCGTCTTGTTGAAAAATGAAGTTGTCTTCGTGCAGCCTCGCAAACAACCAGTTTTGTAACATAGCGAGATAATGCTGACCGTTAACCGTGTTTCCATCGAAGAAGAAAGGGCCGGCAACAGATGATCAGGATATCGCACGAGACGTGGTTTAAACATAGACTAGTGCTTCGTAGAAATGACTCTTGCACTAGGTGATGTTTGTCCATATCGCACAACGATATTCAGGTGGTATAGAGAATTCTAAAGGCAAAATTTAACTGTGGAGGATGCTGAGAGGCCCCGGACGTCAGTTACGGAGGAAAACGTTACTACTGTGAGGAAAATGCTTGGCGAGGACAGACAAGTGACCTACCAAGAGATAGGTACCCTCTATCTGTTGGTAGGTCACTTGTCTTCAGGCCTAAATGCACTAGCAATTTGTTCGATTCTACATGATCATTTGCACGTGAAGAAACTTTGACTGACTGAAGAGCAGATGACACGACGTGTGACTTGGTGCCGGGAAATGCTAAAAAAAAAGCTTAATAAGGGACAATCTCGGTATGTGAACAACATCGTGACAGGTGACGAGACTTGGCTGTACTATTACGATGTGCCGACCAAAGCTCAAAACAAAGTATGGGTCTTTGATGATGGGGACACACCCGTAATTGTCAAAATCCCGATCTGTAAAGAAGAAAATGATAAGCTATATTTTTCAAATCGAGTGGAATTGTGGAACGCGTCCTTTTGGACACACAGAAGATAGTCACAGCTAAGTGGTATACTGAACAATGCCTGCCTAAAGTCATTGGATTTATGCCGCCAAAGTCAAGAATGGACACCTGGTTCCTCCATCACGAAAATGCTCCAGCTCACCGCGCCAAAGCCTGCACCGAATATTTGACCACGACAGGATTGAAACTTCTCGAGCACCCTCCTTACAGTCCAGATCTTGCTCCCTGCGACTTTGCACTGTTCCCGCATGTGAAAATGAAGCTAAAAGGGAGGCGGTTTTCCAGTGAAGAGGACCTTCTGCGGGCTTGAGAAAACGAGTGTGCTTTACTCCCTAGTGAAACTTGGTAGAACTGGCTTAAAGATTGGTTTCGGAGGATGGAGAGGTGTATTGAGTGTAGAGGAAAATTAAATAAACAAAGCTGTATTGCAAAACTTTCCTAGTACCCTTTGTATTAATAGAAATACATGTCTCTTGCCCGGGTAAAAGTTAATAAAGGAATGGCCATTTTAAAGAGATTTCACTGTATATGTAATGTTTTATAAAATTACTATCATAATTAATTGACTATGGGAAAGGCTGTGAATACTTTTAAAATTAATTACTGTTAAAAGTAAAACTATTATACAGTTTTACAAAAATCATCATAACGAAAAAACTTGCTATACCGTAATTCGAAATAAAGATTTTCAATCATATCCGCACACAATCTAAGATCTTGGTTATAATAAAAAAAAGAAAAAAACAACGTCGAAAAATAACAAAAGCAAAAACAAATTGTTGTTTTACGTCTGTCTGGTTTTCTTTGATCCTTTTGTTAAACCGTCAATCTTACCTGGAACGGTTTAAGTTGCTTGTAGTCCGAAAAGGCAAGTTCTCGGTCCAACAAAAACTCGACGGGTTGAGCTTGCGATGGCATGTCTACAGTGGATACCAGGGCCGAAAAAGTCTGAAATAAGAAAAAAGAAACTTTTAGCCCAGAGTCATCACTGTCAATAACTGTCTTTATGTTCCATTGAAAGAATTCAGTCACTAGCCATCGTTTCTTCTAAATGTAAAGGAAAGTAAAGTCATTAAAGTACGCCTTTAGAAAACTAATATTGATCTCTTAGTGGTACTTGTTTTTACATATTTCGATTATGAACGTATAAATATGTATTAATTTAATATTTATCTCATATAAGCAGAAGAAAATACGAATAGATTATTTAAAAGTTATGAAGAAAACAAACTCTGGAAGGAATTTTAATTGATTGATGCTTACAACATGTTTTTAATTGTTACTTTCACCGCATAGGCAGGTGCTCCCAGCAATATATCGTAATAACGAATAAGTTTCCATAAATGTATACAAGGTCCTTTTTATTTTTGTTACCGTTATTACTTTAATAAAATTAAATTGCGTGTATGATCAACTTGATTTTTCGAAACAACCTTGCTGTACATGATACTCGTTAAATTGATAAAAAAAAGTAGGTCAGTTTGAAATTATGTTTGCACGTATAATTAATCAAAATACACAAACACGCATGTGCGTGTACATACTACATATCCAGAGCGGTATAAAGCATGTAAATGTTTGTTTTAAATACGCTTTGATGTCAGTTAAAACTGCAAATTACTATTTGCAATATCTCTACTTCTCTATCATTTTGATAGTACCAGTGGAGTTTTGTATTAAAACATGTACACTATCGCTCATAAGTATTTAGTCACCCTTGTTTCATTACAGTTTCTATAGAAAAGTTGTAATTATAAAATTTATTTTAGTAAGAAATAGTTTCATAGTAAACATTAAAATCTA
Organism: Dermolepida albohirtum; assembly: GCA_031893035.1. Lineage (NCBI taxonomy): Eukaryota > Metazoa > Arthropoda > Insecta > Coleoptera > Scarabaeidae > Dermolepida > Dermolepida albohirtum. The sequence continues at coordinate 18,019 of JAVIWB010004020.1, read as the reverse complement.
TAAAAGCTTATTCAAAAATAATTATGCGATTACCCTATTATTCACAATGAATGATAATACCCTAATAAAACTCCGGATAGAGAATTAGAGGATTAAGGAATTAGATCTCTCAATTTTTGGAAATTTTCCATTGTTACGATTTTATTTTAAGGTAGGGTGTTATTGTAAATGATTAAGTATTTATACTTGGGTATTTTGACAAAATTGCAGTCACTTTTTGTGAGGTGCTCATAGTGATAACATCGTGTGTTTCGAATAAGTTCAATCGGTTAGAAATGCCTAAACGAAAAGAATTTAATGTAGAAACACGATCGTTTACAACCGTATACCAAACCGGCAAAAGCAAGCGCGAAATTGCAACAGAACTTAAATTAAATCAGTCCACCATGGATCAAAAAACACAGCGAATGTGGAAGTGTGTTGAGCAGAACTCGAAAAGGCAGACCAGCAGAAGATCTTGCAATGGTGGTAACAAGCAAGAGAAATAGACGAAAAACACCTCCAGAAATCACAGCAGAAATGACTGCTGTTGGCCGAAAACCCATGGTTGGATAGCATCCACAATAACAATAGATATAGATCGCTTGAGGTTACTATGGAACCATTTCCACCGAAACCTTTCCAGATATTTAGGTTTATCTTTTTAATTAGACATAGCAACCTTGAGAACTGTTTTTCTCATAGATTTTCATTTTAAGATATTTATCTCGTATTTATAGAAATTACGCTCTTGCCAAGTCCTTAGATTGGCATAGTACATGGACGGCGGTGACGCAATCCACACAAAATTTCTTCTGTTAAGCTCATATAATCATATCATTGTTATTATATAATATATATTTTGTTATCTAAATAAACTCCATTTTTCTTAAGTAACTGGGAAGTTTGATCGAAAAAAAAAACGAAATCAAGGTCATATAACGAAAATTACATACATACACTGCAGGCCATAAGTTTGGAATCAGTTCCAGTAAATTCATAAAAATTAAAATTTATCTATGTTACGTTCATATTACTTTGATATAAGTACAAAGGATTATTCTTAAGTACATTATAAAGCTTTACATAAAAGATGTAGTTTTAAATGCATTAATAGTTGGAAAATAACCAGAGATTAAGGAAACTCCGCGTGCGGTATTATTTATTCGAGCAGGTAATATTTCTGCACAATGAACGATTACCTGGAATGGACAAATTTTATTGCAGACCTTTCCGAAAACCCATTTAGTTTTTATATTTATAAGTATTTATACATTTTGAAGTAATGAGAATATTTTAGTTGCTTCGTATCATTTAAAGTGTGTAGACACATAGATATAGATCGCTTGAGGTTACTATCCATTTCCACCGAAACCTTTCCAGATATTTAGGTTTATCTTTTTAATTAGACATAGCAACCTTGAGAACTGTTTTTCTCATAGATTTTCATTTTAAGATATTTATCTCGTATTTATAGAAATTACACTCTTGCCAAGTCCTTAGATTGGCATAGTACATGGACGGCGGTGACGCAATCCACACAAAATTTCTTCTGTTAAGCTCATATAATCATATCATTGTTATTATATAATATATATTTTGTTATCTAAATAAACTCCATTTTTCTTAAGTAACTGGATAATAAAAATAAGGAGTTTGATCGAAAAAAAAAACGAAATCAAGGTCATATAACGAAAATTACATACATACATATATGTACACTACCGTCCATATTAGTTCGGACATTCAAATAAATTTAAAAAAGGGAAAACGGTTTAACTAATTTATGTCGAAACTTAATTTTTATTGCATTATTATTTATAGATGTTTATAAAGTATAATAATAAAGATTAAAGTAAATCTAAACGTTAAATAAACAAAGAAATCTTATACATTCCGGTCATCGAAGAAATTCCATTTTGCGCGAAGAGCAGCTCATGCAAGAGGCATTCGTTTTAAAGACTCTATTCGGTATACTATTCCAACATGTTCCACAAGTGATTTGTTGAGGTAGGACACACTTTTCGGATCCTCCCTGCCAATTCAGCCCATAATAATTTTATGGGGTTTAGGTCGGGGCTTTGCGGTGGCTATGATATTATTTGTAAGGTGTTATTATTTTGTTGGCTATTTAAGAAATTCTTACGTATTACTGCTGAGTGTTTGGGGTCGTTGTACAGCATAAACACAAAATTTTCACCGATTAAACGTAACCCCGATGGTATTGCATTTTTTGCCAATTTGCAGCTTTTAATCTTCTTTTCACAGTAGTAACAGAAATTTTTCTTGCATGGTCGCGATTCATTTTTGCGACGACTTCGTGTGCTGTCGGTCTCCTATCTCGTTTACTCAGCAATTTTATACGCGCATCGTCGGCGTGAAATGTTATTCGCTTATAACCTGAACGCACCGAATCTCTTAAATTGCCTGTGCATTGATGTCGCCGAACGATATCACAACCAATCAATTTATTCACATGTGTCTTTTCGGAAATTTGACGCACTGAATTCTTGATGAAAAGCAATAATTACAGAACGTTTTTTTAAACTTGTTGGCCTCTCGGCATTTTAAGAAATTCACATGAAAAATACGGTCTTATTAGTGATATGCAACGCTAGCAAGTTTATTTGAAAACTAATGTATATTTCGGTAGACAAAACTCTTTGGGGTGAGGGCAGGTAAGTTTCGCAAGTTTTTTGCTTGCAATATTATCTCAAAAATAATCGTATTTATGGCGGTACGGGTTCCAGGAATAACAGCAGTGGGTATATAGATATATTTGCCTGCAATTGGTTATAAATCTCGTAGAGGACCTAACGTAAATATATTGTTTATATCTAAACGCAATTACATTATTTTTTAGAAGAATTTACTGAATTTCACTAGCTGTCCGAACTAATATGGACGGTAGTGTATGTATACTTGGAGTTTTTGGCATTGATAATATAAAATAGAAGGAATGTAATAATATTTCCAGCGTACGTTCACCTTACGTTTTCAGTTTACATTACCATAGTTACAGTTGTGCAACTATATTATCAAGAGAACATCTGAACTTTGCTGTCACATGCATAAAATAAATATTAAGTGCAAGATAAACACACTACCTTTTACATAATCTTGTTTGCCCTAGAATATTTACTGAAAGTTTGAGTTTATCTTTGCTTATGTACACATGATGTTACAAGACAATATAATTTTCGGTAGGTAACGTTACCGTGTTGCGATTTATAATCAAATTCTAGGTTAAGTAAGCAGTGATAAAATGTACATGTTACAAAGTTTTAATTAAAATGTTATTTCCTACTTTTTGCCCGCAATCATGTTACAGTTGAAGAAGTTTATATTACATTTTACATTATTTGCGACACGTTCGTACCACTAAGACGACAGTTATAATTAAAATACATGTAACATAACGACATCTCGGGGGACCTTTTCCCTCACTTTTTAAGTTATTTTATTTACTTGTCGTTTTCTTTTTCTTCAACATACACTACATCGATTTTATATATAATTAATTGATGAATTTTGTTTTTTTTAATATTTACGAGCACATACATTTTCTCTATTAAAAATTGTCAATTTACAAAAACACAAAACGTTTTAAGCTATATATAAAGAGTGTTTCAAATTTCACGTTTTTTTTAAAGAATAAATAAAACACACAATTTGCATACACTTTCAAAAACTTTTTATTGGTAATTGAAGTATCAGTTATGACATTTACATGTGAAAAATAATATCTGCCAAATGGCCTCCTCTTGTAGCTCCACAGACGTCCACTCTTTTGTTAAAATTTTCAATGACATTTTGACATAATTGAGGCTCTATCTCATAAATGACACGAATAATATCATCTTCTAAAGTAGGAATTGATTGTGGATTGTTTTTATAAACCTGACTCTTCACATAACCCCAAAGAAAATAGTCTAACGGTGTCAAATCATATGACCTTGGTGGCCAATTAACATCACCGTTTCTTGAGATTACACGTCCAAGAAGTTTTTCTCTCAATAAATCAATTGATTCGTGTGCAAAGTGAGGTGTAGCACCATCCTGTTGAAACCACATATCCTCTAGATCAATATTCATTAATTCAGGCCACAAAAATTCGGATCATCCAACGATATCGATCACCATTGACAGTTACAGCTTCATCAGCAGCATTTTCAAAGAAGTAAGGTCCAATTACACCACCTGACCATAATGCCCACCAAACAGTAACTCGTTTAGAATGCACAGGTTTCTCATGAATAATTAGTGGATTTTCCTTACCCCAGATACGGTAATTTTGTTTATTAGCATAGCCACCAAGTTCAAAATGTGCCTCATCGCAAAACATTTTTTGAGAAAAATCAGCTAGTTGTTCATTGATGAAATTGACAAATGTACGACGTTTTATTTGAACCTTACATACCTCCAGAGCTATATTCTTGTGTAAAATACGCCATGTTGTTGATCCACTAAGTCAAAGTTGTTGTGAACGTCGTCTAATGGATATTTCAGGATCTTCAGCAACACTTTCACGAACCAAACCAATATTTTCTTGTGAACGACCACTACGACTGTATTTTTCACTTTTTTGATCTTCCACGGAACCGTTCTCTTGAAATTTTTTAATAATTCCACCAATAGTGCTTTCAGATGGACGATTATGTAAACCATAAAATTCACGTACTTTTCTAAAAACTCTTTTCACAGAACGCTGATTTTCATAAAATAATTCAACAATTTGAACGCGTTGTTGTACCGTGTACGAAGCCATTTTTATAAATGTCATACATCACACTTTTTAAATGCCCACGTACCCAGACAAATTCAGTGCGCCATCTATATTTTATCTCTTCTTAAAAAAACACGCAATTCGAAACAGCCTTTGTATAGATATATGTAGAAACAGACATAGATATGTAATGTAAGTAATGTTTAAAGAGAACTTTCGTAACTATTAGTCATGAAAACGAAGCAAATAATTGTTTTGAAATTTGCTACAAACTTTTGAGGTTACGACCAAAGAATTTAAATTCATCTCGCTTATTTTGCTCAGCGCAAAACTCTTCAATCAAGTAATAAAGGTTGATTTAGTTCTGATTAGTAGAGACGTATTTTTAAAATATGTACGAGGGGTACCCAAAAATAATTGGAATAGCAGCGCTGTAAGTGGGGTTTGTCTGGCACGCATCCCCGCCGCTAGGTACGCGTGCAGCAACTTATTCTGTGTTCGGTGTAGTCGGTTCTTTCATCGAATAAGGTCGAATAAGGAATGTGTCTTGTTACAGTGCATTTTTTGTAAAAGCATTTTCGTTGGCTCGTAGTTGTAATGTTGGACTTAAATTAACAACGTGCGACTGCGAAATTTTGTTTCCTGCTCGGAAAAATGTTACAGAAACAGTTTCAATTTTGCAAGCAGCTTGCAAAGGAAATGTCGAGAAAGTTCGTGCAGTTGTGCTTGAAAACCAACGACGAACCATTGAAGCAATTGCGGAGTTATCTGGATTAAATTGGAACTCAGTGCAGCCAATTTTGTCAGAAAAATTTGGGATGACAAAAGTCGTCGCGAAGTTCATGCCCTGCATTTTGGCTGATCATCTAAAAACAGCATGATTTCTTTGCCACACTATTCACCTGATCTTGCTCCGTGCGACTTTTGTTTGTTTCCACAAATAAACAGGGACATCGGTTTAACGACGAGTGAAGAGGGATATGAAACGACATACTTTTAATGACGTGGAGAGGTTTGAACAAATAAATGACACAGCATTTCACAGCCATATAGAAAAACGAGCTCGAACAATGTTTCCAACAATGAAATCATCGATTAGACAAGTGTATAAAGTTAAAAGGAGAGTATATTGAAGATGTTAAGGTTGTTTTATAAAAAAAAAAGAATAAAATACAGGTTTTTATAGAGAAATTCTGGTTATTTTTGGGTAAGTAAGTAGTTACAAATCAGGCGATCGATAAAGTAAGTTAACATAGCGTTCTTCCAAAAATATAAATTGAAGTTCGTACACTTTTCTTAATAAGGGTTATAATTTTATAAATGTGGATACATGAAAATCTTGTCACTAAAGATAACAATCGATTATTTGAACCTAATACATTAAATACACGATGGTAATGAGTTTCCTGTACATCTACGATTAATTTACAAAGAGCATGTTGTATAGTTTATTATTTTATAAATGTGTGTACATGACAATCCTGTAGTTAGAGATAATAATCGATTATTCGAACACAATACGTTAAATACACAAAGTTAATGAGGTTCCTGTACACCTACGATTAATTTACAAAGAGCATGTACTTTACCTCAATAACAAGCGCTAGTTCTACCTCATTCATGTGAAATTATTAACGATATGTTAAGGTCATTCTGCCACGCTCATATGTATTAGAAATTCTTGGAAAACACAACGTTTACATTACTTTTGAATTTTAAAGAATGCGAGTGTTGTATATATGTGTATTTAAGTTTGGATACATAAATGAAAGTTTATAGCATAACAAAACTATATTTCCAAATAGCAGATAATAAATAGTCAAAATCTGCCTCTGTTACATTAATATTATTCGAACGTTTCACAAAGAAAATATCATTGTTGGTCTTTGCAAGGGGTTTATTACCATATATTGCACTTTTTTACACTATATTCATAATGTCTGAAACAGGCGAATATTTCTTGCTGTATTCAAAAAGGCCACTATCAGTAATAGCAAAGAAAACGCAACGTTCGGGATGTGCAATCCATGCTACTATTAAATAATACCAGATTATGGTTTTCCAACAGACAGAAAAATGATTGAAAACCAAAGACAATCGCAAAGGAATATAGACATTTAGAGCGAATCTTCGAGCTCTGGGAAAAAATCTGCAAAAGGTCTCTCTAACGAGCTCGAACAATAAAATGAGATAGATATACATATGCACAAACAATAAGGCAGAATAGCAAAAGAAACGAAAAAGTATGGAAATTAAACAACCAATGACTTGTATTCCAAGGTAAATCTAATACAGATATACACCACCAGCCATAAATGAAGGATCGCTATAGGTAAAATATAAAAAATGGTACACTTTTGTTAAAACAATATATATATATATATATATATATATATATATATATATATATATATATACATGAATAAAAATGTAATTACTACAAAAATAGACTATACAAATATATCCTTGTAAAACAAAATAATATGATTAGTTTTATAAAGAAAAATTTTCACTTTTTATTTTAAGCGACTTTCGTCAAAATATCCACATTTACAGTTAATAAATTCTTTACAAATTTTGGGTAGTTTCAACATAAGTTTCTGAAGAGTTTCAACAAGAATATTGTTCCAAGCATTTGTAAAGTGTTACCAAAGCTATTGCTGCGATCTTGGACAGTGTTCCCTCACTTTTCTGTCTAGTTCTTCCCATAGCAAGTCGAAGGGTCCATGTCGGGTTATTGTGCAGGCCAAATCATATTTACAAGAAGTCTTTCTTCTCTTTTTTGTTTCACATAGTCCTTACAAAGTTTAGCACTATGTTTGGTACCATTATCTAGTTGAAAATAATAACCTCCTCTCAATTTAATTTCGGACGGAATTGCGTGTTCTTCTAAAATTTTCAAATATCCTTTTTTTAAAATTCCATCAATTCCATGCAAATCTCCAAGACCATTAAAAGAAAATGATCTCCACACAGGAACTGAACTTCCACCGCGTTTAACTGTTAGCACAACACATTCTGGTATCGTCCTTTCGCCAACTTGTCTGCGAACAAAAACGCACCGATTACTTCCAAACACTTGGAACTTGGATTTGTCCGTCCACAGAACCCGCTTCCACATTTCCACATCCCAATGTTGGTGCTCCTTGGTCGATTATAATCGTTTTTTACAATTTTGTGACAATAGAAATGGTTTACGAATAGCAAATATTTATAAACATAATACTTTTAGGAGTATTTTAATGTAACAAGAAGAAATAAACACTCTAGGTAGACTTAATTAACGTTTATTGTCACAATCAATAATAACTGATGAATCACAGCCTTCTCGACTTTTTATTAACAACGAAATCAACAACAGTACCTAATAACGTGTGAGCAACAATGAGTAACCTGATCCTGCACTTCTTTCCATACATATTACCTCAATATTTACTTCCTCTTAAAAGTGAAATTAGACAGTCTCTCTTCTAATAATTATAATAAAAATATGCTAGCTACTATGTAAACAACAAATAGGGCATTTTCGCTGCGTATATATGCACTGAAGACTTTAAAAAGACTGATGAAGGCTAGCATATAAGTAAACATAATGGATATTAATCATAAAACAAGTTCTGTACACTGTACGTCAATGAAAGGTTAATGACATAAACATAGAGTATGAAAACTCACTAGAAATTACTAAACTGCTAACTTCAGATAGAAAAAAGGAAGTAAGTACTGATATGGGGCGTGCGGAAAGTAGTAAAAAATCAGGTCAATCATTGTTGCTCACTCTGTACTTGCATTAGTAGGGTTATCTAAAACTTCAAATGCTTGTAGCTCAGTTACAATAGAGTTTTGGGCATATGTTCATTAAGCATTTTTAATTTGAAACTGCTTCAGTAACATTTCCTTAAGCTGTGGCAATTATATCATGAAACATCTGGTATGATACAAGTTTGCAAAGTACGAGATTTGGTAATTTAACATCCAAAGGATCTCTGGAAATTCAGATTTGTGCCGGTGCATTAAAATTTTTGCATTTACTAGTGAAATAAAAATACATATAATTTCTTAATTACATCAAATTGTACCATTATTTTCGATGATGATGCTTGAAAATACAGTCGAATGAATTCACCATTCATGCGAGTGTATAATATATGAAAATAATTACACATAATTTATATGCAAGGAGTATATTGTTACAATATAATATCCTCACACTATTGTACTAACTACTCGAAAGACGCATGTGGGTGTCTAGATACCATTCAAAGATGTATACACGAATATAAGGATCGTTATTATAAAGCAGACAACTTCAAAAATAAACTTCCCATAAAGACAAGTAAAATAGTGAAGTGAAAATTCTAAAGGTCAAACAGTACCAAACAATGGACCCATTACGCTACCTTTCGCAAATGGAAATGATACATTTCGCATGTAATGTTTTATTTATTGTTCTTCATAGTCATTCATATGGGAATGGAGTTTGACGAGCGTGCATAATCAACACATTTTTATTAATAATCTATTGTATTACGGTGTGCGCGCGTATTTGTATTGTTGTATAATCTGTAAAATACAATGTAGGTACGGATTCAAAGCACGGCCTTCATTTTTCTCACCGCATTTTCTCTTTGTCTGACACACTAAACTAAAAAAGAACATAACAATATTTATAGACGAGATTAGCATAACGATGTGTTAACTTGTTCCAGGAATCTCGTCAATAGAATAAAATGATACAATAATTGCTGGAAGCGTTTTGTGGCTCTTCGTAACGCAATCAAATATTCAAGGGCACGAGTTCACTGCAACCATTAGGTCTCATTAGTATATAGTGCGCACTACGATAACAATATCATACAAGTGTTATTTATTTATTTATTATCTCGCAATTATACAACTATTTACAGGATGTTACAAAATATTCATACATTTATTCAATCCAATAGATACCACAGAAAAAACATAGAAGGCTTATTTAAAGTGTTCATTACAAAAAGGACTTAAAATAAATAAAATACAATTCAAATTCCAAAAATGACAAAAATAAAGACAATGATAATTATTAGAGATGGCAATTTCTAGGTACGCCCCTCTGGCGTACCAGGTCAACGCGAAGCCTTCTCCCTCCCAATCTGTAGTTTCCACAATTTCGTCTGCGATATTATTATTATTGTGCACTACCATCCATATTAGATCCGACACTCAAAATAAATTAAAAAAAAGGAAAACAGTTAAACTATTTTATGTCAAAATTTAAAATTTTTATTGCATTATTGTTTACAGATGTTTATAAAGTATAATAAAAAAATTAAAGTAATTCTGACGTTCAATAAAATAAGATATCTTAAACGTTTCGCTCATCGAAGAAACCCCCTTTTGCGTGAAGAACAACCCGTTCAATTCGCAGCATTCGTTTCACGAGTGTTTCAAGGACTCTATTCGGTATACTATTCCATTCTTCTTGGAATATGTTCCACAAGTGATTTGTTGAGGTAGGACACACTTTTCGGATCCTCCTGTCCAATTCACCCCATAAGAATTCTATGAGGCTTAGGTCGGGGCTTTGCGGTAGTCATGTCATTATTTGTAAGGTATTATTGTTTTGTTCGCGATTTAAGAAATTCTTACATATTACTGCTGAGTGTTTGGTGTCACTATCCTGCATAAACACAAATTTTTAACAGACTAAATGTTGCCCCGATGGTATTGCATTTTCTTGCAATATTTCTAAATAACCCTCCTTTCGCAAAATACCCTCGATTCGCTTCAAGTCTCCTGTGTCGGCGTAGCAAAAACAACACCAAACAAGCACAGAACTTCTTCTCTGTTTGACGGTTGCCATTATACAATCCTGCATCATTCTTCGTTCACTCACTATTACAAAAACACGCTTTGATTGTCCAAACACTTCAAACTTTGATTCATCAATCCATAAGACCCTGTTCCAGTCATTCAGTGTCCAATCTCTGTGTGTTTCTGCCCATTGTTGTCGTTCTTGTCTGTCTCCCCGTCGACGTAAGGGTTTTCTTACAGCAATGCGGCCGTGAAGATTTGCAGCTTTTAATCTTCTTTTCACCGTAGTAACAGAAATTTTTCTTGGACGGTCGCAATTCATTTCTGTGGCGATTTTGGGTGCTTCGTTTACTCAGCAATTTTATACGCTCATCGTCGGTGTGAGATGTTATTCGCTTACAATCTGAACGGGCCGGATCTCTTAAACTGCCCGTGCGTTGATGTCGCCGATGATATCACTAATAGTCGATTTATTAACATGTACTTTTCGGAAATTGGACCCACTGAATAACCTTCTTGATGCAAAGCAATAATTACAGAACGTTTTTCTAAACTTGTTGGTTTTCATCTCAGCATTTTAAGGTCACATAAAAAATACGGTCTTATCAGTGATGCACACGCTAGCAAATTTATTTGAAAACTAGTGCATATTTCGGTACACAAGGCTCTTTGGGGTGAAAGCAGGTAAGTTTCGCAAGTTTTTTGCTTGCAATATTATCTCAAAAATAATCGTATTTATGGCGGTATAAATTAGTCCAGGAATTACCGCAGTGTGTCATAAAATATAATAGTTATTTGTAGGTGCTCTAATAGATATATTTGCCTGCAACTGGTTATAAATCTTGTAAAGGACCTAATGTAAATATGTTATTTATATTTAAAGGCAATTATATTCACTAGCTCTCCGAACTAATATGAACGATAGTGTATAGTGAGGGCGATATCTTTTGTTTTACAAGATTGTTATACGAGGGGTTAGACAAAAATAATCGGAATTTCTCTATAATAAACTTTATTTTATTTATTTAATATTTATTTCTTTTACGTGCATATTATGAAGCGCATGCTTAGGACTCACACCATAATTTTGTTTCTCTAATAATTATACGTGTCTAGAACATACTAACAATAATAAATGAATAATATATAATATATATAAATATATATTATTCATTATTATATTATGATTTTGTTCTTTTCAGTTTAACCTTTATCACGGAAATTACTAATGAAAACCTACATACGGAGTTATTTTCATATTTTGAAACAATATGTCGTAAAATATAGAATTTAAATGCAATAGGCAGAAATGCCTATGTAAATACAAAATGTTCGTCCTAAATGAACTACATCGAGCCCAAACTTTCTCAGTTAAGCGGATCATCCAATTATTTGAATTAAATCTAAAACTGTAGTTCTGGTTTAAAATAATAGAACGCACAATATTCAATTATTATTTATTTAAATAGAAATGCATAATGGAAATAATTAACTATACATGCGCACATTTGTCAATGATCAAAAATAAATTAAACGAATTACGCTTCCATATATAGGGTTTTAAATAATTATAACTTAATATATACACTACCACTCACATGAGTTTGTACACTGACGAAAAAGTTGCGAAGCAATAAAAAAGTTCTAAAAAATTATTAATGGACATAATTAGATCATATGTTAGATATTTTGATTGTAACATCATTAAATCGACTCGTTCTTTTTAATATTTTTAAGATGAAGCCATTTTAAAAGCATTTACTTCGTTTTATGATGCTATTGTCGGGAAATTCAAATTCTTTTTAAAAGGGATTAAATGCTAGATAAGGCAATCATAAATTACATACTTAAGATATTTATTTATATTAATCCCTCTAAGTAATTTTTTCACTGAAGGGAATATATAATTTAAAAATTATTATTTTATGCTATTCCATCGTCAATTAAATAATCACTACCAATTAAGCCACCAGGCAGTACAACATATTTATTTCATTTAATCCTTCTATCAGTAATTTAATCAATGAAAGTTGATATATAACCCCTTTCCACATTAATTTTGGTATTCCGTATACGTATTTCGACAACTAAGTTGTTCCGCACACGATCCGTACCGTTGAAAGCCAAAACGCACACTGTGTGCGTTTTGGCGACACTGTTTAATTATCTGCTGACGATGACAACTTAGTTGTCGAATTACGTATACAGAATACGAAAATTAATGTGCAAAGGGGTTATATATCAACCTTCGGTGATTAAGTTAATCAACCACAGGCTCCATCAAAATTACCTCCCTTCTATCTGGGTTTATAATATGCATCCTTCACTTTGCAACAGTTCACTCAAATATCTTTGCGCAAATATCAAAAATATTTTGAACAAAAATTTACAGAATGCCAAACAGAAACTCTAAAGTAGTGAAAGTTTCCTCAATGTGCGAAACTAGAAAAAAGTTAAAGAATGGTAACTTGTTTCACGGACCGATGAATCTATGTTCGAAGTGTTCAATCAAATCAGGAAAATTTTGGTTTGAAGAGCGAAGTACGAGAAAATACTCTCTGATTGTATTATAGCCACTGTGTATTTATGTAAATATATTCATTAATGAAGTGAAAAAGAAAATGCAGTGCTAAGGGAGTACCTACAGGAGACGCGAAACTGCATACATTGTGATCCAAAAAGAATGAAGTCACTTAAACTTCCTGCCAACTTGTAATTTGGTTGGGTTAGCAAAATATGATAAAAAGTCACGGGAGTCTTAATAAATATGTATGAAAGGGTGATAAAAGTAATTTTCATTAAAAGTTTGTATTCAATTCGATATTAATTGATACGTTTGAACTCCCTTTCCACATCTTCCGTATATTTCAGGCATTACTTTCTGCCATCTTTTCCCCTTCTTGCATACATGTTTTTTATAATTCGTGTTTGAAATGCATTTAGAATAAATTTTTGAGTAAAAAGACTAGGTTTGGAAAGAGCGACAACTTTAAGCTTCCTAATAAATTATTAAAAGATGTAAAAAGACAGTGTTTATATTATTGATTAAGAGTCTTAATAAATTACACTATCTATATATACAGACTTGTTCATTCTAGAATTAGATATGCGCTGTCCACAAGTGGAAAGAGTGCAGTTAGGTTAAAGCGCGCGAGAAAGGAGGATAGAATATCTCTCACTGGCAGTTTCGTTTTCTCCCACTTTTGTATTGCAAACAACTTCTTCCCCTACTTTCTCGCGTTTATTTCAAGAATATTTTATTAGTTTCACGCCAAACGGCAAAACATTTCAAGAAAATAGCCATGTTTGAAAATCTTTTTAATTTTTAGAATTTTCTATTTCATTTATTTCAAGAATATTTTATTAGTTTCACGCCAAACGGCAAAACATTTCAAGAAAATAGCCATGTTTGAAAATCTTTTTAATTTTTAGAATTTTCTATTTCATTTATTTCAAGAATATTTTATTAGTTTCACGCCAAACGGCAAAACATTTCAAGAAAATAGCCATGTTTGAAAATCTTTTTAATTTTTAGAATTTTCTATTTCATTTATTTCAAGAATATTTTATTAGTTTCACGCCAAACGGCAAAACATTTCAAGAAAATAGCCATGTTTGAAAATCTTTTTAATTTTTAGAATTTTCTATTTCATTTATTTCAAGAATATTTTATTAGTTTCACGCCAAACGGCAAAACATTTCAAGAAAATAGCCATGTTTGAAAATCTTTCGTAATTTTTAGAATTTTCTATTTCATTTATTTCAAGAATATTTTATTAGTTTCACGCCAAACGGCAAAACATTTCAAGAAAATAGCCATGTTTGAAAATCTTTCTTAATTTTTAGAATTTTCTATTTCATTTATTTCAAGAATATTTTATTAGTTTCACGCCAAACGGCAAAACATTTCAAGAAAATAGCCATGTTGCATTTTATTAAAAGATTCAAATAAAATGCATCAAATAATTTATACAATTCAAAAATGTAGGTACGTATTGTCAATGCACGCGAGAAAGTAGGGGAAGTTGTTTGCAATACAAAAGTGGGAGAAAACGAAACTGCCAGTGAGAGATATTCTATCCTCCTTTCTCGCGCGCTTTAACCTAACTGCACTCTTTCCACTTGTGGACAGCGCATATCTAATTCTAGAATGAACAAGTCTGTATATAAAAATGAATGTTTGTCTGTATGTCCTTTATAGAATCGTAAACTATACATTTGATCATGTGATGATCTTTAGCAAAGTTGTTGTGCATGAGCCCACGAAGGTTTCTAAGTTGGTACGACCAATTTTCGACAGATGGTTAATTAATAAATAATTAATTAATAAAATTAATTTAACTCACAATGAAATGCACAAAACTATTCGAAAAACGCTCCCAAATATAAAAATACGCACAATATTGTCTGTTCAATGTGAGCCGGACATGAATTTCACAATTTACATAAGTTCTTATGTCACCCACAACTCGAAACGTCATCATTCGCTCGCTGTTTTCGTTTCAATTCAAATCAGCATGAACTGTCACGGCAATTATGAAATTCATTGGAATGGCAGTGGCGCCATCTGTCGAAAATTGATCGTACCAACTTAGAAACCATCGTGGGCTCATGCACAACAACTTTGCTAAAGATCATCACATGATCAAATGCATAGTCTACGATTCTATAAAGGACATACAGGCAAACATTCATTTATATATATATATATATATATATATATATATATATGGGCGAATACAAATTGATGAATCTACGCAATGTATCACCTTGCCAGCAAACTTCTGTAAGATCACAGAAAGCATAGACGAATTGGTGCAAAAAGTTTTCCCAAACATTGCACAGAACTACAAAAATCGTCAGTGGCTCAGTACGCGTGCTATATTAGCGGCCTAAAACATCGATGTCAATACCATCAACTTCACCATTCAGAATGGAATAGCCGGCGAAACGACAACATATAAGTCCATCGATACTGTGGTGAATCAAGACGAAGTTATCAACTATCCAACTGAATTCTTGAATTCGCTTTATTTGCCAGGCATGCCACCGCACGTTCTTACATTGAAAATTGGCGTACCCATCAGAAGAATGATGGATACGCCAATTTTCAATTTCGAAACATAAATCCACCACGACTTTGCAACGGAACCAGACTCTCAGTCAAGAAAATGATGAACAATGTTATCGAGGCAACAATTTTGACTGAAAAATTCAAAGGTGAAGACGTACTGTTGCCACGTATCCCAATGATCCCGACAGATATGCCATTCGAATTCAAACGTTTGCAGTTCCCGGTACGACTCGCTTTCGCAATGACTATCAACAAAGCACAAGGACAATCGTTGCAAGTGTGTGGATTAAATTTGGAGAATCCATGCTTCTTACATGGGCAGCCCTATGTGGCCTGCTCACGCGTCGGAAAACCTTCTGATTTATTCGTTTACGTACCAGATGGAAAAACAAGAAATATTGTGTATCCCACAGCACTTCAATAAATATCGAATTGAAACGAAACGCTGCGATGTCACAATTTTTTCAAAATGAACAAAATCAATAAAATGACTCAAAATGAATTGAATATTTGTGTAATATCTTTCCTTCAAATTTATTTTAGTTGGCGGCGTAGCATAGTACATATACATATACATACATATATATGTGTATATATATATAATATATATTCACATTAAGTATTGTAAAAGAATAAAATCGAAGTATATATATTTATATGTTTCGAAAATCAGTATTCTAGAAAATGTGGCGTAGCAACGCGTGCAGGGTACATCTAGTATTTTATAAAATTTCCCGGAAAAATCATTACGAATTTTTTGAATAACCTGCCACATACCATATTACAGATAGTATCACTTTTCATAACTGCAATTATGTAACTGTAAAGTGGTATTTAATGTTCGCCGAAATTAATTCTATTCAAATAAACCAATTTGCTTTGCACATCACTACACTAGTTACGGATGTTTATTGAGTAATTATATATTGCTGAATATATAAAAACATGTTTACATACAAATTTGCTATTGCTATTTCCAGTGTCATTAGCATTCATGCACGTAAAAGTTACTCGTATATATACATGGGTATCTGTTCCAATTAACGAGTTTGCGAGCAAGAGAAAAGAAACGTTTCAAACGCAAAATAATACACCGAACACTAACTTTTCTCTGCAATGCATATAACCTAATTGTTTCATAGCATGGAATAGGTAAATACTTTCGAAATAACGAGTTTGAACGTATGTAATCGACGAGTCGGAAACAGTCAATTCTCTTTCACACGTGTGCGTTCATTATTGAAGAAATTACTGTTGATAGACTGAATGAAGACTATTTCGAGAACAGAAATTACGCGTGTATGCTTATTTCAAAAGTTACATTTATATTTCACAAAAAAAAAAGAAATAGAGGTAAAGAAGTAATTTTTATACCATTCTTGAAAAACCAAATTTTACTTAAATACAAATTTATATTTGTAAAGGTCATATAAAAGTATGCTAATATTGGGTTGGCAACTAAGTACTTTCGGTTTTGTAGTATAAAATAAAACACTTTTTTTTTAAACAAAGAATAGTTTTTAATCAATTGTATATTTTCCATTTTGCTCAATGACCTTTTGCCATCTTTCTTTCAACTGCGTGATTCCGCGCTCATAAAATTTCTGGTCCTTATCAGCAAAAAACTGAACCAGGTGCGAGTGAAGGTCATCGTCATTTGTGAAAGTTTTACCATTCAAAGAATTCTGCAAACTTCGAAATAAATGGTAATCAGATGGTGCGAGATCAGGGCTGTATGGGGGATGTGGCATCACTTCCCAGCCAAGCTCCAATAGTTTCCCACGAGTTGCCAAAGATGTGTGAGGCCTTGCATTGTCTTGGTGGAAAACTTCACCTTTCCGATTTGACAATTCTGGCCGTTTTTCTTTGATTGCTTCATCCAGTTTTATTAATTGTTGACAGTAAACATCAGAATTGATCGTTTGGTTCCTTGGAAGCAGCTCAAAAAACACAACACCTTTGTAATCCCACCAAACTGACAGCATGATCTTTTTTGGATGCAATTCAGCTTTCGATGTGGTTTGAGCTGGTTTATCGTGTTTGCTCCATGATCGTTTTCGAACTATGTTACTGTACAGGACCCATTTTTCATCACCAGTGATGAGTCTTTATAAGAAAGGGTCGGTTTCATTTCGTCTAAGGTGCATATCGCAAAAGTTGATTCTTTGTGTTAAATGAATTTCTTTCAATTCGTGAGGTAGCCAAATATCAAGCTTTTCAACTAGCCCAAGACACTTTAAATGTTTTTCAATTGTTGTGTGCGATATATGTAGCCTATCCGCAACCTCTCGAACAGTTATATGACGATCCTCTTCAATTATGACTTTGATTTGGTCATCATCAACTTTAGTAGGCCGACCAGAACGTTGCTCATCTTTGAGGGAAAAATCTCCAGAACGGAACTTTTTATACCAATTCTGACACGTGCGCTCTGTTAAGCAATTAGC
>JAVIWB010004019.1:0-51144 GCA_031893035.1 Dermolepida albohirtum | reverse complement strand
CACGTTTTATAATGCTTTATATTTCCATAAGAAGGAATATTGTTAATATCATTATCATATGCAGATGAAAGTAAGTTCTTTTTATCTTCTGACGATTGAGCAGTATATATAATAATAATCTGTATTTATACAACTGATACAGCCAATTACAGGGCAAGTAATTTACAAAATCAAATAATGACGGAGTATTCTATAATGAAATGAGTATATAACTATTTTAAATAATAATGTTACAAGACAATAGAACAATCAATGCACTAATCTGAACACATACTAGCTGAATGAGTGCGTGAGTCACTTTAGCCAACCATAATTTTTGCACATATGCACTAACGGTGACTTGCTTAGAACATTGGTTCTTTCTTTGCACATGCTTAACGTTTGGTTAAAGTTTGTTCCATGCGTAGGTACGGAGAATTGGATATAAAAAACTCGGACAGTCCGTTCTATTCCCCAAAAGTTGAAAAAACTTAAAGCTTTGTAAATCACGTCCGCCTGAAAGCGACCATGCCTATTCATTAAGGCGATGTAATTTGACCCTCAAACTGGATACATATTATCGACTCTGTATTTTAAGATATTTTAAAAATTTCTTTACACTCTCTCAATCATGAGGTGTAGAAAGGGTACCACATAACCTAAGAGTATTCCATCTCATCTGCAAAGGAGCAAATAGATGTTATTTGGTTTGCAAACATCAGTTATTATCAAAAAGACCCCAAATCCCGAGTAGCTGTAACTCTAGAAATCGATTCGGTCTGGCACACATATAATTAAACTTTAACGCATTTAAACACCTCGCGTATGAAATACTCCTACTTTCAGAGATATAATTAATTTGGTTAACAATGGGCCAATCATTAATAATAAGAAGGTCGGTTTGCATTTTTTCACACTCAGTGACATCACAAATTTTCGTGTATATTTTAAGGTCGTTAGCATAACCTAGAATATTGTAATTGATTTTAGAAAAAAGTTGTTTAAGTATACATATATTAAATAATAGTGAACCTAGGTTGGATCACTGTGGAATACGATTTTAAAAGATGTACCAATGCAGGAGAAAAACCATAATAATCTACTTTAGACAGATTCTGTGGTCGATTGTATCAAAGGCATTTTGCAAAGTCCGTATAAATTATCCTGCTCACCTAATGAGTCACTAATATACTGAGCAACATTAACCAGATTTGTAATAGTCGATCATCCAGTCTATATCTATGTTTATCACTGGACATGTGTTTACGAATGTTAAAATGAATAGCACTATATAATAAATGTGTATATATCTGAATTGATATCAAATTTTTTAAAGCTTTCAATGAATTATTTATGTGCTACTCCAGCAGTAGAAGTTACAGTTGGTGTAATTTATTAATATTATTTATAATATTTTTTATCACTAAAATGTTAATATTGAGTTTAATGAACATTAAATCTAATATTATGATGTTCGTAAAAAACTTCGTTCGTAAAATAAACCTGCACATAGAAGTTGAAGTGATGTGAATCATTATTAGGTATTATAAATAAAGAATTTGTATATTATTTCTATTATAAATTCCATAATTCGAAACATCGAGGAACCTACTAATCAAAATTTCACTTCAGACACAACAATTTAGAGTAAATACTAATAAACTATGTTATGCAATATTCTCATGAGTTCAAAGTAAAATATTTGCTTTGATCTACAGGCACGTGTATCCAATCCACGTCTATCTACAAAATTCAGCCAGCTGAAGAAGACCTTATGAAAAATGTATGTATCGAATTCATTTTTAAGCAAGACTTGCTTTCATGCACCCACAAATTACTTATTTTAAAAATTACTTGTAAATGCTTTAGTTTCTATTTTATAATTATATAATTATATTACAATCGTATTAGCTTAAGAATAAGCATAAACATAAAAATTTATTTAAATTATGAATTGATTTCATTTAAAAGAATTAAATAAATAATCATTTGTACATTTTTGACTCTTCTAGTAAGTTAGTGGTTTGTAATGTTTATATAGGGTGTTATTTTCTGCATAGAATATTTAACATTTCTTTTCTAGATGTTTATCATTTCCAATAAACTGCAATAAATCATAATAGAACAGTATATAATTCAAGAACGAATAAATTTATTAGGCAGGGGTCTCTAGATCAAATCTGACACCTCTGTTTGGGAAGGCTTTTCGTCGTTTTTTTTTTCGTTTAAGATGAATCTCAACAACTATATTCTCCACATATACATATAACGTGCGGAAATTACATAACGAGACTAGTGTGAGAAATGTTATTTATTGCAAATAAATTTGTATTTAACTTTTATCACCTTCGATGTACTCTCCTTGCCTATCTATACACGGCTGTATATGTGTCTTCCATTATTCAAAACAATACTGTAGTTTATCAGTTGTCAGCCTGTTCAACAACTGCCGACTTTGCTTTTACATGTTCAGCAGACTGAAAATGTTTTCCCTTTAATGCACTTTCCACTTTTGTGAACCGGTAGAAACTATGAGGTGTAAGATCTGGCGAATATGAAGGATGATCAATACAGCAATGCGCTTGTCCACTAAAAACTGTTTCACAGATAGGGTATTGTGAGCTGGTGCGTTATCCTGGTGCAGAATTCACGATTCGTTCTTCCACAAATCCGGTCTTTTCTTCCTTAGTTTTTCACTCAACTTGATTAGGACTTCCTTATAGTACCTCTTCCCTCAAGTACCCAGTCAGCCATGATAAAACTCTTAATATCGCCTGCTTCAACATTTGTAAACATTTTGTTGGCGATTTCTTTTAATTTGGAGGACTTCAGGCTAATTCACTGCTCGATTTTTACTTCTTCCTTATAATACTTCTGAATAATGGTTTGACCCTCAAGTACCAAGTCAGTCATGATAAAACCCTTGATATCACCTCCTTCAACATTTGTAAACATTTTGTTGGCGATTTTTTTTTAATTCGAAGGAATTTCAGATTAATTCACTGCTCGATTTTTGTGTCAACTATTAACACGGCACTACTAAGTAATAGTGTCCTCTACAATTAAAGCTCGGAAGTAAACTAAAACAGACAGATAGACGAAACTACGGGCTGTTACTTGGAAAGTATCAAGGTCAATTGCATTCCAATTACAGCCTCGCCCGATGCGGATGCGCGATGGAAGGAGCGCAGTCTCGTTATTTAATTGCCATACCTCGTATAACTAAAATCTTTTGGATTGTTCAAAAAGCACCTTTTTGAATTACTCACGGTTAAAAAACTTTCGTTAACAGTCTCAACACACTCATACTGTTTAAAATATGCATGTAATCAACGAATAAATGCAAATAAACGACGAAAAAAATATTGAAGCAACTGTATGTGTACAAAAACTTTTAAAATTCACGGCAATAGACAAAAATAAAACTTTGTCAAATGGTGTTATCGTTAAGCTGTTGGGGGATATTAAGGCATGTATTATTATTATTATTGCTGTTAAAAAATTATTTGGAACTACGTAGTCAACTTGTGTAATACATCATTCAATGCTATCTGCTTCTGGGTTTCCGGGCTGGAACCGCGTCACTAGTATATCTGTCGACAGATATACTAGTGACGCGGTTCTAGCCCGGAAACCCAGAAGCAGATAGCATGGACCACGACCGCGGAAGTCTACGTACCAAATTATACATCATTCAATTTTCGGCACACATCGTCGCTGTATTGATGCCGTTATCCATCCAATAGTTGGTAATTTCGAAAATACTGGTTAAATTCACAACGACGTATGCAAGCGTCATCGGCATAACCACCGCTGCATGGCTTCAACAAGTTTCAACAACTTCGGTATAATGCATCTTTCAAACGGATTTGGTAGTACTCTACCGATACAAAATAATATTAACACAAGAATAAATGTTGACAGATCATACTAAGTAACATATTTTTATAGATTAGACCTGGGAACAGCTCACGACCCATTCGTAGGTAAAAAAATCGTCGTTACTGACAAAATATATTTCTTGTTAAATATTGTAATTATGATTGATTATCAAAGTTTTCAGATTTAAAGCACCGAGAACACTTATTTGATTAATAAACAATCATTTAATGTCGAAAATGCTTTATAAATGGATATATTAGACAAATTAGTATGTAAATTGCCTCTGGGCTCTTGCGATTTAGCGTCACTAGACTACTTTTAGTGGAGTTTTCTTAAATCTGAAGTATGTATTGTTGATTTTTATAAAGCATAACATTTTTTTATAAAATGTAAACATATTCGATCTTACTTAACTCGTCTTGACTTCATTAGAATTTATTATTTATTGTAAATATTATTAGATTTGGTGCATACGAAATGTCATTTCTTGCCTCCATGTACACATAGTCCGCAATATTATGTGATGTTTCCGACAAAGAGAGAAACTTGTAATATGGATGCGATGAGTCAACAAATCTTTGCACTCTATGAGGTCAACACTTATTTCGTTCAAGTACTCATTTATAATTTTCTGTTTGAATTATAGTGAAATATGTACTAATGCAAATCCAAGTTTGGAAATAGTGTAGCAGCAGGTTACATAAACAGCTGACTGTGAGACTTCTAGGTGAAATGGAGGTTATATTACCAAAATCATTGCAGAATCGTTAATGTATAGTACAAATCAGGAAAGATAAGACCTATGTCATTATTCACAGCATTTATTAAAGACAACAATACCACTTGGATTGAGTGAAATAATATCACGGTTTCAATTTAAGAAGAAGAGAAATACAATCGGGACATACAACAACATTGCATGGTGATCTTATGAAAGCCCTACATTATACTCAGAGTAAATGTCGGTGTAAAACAAGGACAAAGATATAAGTTGAATTACGTATCATCGTTCAAGTAACTTCACGTATGTTCCCGTATGTTTCCGGAATTAAAAAGCTATAAAATGTCAAATTTTTCATGTGTTCTAGCCCACATTACAAGAAATGACAGATAATATGACTGAATGCTAACTAATTGCTACGTTTTCAATATATTCGTTTTACATACTTATAGTGAACACTAAATATCACCTTACTTTATTATATTACCTTGTCTGTAAGCAATTCAAAAATATTTGGGGTTGAAAATTAAAAATAGTGAGATAAGGGTACGATGCATATTTTGTGGTTGGAAATTATTACTACATATTATTTCACTACGTTAAATATATAATTTATTTGACACTGGCACTGAAGAGATTCACATTTAATATTTTATGTACTTTTTAAGGCTGTCAGAAATGCGCTGCGCGCCATAACCATTCGCATCGTAACAAGTGTAATAAAAGCAATAATACAAAGTAACTAGTAGTAAACGCACTACAGTGTTACAAGTAATTATAACACTGTATACAATACTTACCCCCTATACTAACGTGATGAACTAGCATAATCATCACGAATTGTGGCCGATCCGTAAAAACGTAACCAGCGTTAAGTATGTTTCCATACTTGTCTCAGAGAGTAGTGATGTACGCTATGGTGAAAATATGTTCTTTTATTTGGAGAACAATTGTTCGATACCTACTGATGTAATACAGGCATACGTAAATACTCTTTGTATTCACTTAACGGATCTGTATTCTCAACTACTTGTAATATTATCACAAACTTCTGTTAAATAAGTTTTCGAACTTTTGTTTGAAGCCCTTATTTTAATTGGAAAAACATTTTTTAATAGTTTCTGCCATAAGATGTAAAAGATGCACTTTACACGTAACATGTAACATTCTATAGCCGTGTTGTGAAAGAGAACAGCCCACTGAATATATTGTCGAGGCACCATCAATCACAAAGAAAAATATTTGACTTGTTGATACTCCAGCACGATCTGCGTAATTGTACTTTCAGTAAAATCGGTGAGTCTTTTGCCAGCTAGAAGCAATCGAAATGTCGGTCGCCGAGAGTTCAGAGACATGCACACGTTGATGGTATAATTTTTTACGATCTGCCGTCTCGTCAACACATAACCACAGTCGTTAATTTTGTAATGTATATGTTATCTTCTGTATAATGTCGTCATGTACATTTGCTATATTGTTCCATAATGTGGCGCGACTTGTTAACTACTAGAATAGTAGATTGTATTTGTGCTAAAATTTTGTAAATGGTTGTTTATCTAGTTTGTGAAGCGGAATATTACAGGCTACCAACATTAACAATAAATCAAACCTAAAAAATTTAATTTGCTAGGGTACGCCCTGTTTTCTATGTTTATGTTGCATAGAGTTCACAAGACGTGTACAAACACCTTAACCGTTTATGACATACTTTATACAGTACTTTCGCTTCATCGTAGAATAAATCACCAAATTCACCAACGCACTTTTTCACTTGGTGCCCATAACGTTTTCTGGGCTTTCGCATGTGCGACATACTTTATTATTAAATGAAAACGTGTCAATTAACGTAGCGGAGAATCCAACATACGTACAGCTCAATAAATCGATATCATCTACAGCAGTAAGAAGTAGGGTGCTCATCCCTCTCCACTACGGTTTGCCAACCGTCCACTGACCTCATTACAGCGTTATTGCACTGTTCTGTGAAAACTGTTTAGATATTGAAAGAGAGTTACCTCGGTTCATGGCATGTAGGGCATGTAATTTATTAGATCATAATTTTCATGCCTGAATTAGAGCAAAAATATTTATGACATAGAGCTCATCATAATTATTTGACATGAATACTTTATTTACATAGTTTTCAAACACAATAAAATCACATTAGGACTGAGTAACTATGATGTTGATTTTGCGGAATACGAGACTTGACAAACACCATCATATTGTAATTCAATGCTTACTGGTGAAATTTGGTAATTTAAGACTGTTTAAATCGAAAATCCTAACATGCATAAGTTCGCAATTCGTGGTGCAATTCAATATTTATTATGGAAGACTAAACACAACTGAAATTTTAATTAAGTGATAGAAATTTTGGACGATAATGCTCCTTCGGAAGACATAATTTGCCGCAAGGTTGTGCAATTTAATCCTACTGATATGAGCATTAAAGATGAAAAAATATTTAGGTTCGCATATTTCCTTCTATCTCCTTTCCGGGAATATTTCCTTCTGACATCAATGTACAAAAAAATTATCTTAAAGAAATATAGTTTCATATACAAAATGCGTACATGTCTGCTCCCTACACAACGCCTGGCAATCCTGCATCTCCAAACAACCCAACCGCAACCGTAACGCTCCATTGACCCATGACCCATTACTCATATATAAACCCGTCCAACATCGACTTACACCAGTTTCAGTGCGACAGACAGTAGCAGTAGTTTAGCCCTGACGATATCTCATATGAGTGGGTACGAAACGTCGGCAGTTCTACCAGTGACGCGGTTCCTGCCCGGAAGCCCAGAAGCAGATAGTATGGGCCACGACCACGAAAGTCTACGTACCAGATTTCGTTTGATTTAATTATCATTTTAGTTCATATTATTCATCAAATCTAACCCCAAGTAACTTGCACTTATCTCCCAAACTTAAACTTTTTCTTGCCGGGAAGAAGTTTTGGATAAAGAACGTATTGCAACGGTAGAGTATTTGGAGGAATTGAGAAAGGCCATTTTATCGTAATGTCACTTTAGCATCGTTGGAATACGTTGAAGAATATGTTGAAAATAATAAAAATTTTTGAGTCCTACTTCACGTCCAATCGTCCTCGTATTTCCTACTTTTAGTTGTGGCGATAACTCTTATGTTTTCCAAACAATCTTCTCTTTTCATTTTCAGAAGTACATAACCACTTCTTAATGCACGAAAATATTACCTTTTACATATATTCTTTTACTTATATTTTTCAAAACTTCATTTAAATTAGTTATCACTTCAGTCAATGTTATTTATTAAATCAAAGAAATTATTCCCTTATTATTGATCCATATTTTTAAATGTTTTTGAAGCGGATATTGTATTTATTTTTATTTGCTTTCCATTATGGATTTTGTCTTATATGTTTAGTTTGTTATCGTAAAAGAGAGTTCGATAAGGTATCGATTAAAAGAATAGAATTTTAAAATTATGTTTTTTAATTTAAACTTAAAATTATAAATTGATTTCGAAAGAACATGTAATAAATATTTGCTTTATAGTAGGTACTAAATGTGTATATTCATCTCATAATATCTGACTACACCTGCTCGCGATAGCAAAATAAATGTTAAAATCTGTATATTGAATAGAATGAAGTTTGTTGGCTTAATTTATGTTTTATTTCGCATTACTTTTCAATATGTTATGGAAGTAAGCGATATTTACTGAATAGGAATTTAATGAGAGAGCATGTCGAATCTGTAGTACACTACGATTCCATCGGTCTTCTCCAAGAACTTTCAACTAACTGAATAGAATTATGAGGCCGCTAGGGGATTGGCGCTTTTGTTTGTATGACGTTGTAAATACACGTCGATGAAAATATTTCATATCGACAAGCGCCATTCCATCAATTACAGGCCTAGTCGACAAAGTATTGAAATAATTTATTCTTTCCACTTTTTTTTAAATTAAATTCAACCATACTGATCAATGTGATAGTAATGTTTAGTTCAGATCAACATACGCTCAGTACGACTGTTTTTTTAATAGGGAATTATCATTGTATAAATACAGAATTGCGTTTTGACGCACGCATCCTTCTGTCGAATTTATTCTAGCTAGCAATGGGTTAAATGTGTGTTACGTATCATCAAAAATCGAATACGTTCAGCTACTGAAACTGTGAGTTTTTCTTGACTACATTTCCTAAAATAGTGATATTGTAGCATATTATAATTTTTATTCTTTTTTATACCTTTAAGAATATAAAAATTAGGAAAAAACACTATTTTATAAGTTAACCCCCAAGAACTATTGTGGATGATCAAGTACTAATAAATGTCACTTCGTGCAATAAAAATTTTATATTATTTCTTCCCACTTTCTGGTTTCCAAATAATTTATTCCAAGGAATGGACATATCATAATTAAATTTAAGTTTATTGGTACATATTAAATACGACTATAAACAATGTTAGAAATATATATGGTTACTGTCAGGCCTTTCACTAACTACAGAAAGAATATATCTTACAAACAATGACAGAAAAAAATAACTAATCTACGCAAGGATCTTTAGATCAGGGACAGTAGAGAAAGGAAATAGAAGTTTGACAAACCGCAAAATCATAGAATCTTTGACAAAAGAAAATAAATATTAAGAAGGTATAAAGATTGCAGTGTTTGGGCCTACGAAAAGGAGAGCATCTAACTCAATAATAATATAAGTAATTGAATGCAAGAGACAGACCAAGAGTAAGATGATACGTAACTTTTTTTCGATAGAGAATATTATTAAATTTGATATATTTGAAGTTTTTTAAATTGCTTCAGGAGCAACAAAAACATCAAACGTTTCTAATTTTTAAATATAATTATATTTTCTTTATATAAATTTAAGCTTAAAGAATAGAAATGAAAAATTTTATTATTGCTAAGATAGTAAATCAGAATATTTGTTTCCTTAACAATTTATCGTTAAACGAATTAATACAATATTCATCAGTATATATAATTATGTTTTAATTTAGGAGACCAGATATAGTTTTCTATTAATAATTAATCTACTTCCCTCCTTACAGTAGGTTTGCAAAATGGCACTGTCTTCGGTCCAACCACTTTTAGAGTCTATAGGAACACGAATTTCATATAATATATGGTACTCATACCTTATTGTGATGCGCTACTGGAAAATCGAGATATAGATAATAAGTATTCTCAAGCTCTGTTGCAACTGTACTTTTCCGAGACTTTAGAGTAAAATCCCGAATATGTACATAGCAAATAAAATCAGGATAATTTTTATACGGATGGGCCAATTTAATAAAAAGTAACAAATTTCCGGTTTACCCTACTGTTACAGCCAAAGGAATATTAAACTATAAAATCGAACAGGATTTGAAAACTTTATTGTCATCTAACAAGATATCAACACTGAGACTAAATTCAAAGTATTATCTTTCTAAGTCTATAAATTCACTTTAACTGGTTCTCTATCTGGATGGTTTGTAAACGTTTATATAGAGATCGTCGGGTATTATATTGTATTATACATGTGTAATATTGGTCGATGTTTCATATTTGCTTATTATCACGCAATTATATATATATATTTTTAAAATGTTTTACAAGACTATTAGCATCATGAAATACCCTCTCTTCGGACTCGGTTTTGTACGGGAAACATCACGTACTAGAAAGGAGATTGATTTGTAACACGCATTCTAAGAATAGTCCGAGGAATGGAACAAATGGAATTGTAATGGTAAATTCCTGTGTTAGTTGGCTTGTATCATCATGAATTAAAGCGTTCAGATGATCTTTGTCAAACTCCGATAGCTTTTCTGAACATTGAGAGTCATTTACATCAAAATAGCCCTGTTTAAATCGGGAAAACCATTTCCGTGCTGTGCGCTCCTCAATTATCTGGGAAATGACAAATGTGTCCTCTTCTGTTGAATTCGAAAAAATGTTTGTGGAAGGAAATTTTCGCCTTATTCATGTATACTAATATCGCGAGGTTTTCTTTTGTATTGAATACTTCATTTATCTAAGTAGAATACTTGATCTTCTCGATTATGTTATTTTGTCAAGGAAATCAGAGCGTTACCGTATTAGGGGCGCCGCATATCTCTGATTTTCAAACTACTTAAGGCTAGATTACAAAAAAATAAATTTGGCTATTCAGAGGTAAAGTGACGCTTTCCTCAAGGTAGCCTATTTGGACCAATGCTGTATGAGAAGAGGTATGGAATATGGAAATGGCTTTCCATTGATTAATTCTGTAATATTTGAGCATGATATATCTCTACTCGTTTATAATATTAATATAATCTAAACCTATAATTATGCTAAGAATGTTTACGTGTTTCTTGCTACACACTTTCACTTAATAATAGCTTGCCGTAATAGGCCTTCAGGCCCAGAGTATATGATAGGGTTGGCTTCTGTCGCGGGAACATTACTTTTCGGCATATTAGGCCAATCGCATATTATTTCTTCAGTGTTGGAACTCTAAGTACTCATTTTTAATAAGAGTCCAAGTGGGGCCGAAAAAACGCCATCGGTGTTATTAACACAGTTGAAATTAGCAGACTAGTCATCATTCACTAGACTTTTATGGCCTACATTTTCAATTATTAATACCATATGAAATGTTGGACTGAGGGCCTCAACCAGGAAAGAGAGAGTGTTTGTTTTTAGAATTGGTTGTAGAGAATTATTTAATCAATTACAAGTTATGGCATTTCCCTGTACTTTTGTATGTCAACTTGGATTGTACGTTAAAGGAAACTTCAGTCGTCTGCCTAAGTTAAATACTATACCTATAATACTAGAGTTGCAAATGTTAAAGAAGGTCCTTATTATAGATTGACTTTTAGTAGAAATAACCTTTGTTACCATAATATTAGAACATGTGGTAAACCATCTAATATCTACGAAGAGTCTTCGCAAGGTCAGACAGTTAGTGTGTGACTACTGGTCTTGGTAAACCCGAGCTAAACTCAAATTAAGGTGTAAGGTAATGTGCCGAAGCTAAGTGATCTCGAATTTATAGGGCTAAAATGCAAAAGTTAACGAGCCAAGATTTCATAGAGACCATAATCGAGACCAACATAAACAAAAAAAGCACATGAATAGATGTCAAGATATTCAGGAGAAACATGAAGACCACAATAGATCTGAAAGTGTCGCAGTAGAATAGGCTCTATATCCGTCCTAAATAACTAATATAATCTAACTATGAACCTCTGCAACAGCTTAGGGATACAATGTAACAAATCCTGCTTGCTAAGAATAATTATTATATAAAGAACATTTGGATGACCTTGAAATATGACTATCACTAAATGATTGCAATTATGATGTTAAATCATTTGAGTTTCTCAAATTTTAAATCTTACAAAATGTATAGAAAACTTTTTAGCTTATGCTTGTGGTTTAGATTTTATTAAATAGCACGTGATGTATTCTATGCTAGTAATTTAATTTCTAGGTTTTCCTACAAACGTTTTTTTTTCTGCCGACCCTTTTATCAGTATTAGAAAAATTTATTGAATTATGTTTATTTACATGCTCTATGTGTTGTTCGACACAAGTAATTTAAATTTGAATTACATTTAACAAGTATGTATTAACGATATAGTATAATAAAAAAAGGAAACTCGAGCATTTACGATTTACCGAATTATATATATATATATATATATATATATATATATATATATATATATATATATATATATATATATATATCAGCCTCCTTTTCTTCGAACGCTTTCTGAAACCACACACGCGATCTTTCATCTGAGGATTATTTATTTCAACAACAGGTACCTCGATTTTGGAGGTCTACAGGAGGCGGCGAGGAAGGTCGTTTGTGTAAGTGGGAAATCATATCGACCCGTTTCCAAGACTAACACAGATGACGTCACAGAGAAGGATGCCACATATACGCTTGTACATATATTGTACGCTATACTCACAAACAATTCGTTGTCCTTCAAATTTTACTATACCTAACGATTATTACTCTTTTCCATTAAAAAAAAAACATGAATAAATTTTTTCGATATTATTTTATGTACTTTACCTCTAAGCTGTTATTGCTACTTGTACTATTGCTACCATTTTCGCTATTGTTGTGTTTGGGAGAAGTGGTACCCAACGCTCTCTCCTTGGCGGCCCTTGCCCATGACTCTAACCTCTTGTGCGTGACCCAACAACTGGCGGGACCCATTCCGGACATTTTCATGTTTACGTTAATATTAATTTATTTATGTATTTTTTTAATATATCGTTTCGACTGAATATATTACGAAAATAAATAACAAATTAGCACACACTACCTTAACACCGAATAAACGTGATGAATTTAAAGTGAAACATGTTTCGTGGTCATTTTTGGCGGATGCGCCGGTTATCTAAATGATATGTATGTCTTTTGGAGCTCAAGTTCCCGTCTTTTTCGTTTTCGATGAGCTGTTGCCTCTTGGACGCCGTGAGCGTCCAAAATCAACTGGCAGATTCGGCGCCGTTCACTCTACCAACCGGGGTTCAACAGGTTGAGGGGTTGCGGGCGTACATAACAGATGATCTGAGACATACGTCTTAAATATATATGTACATTTTTTTTGTAAAATTTCAGAAGTAAACTGTATTATTATTAAGTAAATCAGTAATTTTTCTATTCGAAATTACATATTACGTAATGAAAAACTGTAGAACAATAAAAAGAAACAATATAGAGAACACACTAGTATTTTGTAAATATCAGAAAAAGGGAATAATTATTATTTACAGCTGATGTAAATTGAACGATTAAATTATAAAATAATTCTTACTGTATAATCTAACGTAAGACGCTGTCCGTTTCTGTCTAGACGATTATTGGTTTTTACATTATAGTAAAGTTATAATAGGATACGTCGTAAAAATTTTGTGTTAGTTACGGTAGTATCTGCTTATAATGGAACTTCATTAAAACTTTCACGAGCACAAAATTCATCTAATAAGAGAAAGTCTTCGAAATGTTTATTTCAATGAAATTTTGTTAATTTCTAAACTCTAAACTTTCCTGATTTTTAGGTGTTGTCTGTGAGTTTAGGGTGTGTATAAACGAATATATAATAGGATCACGTGCTTTTACTTACATATAAATGTATTTTTCTTATTTTATTGCAGAACTAACAATAATAGATGATCTATATAGTTGTATATGTGGAATTTTGGACTAGAATTTATTCAAGGATATCAAAAGAATACTAGTTCATGTAAAATAAAATCTACAGTGACAGGTACAAAAAAAACTTAGGTTATGAGATATTGCTGTTTATTTAAAGTGTGATTTAAATTTGTTCGTCGTATACGTCTAAGGGAAAAAATGATAGTATCCAGTCATCTTTAAAAAACTGACTGATATGTCGGCATCTCTGAAGAGAAAAATGACGGGTTTAAAAGTTTGTATTAAGTGCGGTTTTTCTTATAACAACTTTATTTGGGGAAGAATTTCATCCGACTTTAACACTAAAGTAAAACGAGTTAAAAATTCACGAAAACCTTCAGATTCCTTAATACCTCTATGGAAATATTCAAGCCACATTAATTGCCGTTGATAATAGGCAGGGGAAATATATAATCACCCGTTTACTGTAATCTTGAGCAAAAGACGAAAAAGACATTTTAATACTTTTGGGCACCGTTTTATAGCACGCAGTAATAACTTTAACATAAATTTTGGATTTTTTGACGTACAAAGTCGCGAGGTAGACAAATTTACCAACCTACGGCGGCTAAAAATATACAGCTCTTTTCTGTTGATATGCCAACCTACTGATCCACTGATAGAAGAAAAATCATTATCTTCTTTTGCATCATTAAAAATATTTCTCTTAGTAATTATATCACACCTTGATTGAATCTTTCATCCAACACTCGCCACCTATTGGCAATCAAAGCCACTTTTCCTTTTTAACACATACATTAGAATATGTTTAGAGAATTAGAAATTAAATGCAGGTTTTCCTTTAAAGACATGATGTTGAAGAAGCACGTAAAAATTTAACAACGAGCGTCTCGGCAATCAACACATAGAATAGAAAAGAATTCTAGTTATTATCTAAATAGTCATTCTGAGGAAATGAGGTCTAAAGTAATGCGAGTAAATTCATCGAGACCTTAGAGATAAATTTAAATAAATTGTGTCATTTAAGAAATTGAAGATTCCTTAAATGATGAAAAAATTGAAATTCAAAAATATATGGAAAACCTCTCACCTACTCGAATAACCTACTATGAAGCTACTTCTTACGAAAAGTGAATAAAAAACTAATAAATAAATCACAAAAATTTGTTCTGTTATCAGAACATAAGAGAGAAACTGGACGAATAAGCAACGGCTAAAATATTTTTGGCGAAAGAACCGATGTTTTTAAATTGAAGCACTCAACTCAAAGGACTACACTATAATAAAGACAAGAGCTTGCTATTTTGGTAAAATTCATTTAATTCATTTATTTTATTCAAAGTAGTCACCTTCGGTTTCAATACAGCGTTTTACACAGTCAACTAACATGTCGAATGAATCTTTAGGTTCATCTTTAGAGATGTCCAAAGTCAGTGAATACGGTGAATGGTCGATGGTTAAAATGATAGTTAGAAAATCAGTGATAAGCGTCAACAAATGAGATGGTGTATTATGATGTAAAAAACACCAGCTACAATTTTCAAGATATTGAGGACGCACATGACGAATATGCGCCGAAAGATGCTCCATAACATCAAGATAATATACAGCATTGACTGTTTGACTAATTTGGTACAATCTCTTTGTGCACTATGCCTTTCAAATCATTAAAACAAATTAACATTGTCTTCACTTTTGACTTCTCCAAATGGCTTTTTTTCGGTCTTTCTTCGTTTCGA
The DNA here is from genome assembly GCA_031893035.1 of Dermolepida albohirtum. Lineage (NCBI taxonomy): Eukaryota > Metazoa > Arthropoda > Insecta > Coleoptera > Scarabaeidae > Dermolepida > Dermolepida albohirtum. Next base: position 35,651 of record JAVIWB010004019.1, on the reverse strand, counting down.
TGCTTCCATTTAGAGCTTTGACGATTGATCTTTAGATCATATTAAAAACACCACGTATCATCGCCAGTTACAATAGAATACCTGAAGTTTTCGTCCTTTTTTGAGTCTTTAATCAAGTCTGTACAATGTTGAATTCAGGTACGATAGCTTGTATGGTACAAGCCTTGCACAAATCTCTTTCAGACCCAAATACTGTGTCAAAATGCGATGAATTGATTCTTTGGAAATATATAATTCCATTCCCACTTATCGCAATGAGAATTTCTACTAATTGAATCAGAAGATAAATTCACGTACAAGTTCGATGTTACTTTCCGTAGCCATCGGTTTTCATTATACCAGGATTTTCGTCTTCATTTATGTCCGTACGATCGTCTTTAAATCGTTTATACCACTTCAGACACTCATATGCGATAAACGCGCACCACTATATACTTATTTCATCAAACTAAACGTTTTTGTAAACGATTTACCGAATTTAAACCAGAACTTGATATTTGCTCTATGTTCAAAATTAATTTTTCGACCAATGCCAATGACACACTGTTACTTGATGCGCAATTTCTCTACTTCTAATAATGCAAATGTCATGATATTTTGACATAACAGTACTGGAAGGTTTACCTTACCAACGCATATTTTTCTAAATAGATGACGCCACTAAGAATTACTATTTTAAAAAAGTTCAGTTTTCTCTGCAACAAACTGTGTATACTGTGTTGAGAGCAATAAATGATGAAAAGGTAACAAGAAAACAATAAACCTTTATTTTGTTTTTTCCGAACTCTAACGGGAGAAATCCTTTTTCTTTGTTTATTTTAGATCAGCTCACTTTGTCTATTCGGTTGTAGTTGTCAATAGTGTATTAAAACTCCAAAAGTTCGAAGACAACCAAAAAGGGATTTAGAAAGGGATCGCATCGTTGAACAATACGAGTTGGGTACTGTATTTCACAAAATCGCTATATGGATGCCAAGACATTTTACTACCTCAATTAGTTGTTTGAGAAACTGGTCTTAAGAAAGTAGGTAATTTGGTGGAAGAAACTCTAAACCAGGAACCACCGAACGAGAAGATGGAAGGCTTGCTCTTGGAGATCGGTACAGTATCTCAAAGTCTGTGAGAAAAGTTTTTTAGATAGACCATAGAATAACAAAGAGGTCCCATATATCGATACATTTGATTCGTTTGGATTGATTTTCTATGGGCCAAGATTAATTCTGTCTGCCACTCGCTGGCATCGTATCCTTAGATTAGAACGCTGTAATATACAGGCAGACTGAGATGAAGAGTGGAATAATATATTTTTTTAGACTAATCTTGTTTTTGTTTGTGACCCATAATGATTATAGGCGAGTACGCCGTCGAAGGGAAGAAAGGCAATTTCTGAATTTTTCTCTAGAACATGAGACTGCACATACTAGAGGATTGATGGTTGGGGTGGAATTGGCATAAGAAGTAGGAGTCATATGCTATTTCCTTCAATTCAATTTAAAAACTCAATTTTACGAAGCGGTGGAACCATTCGCATTAACATGTATCTAATGGTTGAGTAATGCCATGTTCCAGCAAAACAATTCCTGTTCTCATATTATAGCTGTTACATTATGATTCATCCAAGAGACCAACATAGATATTCTCAATTAACTTATAGTACAGACTTATTGCCCGTAAAATAAATATTGTTCCTGGGTGATTATTTTTTTTGTAGCATAGTGTATGAAAAACACGAAGTTTAATAACGAGTCCGGTAGTATTTTGATGAATGGAAGAAGTTAGTCATCTTCATTAGTAACGGTATACGGTGTGTTCAAAAACAGTTGTCAATAACAAAATATTTCTATATTATGCAACATGATAAAGTGAGAGAATTGACTGTGAGCTTTCACGTAAGAGTAATAAGCACCATTCCGTACGATCATTTGGGCGTGCATAATATGTAGAAAAGTAGATCATATTAATTACTGCCGACTGGACCATTGGACAGGTAGAGAGCTAAATAATTAGAGTACGACCGATTTCTATTGGTATATTATGGTATACTTTGCATTCAAAAGACCTGTGACAATCGACCACACTACATTAATACGAATATCATTCGTCTATATACTGTTTCTTTAATGGTGTAATATTTAAACAAAACATTCAAATTATCTATGAAACAACATATAAGTATGTATGTAGCTTCGACTTGGCATTGAAGCAATGAAGCTGTTGACGAATGCTCTGACAAAATATACGAGAGAAGTAAAGATTTGATTTAGAATTCTTAAATTTCTGGCTCTCGTTTGTGAGTTTTAGTTAAATTTAATTCAGAATAATCAAGTCGCTCACTCATGCAGCTTGTGGATTGCAGAGATTATGTTTCATTTATAAAAATAATGACAGTCGTACCGACCATGTCATCGAATATAGTATTATTAAAACTGCATGTGTGTGCAAAATTTAGCGAAGAGTGTCTCTTAAGAGGTTGAGATTTTACAAAGGGTACTAGGAAAGTTTTGCAATATGACGCAACAATGAATCGTAGGAAGCTGGTTGTTGCTGCATGTTGAGACATGTTCATACGCGCATAGTAGCCGCCGCGCCATGTCGATAGGCTCAGATTCATTAGCAGTGAGAGTGTAAAGTGCTTGCGATGGCGTCGTTGTCACGAAATGAGATAAGGGCAGTTTTGTGTTATAATTTCGTGCGTGGTTTAAACATAGACCAGTGCTTTGAAAAAATGACTCTTGCACTAGGTGATGTTTGTCCACATCGCACAACGATACTCAGGTGGTGTAGAGAATTCCAAAGGGTAAATTTAACTGTAGAGGATGCTGAGAGGCCGTGAAGGCCACGAACATCAGCTAAGGAGAAAACATTACTACTGTCAGGAAAATTCTTGGCGAGGATAGGCGAGTGACCTACTAACAGATAGAAGGTACTTCAATCCTAAATGCACCAGCAATTCGCTCGATTCCTCATGAACATTTGCACGTGAAGAAACTTTGTTCTCTCTGGGTGCCGCATCGACTGACTGAAGAGCAGATGACACGACGTGTGACTTGGTGTCGGGAGATGCTATGTTTTTCAAATCGAGTGGAATTGTGGAACTCGTCGTTTTGGACACACAGAAGACAGTCACAGCTAAGTGGTATACTGAACAGTGTCAAAGTCAAGAATGAACACCTGGTTCCTCCATCACGATAATGCTCTAGCTCACCGCGTCAAAGCCTGCACCGAATATTCGACCACGACAGGGTTGAAATTTCTCGAGCATCCTCTCTGCAGTCCAGATCTTGCTCCCTGCGACTTTGCACTGTTTTCGCACGTGAAAATAAAGTTAAAAGGGAGACGATTTTCCAGTGATGAGGACCTTCTGCGGACTTGAGACAACGGGTGTGCTTTACTCCTTAGTGGCAGAATTGGTTTAATGATTGGTTTCGGAAGATGGAGAGGTGTATCGAGTGTAGAGGAAATTATTTTGAAAAAATTAAATAAACAAAGATGTATTGCAAAACTTTCCTTGTACCCTTTGTATTAGTGTAACTTATTTATTGGCGATTACAAACATGTGTCAAACTTGCCTCACGTTGCAAGACCTGTTATTGTAATCAATGATTTATTATTATTTATTCAGGAAAAAAAATTGGACAAAAATTCAGACGTTTGCATTATTCAGGTTATTATTTAAGAGAAACTAAATATTAATAAAGTTAGTGCTCAGTGGATGCCTCAAGATTTGTCTGATGAACAAAAGTAACAACGAGTTAAAAAAAGTAAAGTAAAAAAGAACGCCAAAGATAAATATATTGGTTTTTCGTAATAACACCTTCAGAATAAACTAATATTTTGCAGTATTAAGCTTAACACTAAGAAAAGAAAGAGGTTATATAATTCTTTTCTAACATGGCTTTGATTATTAGTATTTTTTCTTGTAATTTAAGTAATATATTTGAAAAAAAATCGAACGTCAAGCGATACTAGTTAAATATATTATTATTTATACATTTAAAAGGTTTTTTTCAATTTTGGTTTGAATTCTGTATATTTAATAATCACTCTTGATAACTAACTTATAAGAAGGTGCGGTAATGTGCCAAAGTACTGGACGAATTTAATTAGTGGCATCTTCCCGTTCAGATTTAATTGCATCTAAAAGGTACGACAGTCCAAGAAATGCTTTTGATTCAATTATTGTGCCTAGCCCTAGGTATATGGTCTTTTCGTGTTTCTATCGTAATTTGCTTAATTTTCATAGATATTGGGAATGCTTTGCATGTCCTCTTGATCCTCTTCATGATGCAAAATTTATTATTAAGCTTTATGTGAAAAATAAATATGTTTGCTATGGGTTCTAGCTAGAGACGACATTACGATAAATTAAAAAAAAAGGAATACTTCATGATGAACGTCAAAACTCTAAAACATGTGCAAAGATAGAAAGAAAATTATAGAAAAGGAGAAAAATAATAAAATTTTTTTTTAAAACGTTTGGTCGAGTCAATTAAATAAAAATGGTCAAGGCTTCAAATAGAATTAAAATGAATTGATGCAAGAAATACATATATTTAAATAACGAAATAATAAATGCAAAAACTGTAATAAAATAATAAAATTGTCGTGGCAGGTTATATAAGGAACACTTCAAAAAAGATAGATATTAAAGGAGATGTATGTACATATGTATACTTGTACATCTATACATATGTATATGTATTCCTGTTATATACCACAAACACTATACACGGAAATACCGAACAACATGAAGTCACTAAGTGTACGGATATGTAGTAAAGTATCTCTTGCTTCTCGATTTTTAAAAAATCATCCTTTCTAAATGAATTATCGGGCTAAAGGGTAATTGTGAAAAGTAGTTTCATATGATATAGCACATGACTTGTTTTATGTAACCATTATAATAAAGATAACAATTACTAAGGGCAGATAAGATCCTAATCAATAACTATATGCAGGTATATTCCCGACAGATATTTTTTACCAAAGAATGAAAGTTTGATACGTAGTCATAAATTGAAATAAAAAAATGCAAAATTAAACTAAATGCAATATTAAGACAAAATTCTAAGAAATAAACTAACTGGCAAGTATGTTTCGTGGTAGATGAGGTTAATGGCTGGTTATGTTAACACAAAGAAATTTCTCGTTGGAAATTCATAACATTATAAATGGTGCCTTAACTTAAAAATTTTTAATTAGTTTTCAAAATCAATCTATGCGAAAGAAAGAAAATTTAAAAGCTAGCGTTATTTTCGTTTCAAGATTTTATAGAATTAAGAAACGCTGATCTATGGTAGTTTTTCAGGAAAGCCTTTGGAAAATATAATTCCAAACAAAATATATGATTTAGCGTCTAAAATTCTGATGTAAACCCAAATTCCTGTTGGTAGGTCAGCAGTATTAAAAATATTTCATATGTCCTGTTAAAAATTAATTTAAAAATAAAAATAGAAGTTCTAATCACGCGGACAACAGTTTTCAAGTAATCACTGAAGGTTGATATATGTATATGTATGTACACGTATTTCGACAACTTAGTTGTCGAAATACGTATACAAAATACAAAAATTAATGTGGAAAGGGATTATATATCAACCTTCAGTGATTAAGTTAATTAACCACAGGCTCCATCAAAATTACCTTCAGTTTCCAATTAGTTGTCTTAATGATATATTGCTTGCAAATCTGATTTATCATATAGCAACTGTCTCAACTACTAATGGAAGAGAATTAGTAGTAGTGAAGTGGTACATATCAAAATCATTAAGTCTAGTTCATTATGATAATTTAAATGAAGATTAACACTATCGATTCTGATTCTTGACCGTTTCTATTTAAGGCCAATCATTTGAAGCAATTCCGAAAACAAAAACTAAAGTTATATAAGAAAAATTCGACAAGTACGTCGCAAAAATTGAAGAGACTCAATTCTTCGGACAAAAACTTTTTTTATTTCTCTACATAACCTCCCTGCAAGCATACAATATCTACAATGCTGTAGCTTTCTAATCCCAGTCATCTAGCACGATCATTATAGGTTTTCAAAGTAAGCTATAGTTTAACCAATAACCAAAGCCGGTAAATCATTGCTTTGATGCAAGCTCCCGTAAGAAATTTTTTCATATTCGATAATAAAATAATCGTTATTACGGGGTTAATTCCAGTGAATAGAGAGGGATATGTCGAACAACTTTGTATCCCAATTTCACGAATTTTTCTGTAACAATTACAAAAGAATGGACCGGTAGCTTGTCTTGGTAAAAAATTATTTGTCTCAAAATTTGAAATTTTTAATTTTTCATTAAATAGCTCAGCATATGATCTAGTAATTGTTATATGTTTCTTTAGAGGGTCAGTAACACTATACCGCAAAGATCCTAGAAAACAATGTCTAACATTTTTCCAGCTAACGAAATGGCTTCGACTGCTATACATTGTTTTGGTTTGATTGTTTTAGATTAGTAAACGGCACATAAATTCCTGTGCATTACTTAAATTGCCGTAAACACTATCTACGAAGGTTTACAACGTTTACAACGTGCACAATTTTCCTTAATTATGAGTGAACACGGCACCCATCTTGCTGATAATGTTCTCATACATAAATTATACGTATTTTGTTTTACGTGTTTATTTCTTCATTGATTTTTTTATTTCTTGTAAGTCAAAAGTACCTACAGTGAGATCAAATTCCACGATAACGAAAAGAAATTAGTATAAATGACCTCCACATTAATAATTTCTACTATTTTATGGAGCAAATTTTGTAACCTATTTGGTTTGGTGAGTTTTCTATTAATTTCGTCTGTGCCATACCATTTTATTATTCGTCAGAGTCATACGAAGTATTATAGGAGATTATTATAGTTATTCGTTTGTTATCTATAATTTTTTTTATTTTAAGCATTTCATGAAATGTGATTTTATAAAAAAAGTATTTAAAAAAGGCTATCTGTTGCGGTATTATTTTCCATAAAATTGCTAGTATTCGAAACAATCATTGTGATTTGGTTTAAACTATCATTTGATTATATTTTCATTTTTACGAATTCGTTCTCAAACTCGAACATTAGGAATCTAATATGGTATCAAACGTTTTTGACAATTGTTGCTGGCTAATATTATTGACAGGAGAGGTAATGGTTGCTGTTGAAACTGTTTCAGTGTCTGTAGCACTGAAACTGTTTCAGTGCGACAGACAGTAGTAGCAGTTGAGCCCTGAAGATGTCCCATATGTCCCAGTGACGCGGTTCCAGCCTGGAAGCCCAGAAGTAGATAGTGTTTTGTAATTAGTTTACGTAAGTCACTAAATTTTTGTTTCATAATGGTTCTAGTTTGCAACGAGTTCGAGACCCGTTTACCATTAAATTTATTACTAGGCTTGTACCATCTGTAAGACTATTCAGAAAATTTTAGAAAACGTTCAAATATTGCTGTAGAATCGGATTCTAAGGGTGGTGAGTAATAACAACTATTTTTACTGAAAGAATAAAATATTTTAAATAACAAATCATGAAATATTCAACTAGTTGACGGCACAGAAAAGCTTTCTTGGTGATAGTAAAAGATCCTACATACAGTTCGTTTAAATCGCTGGTATGGCAAATATTTAAAAAATACAGATATCACCCATATAAGCCACAACGCCATCACGAAATTTTTGCTATTATGAATAACGTAGGAGTGTATTTTGTTACGAAATACAAAAGTGCGCTAACAATAATGGTCGCTCTCTATCACCGATTGCTTCACTGACAAAGGTACTTCACCTTAACAGAGCTCAATATCCTCAAAAAATTAATATCTTTTAGTCACGATGATAGGATTTGCATTGGAAAAAGTCGGTAGAGAAGATCAAGAGATTTGGTTTAGCATGACAGCTGTCCCGCGTATTTTGCTTTATACGTTAAAAATGTGTAAATGATTGGTTTACAAATTAATGGATTGGTAGAGATGGCTCTATAAAGTGGCTAGCAAGATCGCTTAAATCGACACCTTGTAATTTCTTCTTCGCCTTAAGAGTAAATCTAGGAAAAACGCCAACCAGATATTATATAATTCTTTGAAAGAAGCAATAGTTGCTGAATGCACGTTAATTACCGACAAGCCATTGGTTAACGGTAGAAATAGTTTTTATAACAGACTTGGCATTAACTATTTCTGTGAATGATCAGGTGACATGAACAATCAAGTGACATAAAAGCTATGATATTTACTAAATGTGAAAACTAATAACGCTTTGTGAATCAGTAAGATGGGCAGTAAACTTTGGAAAAACGAACTATTATATAGATCTGTAGACATAAATGGTAAAATGTTGAAAGGCTACATGGAACAATTATATTTAATTATCTCAAAGTACAAAAAATAGTTGCCAATATCAGTAATTGCACAAATAAGGCAAGCGATATATGTAAAAATTAAACTTTCATTTGCGCGGCCAAATTATTAGAAAACAAAAATACATTTTTTTTATACCACAATTCAAAATACATTACGGTGGAGAAGGAAATTTCCAGATTAATAGAAGGTCGCATTGCAAATAAGAAAATGAAATAAAAACCATAGTAGAAGGATTCGAAACTAGATATCTGAAATGGTATGAACACTTGTCTTTACTTTGACCATGACTCTTTTTAGATTTCCTGAAACTTCGACCTGCAAAAATTGCATCTTTCAGCGAAAATTTGTTTAAACATTGAACGACATCATTTTCTCGTAAAAGAAACAGCAATTTTTTCTGTATGAAAGCTTTACATTTTGAATTACATTTTAGTCCATGGGTTGAACTATGGCTAATGTTTGGTAGAAAAATATATACTGACAATCTGGCTATCATCACTTGAAAATAGTTCGTTTATTTGATGGGTAAACGCATTATCTACGATGCATATGACTTCTTCTTCTAGATTATTTTTCTGTAACTCTCGCCTAACATTTTGAAGAAATTTTTTATTGACATTCTCTAAAGATTTATCTTGTCACCTGGGCACTTTTTTGACCTCGGTAATAGAGAGGTAGTTTGATATTTTTGAGTTCCACTTGTATTGCTACAAAACGTGAATGTTCATTGTTTTTTACTTATCTTATTCTCCAATACAACCCTGATTCATCTGCATTATAAATTTGTTGGCTGCTTAAATCTATATTGTTTATTCGTTGCTGTAGCCTACGTCGAAATGATTCCAGGGCAGTTTCATCAACAGATGGTTTTTCTACTGTTATATTTAAAAAACGAATTCCATAGTCGTGCTTAAATCCTAGAAACTAACCTCTATTGATGTTATTGTTTTACTGTTTGAGTATAATTGATTACAACAATATACCCCGTCTGTCATTCAGTGTAGGGTTAGTCTATTTTTCTATTTTTCACTCACAAATTTGCGCCACTGCTCTTTGTTTTAAGCCAAAGTCTTGACCACTATCCACGACGTATGCCTTCCAATCAAAATCTTCCCATTCCATAGAGGTGCTTAAATCATAGAAACTAACCTCTATTGATTTTATTATTTTCGTTTGAGTATAATTGATTACAACAGTATTATATTTTTTCCAAAATTATTGCTTTCGAATGTGGAGAATATCTTTGCCTTTGATATTTTCAAATATCTTTGACACAATAAAATTTGATTTTTTTTATCATGATAATCATTACTGGTCACTATATATTTTCTGAATATTTATATTTCACAGACTACAAATGCTTCGTGGTGATCTGAAGATTCACCAAAATATCCCGAAAATCGTTATTTATTTTTTCGCCCATTCCCCTGTATTTTGCAATACATATATCTCAAAGGACGCTTTTAATGGGTGTTTTTTTTAAGCTGCATGAGAACTATCAATATCGATAACTATGGTTTGACAGCTGATAATGTCAAACTGTGTTGATATTTCTGTTCAGTAAGGTTTGGCAAGTCATCACGGATCGTTTAACGCCAAAACAACGCTTCCACATTGTGGAAATTTATTTTGAAGAAAATAAATCTGTTCGCGAAGTTCATAGAGCACTTCGTCCATTTTACGGTCAACATAATCGGCCTAGTGAGCAAGCTACTCGTGCAGTTATTGATCGTTTTCACACTAATTTTACTCTTCTCGATTGAAAACCATCAAATCGATTCGTCGCTGTTCTCAACTTGTTGGCCTTCGTCCTTCAACTACGTGGGAAATTTTACGTAAGGAGCTTGGCTTACGTGCCTATAAAATACAGCACGTGCAAGAATTGAAGTCAAACGACCATCGTTTGCGTTTGGGCTCATTTGAAACTGGCCGAAGATAAGCATTTTTATCAAAGAATTGTGTTTAGTGATGAAGCTCAGACAATCCTCAAGCCGATAACGAATCACCATTACATACATTAAAATTGACTGTTTGGTGCGGTTTACAAGCTGGCGGCATTATCGGTCCTTATTTCTTTCGAAATGAGGAAGGAGTTGCCGTTACGGTGGCGAGCGCTATCGAGCAATGCTGACTGAATTTTTGTTTCCAAAAATTAATCAGCTAAAAATCAACGACATTTGGTTCCAACAAGACCGCGCAACTTGCCATATAGCGCACTTAACAATCGATTTATTGCAAAATAAATTTGGCGACAACTTTATTTTCAGAAGTGGTCCTGTTCACTAGCCTCCTCGTTCGTGCGATTTAATGCCTCTGGATTACTTTTTATGGTACTATGTTAAGTCACTGGTTTATGCCGACAAATCAGCAACTCTTGAAGCATTGGAAGCCAATATTCAAGCCACCATTGACGCCATACAGCCAGATTTATTGGAAAAAGTAGTCAAAAATTGGACTGATCGAATGGACCATATAACTCGTAGCAGCGGCGGACATATGCCGGAAATCATATTTAAAAAATAAATGCCATGCAATTATCTACCAAATTATATTAAAGAAAAGTTTCATTCCAACAATATGTATGTCTTGTATTATCAATTTAAGTTCTCAAGCTCTTAGAAAACACCCTATAGTATTAAAGCACTATATTTCTGTTTTTAAATATTGTATGTTGTTAATAAAATTAATTGTTGCTTAATTTTTATGGCATAGTCATAACAAATATTTGCAAGATTCACATAATTTTGACTTTAATTGGTAATACAATTTATTTCGTTTGCAATAATAACAATAGAAAATCAATAAATTTTAGGTTACTGTGATACTTTAACCATTTATTATATATTAATTAGGTGGTGACGTTTTTGGAAAATTTATTATGCAATTGATTTTATAAATTATACTTTTAGCTGTATATCCATTAAACCGTAGATAAAATTAAAATATACTGGCGAATATTACACTGAACGATATGAAATTCATATTACAAATTACTTCAATATCGATTGCGGCATACCTGCCATTGACAAAAGAGACCTCAAAAAATCCTTTCCCTTCGATACTGCAGTGTTCGATATAAAAATTTCGCCTGAATTTTTTCGCAAAAGAAAATCCTTTTTCCAATAATCCTAATATGGTATATACGTAGTGGAATACGAGCATTTTCATATGACCCGTGACCTATTCATTTGTAGGAACTCTATCGAGTGTACGCGTGTGTGCGATACATCAACGTATAATTGTCCGACTTAATCAAAGAGGAAGCATAATAAGTGAATGACGTAAGAAACGGGCGAGTTAAAAAAAGACAACGCGGGGAAAAGCGGCGATAGAGAAAGATGGATGAAATGAAATTTATTAAGAGCGGCGATGTAAAAAAAGAAAGATTTTTGAGGGTAATTTAATTTATTAGGATTATTTCTGCATTGATTTGAATTAAAAACAGTTCTGATTGATTAGTTACGTAAAGCACTTCACCAATAGGGGAGTGCATTGATGAAGTTAGTTATTTTCTTTTGCATAGCTCGGAACTGTGACGTATACAGTAACCTTCCTTGAATATTGTACGTTGATGTTTGCTAAACTATAAGCGGGTGGTATTTGTCATAAGCATAATTAGTAACCAAAAAGTTTCTTGATACATGTACTGGTTCTATTAAATATTATTAATGATCTTTGATTATTTGTTAATAATTAAAGATTATAAACTACTGCCATCGAGACAATGGCTTTCACATCTTTCCGAAATATAGGCGTATAGTTCTCTCCCAGTACTTTGTATTGTCGTTTCGATAATAGAACTGCTGACAAAACCAAACTATTTGACAAGCTCTGGAATTGAGCGAAACGATCGTCATAAATATTACATTGTTGGCAGTAGTTAGTGTTCTATTCAATGGCGGCTAAAGTGATATAAGCAAGTGCTTCCACTTCTATTCGAGAGATGGACATATAGTTCTCTCTTACTATTTTGTTCTATTGACTTGGTAGATCACAAGAATATTTTGTTGTGTTTATAAATAACTAATTTGATAAGAACACTGATATAATGTTCGAAATATGATGTTCTCTGGCGATAATATTTTGGATTTAGATGCAAATTTGAGGTATCATTAACGATTTTGAGGAATTTTAATAACGCATATGAACCCTCCACGGCGCAGAGTTCTAAGGTTATATCGAGTGCATTACACTGACAATTTGCTTCACGTACGGGTTTAGCAGGTTGTTCTCTGAAGAAGTAGCAGATTTTTATTCAATTTAATATCAGCCTCAGAGTAACTGCTAGGGAAGTCTTTCGATTGCTTAAAAATCGCTTAGTCTAGTATAGTAAATTACAGTACGTTAATACGAAGAATTTATTGCATTTTGTCCCTTCTTGTTGGGGACTGTCACTGGAAAGTATTTACAATCGACCGTTGACTTTTTTCGGGAGTACATCAAATAATTCAATTTAAGCCGTCTGCATGTTACTTTAATTAAAAGGATCTGTCTTCTTATTTTGGGTCAAGTTATAAGGCATCCGGTGAGTATATATTTTCCGTAGACTCAAATGATCTTACAAGATGGTGTTGATCGCTTTTACACCAACGCTCAGGGTTGTTTGAATCGAGCCAATAATGAATTATCCAGCGAATTAATAATATAGGAACATAATTTATTTCTAGAATTCGGTCATAATAGTGTCCATAAAAGTATATATAATTTTCTTTTCTTGTGTTGCAAATAGCATATTTGAATTGTAAAATATTTTAGGCATATATATTCCACCACATATAATGTGTTTGGTTAAAGCTAGGACAATATACATTGAAAATAAATGAACAGGTTGAAATGTAACAAAGTTATATTTTCTCTCTGGCTTTTGTTGTTAATGACTTCCGATCTAAATTATTTAAATAATGTTAAATTTGAAGTGATGAAACGCCAGTGCATGAAACAATTCTGAATTTTTTAAATAAATAAATGAAGGGAGTTGTAAAAATGTCTACAAAGTAAATATTTCAATACTTTTGAAAAATTACTTAGAACAAAGATAGACTTGTAATACCACAAGCCAAAAATCTTCCCTCTTTAGAACAGGTCAATACATGCAAGGATAACTAAAAGAAATTAAGAAGCGGGCGTAATCTCAGAATGCGGGTTTGCTGATGATATAGTCATAATGTGTGGGAAGGAAAAGGATTTAGAGGAAACTTTGTCAGTGTGGAATATAGTACTGAAAAAAGAGGGAATGAGTACAAATGTTGCAGAAGCAAAAGTAATGGTTATTGCAAAACAAAGGAAACAAATAAATATAACAATAGCTAAGGAACCAATGGATCAAGAACAGAGTTTTAAATATCTGGGAGTTATAGTAGGGGAAAATGGAAAGTATGAACTGGACATAAATAAGAAAATCAATAAAACTATAATAATAAATTGTACTAACTAAGATCAAGCTATACAGAAGCATGTACAGACCAGTTTTAATTTACGGAGCAGAATCTTGGATACTTAATAAACGAGAAAAAAGCAGATATGAAGTATCTAAGAAGAGTACTGGGCGTCACTAGAAGAAACAGACTTAGAAATACCGAAATAAAGGAGGAGGTAAAGATAAAGTCAATTGAAGAGTTAATTGAATAGCGACAACTGGCATGGTGGAGATACATGCAAAGAATGGAGAGCGGAGCCCAAGTGAAGATGATATGGGAGTCTAAACCGATGTTGAAGAGGAAAAGTGGAAGACCGCAGCAGATGTGGGAAGATGTATTGGTATAAATACTTAAGAAGAAAGGAACAACGTGGACTGAAACGTGGAAGTTAGCGCAAGACAGGGAGAAGTGAAGACAATTGATAAAAGAATAGGAATTAACACTCTAACCCTTACACACATTTAAAGTAAAAATATATATATAATATATAAGTACCTGGCATTGGTATACTTGCACATATAAATGAAAGAGCTGTTTCTATAGTCATATTATTGACTATTAGTAATATGCAAAATGTTTTGGAATTATATTTACGCCGACTTAGTTTATATATTAGACGGCAAAAGTATAGTATATAAACTTTTTCAATTTTTTCTTGCAGATCTGTTAATGATGAAAAATAATTTATCCTTCCACTACTGATATGAGTCATCAAATAATTTCTTAAGCCTATCTCTTCCTATCGGAAATGGGTATAATTTTTAATGTACTCTAATTACATATATGAGAAAACGGTTTATGAAATAAGGTCTGAATACATTTTATATTTTTAAACGTTGTTGTCAATAGTAACACAAGTATCAAGACAATTTATCATCCTGACATTTAATTATTAGCGTCATTTTCTTGATAATGAATGTTTCTACTATAAAATAATTCCTTATTTATCTCAAGCGTAAAGAATAACAATTTTAATAATAATCGGATCGGTGAAAACTTTTGCAGCGCACTATTTAATATAACTAGTATCTACTTTATAGTAGATAGAACAGGAAAGGTGTATCCTTATGATAAGGGTAGTATAATAGTTTTTATAACAAAACGTTATTCGCTATTAAAGAAATGAAAGTCTGAAGTATACTCGTAATTAGAAATTAACTAAATTAAAAGTAAATTAAATGTATTAAAATACACATATGTATATTCTATAAAACAAAACTGGATATGCTGGATAGGGTTTTATTGAAAGGAATTATTGCTAAATGTTACATACCGAAATTTCTTTTTAAAAATATCTATGATATCACAAAGGTAATCTGAATTAAAGCTTTCAGAAATATTTATACAGAAAAAAAGAATTAAAATGTCTAGATATTCACGAAGCGTAACAATGTAGAAGTAAGTACAATTAGTTATAGAGAATAATGAATGGTATGTTGTTAATGGGAATCGCAAATAATAAAGAGTTAAGACTGGATCTCTTGAAGTTAAATGTCGGATTAAATTTACTAAATTTAATAATACAATTTTCGCAATTCTATGTTCCCAAGTTAATAAGATGTTAATAGCGTAATAAGAGTCTTCAGTTTGTCAAGAAGCGCTTCAGTAATTGCTTATTTTTCCTTTTAGAAGATAAAAGGTAGTAAATTATTTTATTTTTTGAAAGTCGAGTGGTGAAAAATTAGCAAAAATGTATAGCTGATTGTTTGATTCGCTGCATTAGTTTCGAAAATAACCAATAAATACATCGATGTTAAAACACTTCAACGCAAACAATACTGAAATAATTTACTAAAATCTGTATCTTTATAAACTTCGATTTACAATAAAAAGCCAAACATATTCTGAAATATTTTCATATATCAAATATTTCAGAAGGTGCTTGATTTATTATTAGAAATGCAACTGTACTTTTTAAAGAAAACGAGTTAAGAATTTTCCATTCTGCATATTAATAAAGGGTTTTCCAATAGGGACTTGACAAGTTTTAATTCAATTTGTGAACGCACCCTTTCACTAATCATCGAACTGTCACTGTCAATTTATTCAGTAAACTTAACATTTTCATCATGGTAAAGTACACGAACGAACAACGTCTGCAAATTATAAAAATTTACTACAGAAATTCGGAGTCGGTGACCGCTACTTCAAGAGCGTTAACTCCGATTTTCGGTCGTAATTCTCGCCCTAGTAGACAGGCAGTAACAAGTTTAGTGCAAAAATTTGAGTCTACATATTCGTTGTGTGATGTTGCCGTGCCAGTGAGACAACGGGTTGGTCGAAGTGTCGAAAATATCGCTGCCGTTGAAACGTCCGTAGCAAATGATCCAAATCGGTCAATTCCACGGCGTTCTCAAGAGTTGGGCATCGCCCAGACCACTTTATGGCGAATTTTGCGTAAGGATCTTGGTTCACACCCATACAAGATCAAGCCAAGAATTGAAGCCGATGGACCATTTGAAGCGACGTACGTTTGCCGATTGGGTTCTGGAAAAGATGCGCCAAGATGATCAATTTCATCGCAAAATCATTTTTAGTGACGAAGCTCATTTTTGGCTCAATGGGTTCGTCAATAAGCAAAATATGCGTTATTGGTCGGGTGAAAATCCACATGTGCTTAATGAAACACCACTTCATCCACCAAAAATAACTGTTTGGTGCGGTTTGCATGCCGGCGGCGTCATAGAGCCATATTTTTTCGTCGACGATAATGATCGTCACGTTACTGTGAATGGTAATCGTTATCGCGCCATGATTACCGATTATTTTTGGCCCGAATTGGAAGATATGGATTTGGACAACATGTGGTTTCAGCAGGACGGTGCCACAAGCCACACAGCACACGTTACAATCGACTTATTGAAGAGTAAGTTTGATGAGCGTGTTATCTCAAGAAATGGACCAGTCGATTGGCCGCCTCGTTCGTGCGATTTAACGCCTCTAGACTTTTTTCTTTGGGGCTACGTCAAGTCATTGGTCTATGCCAACAAGCCGACAACGTTGGAAGAGCTCAGAGCCAACATTGAACGCGAAATAGCAGCCGTTTCGGCCGAATTGTGTGGCCGAGTCATCGAAAATTGCATCCAACGAATCGACCGCTGCAAACGTGCCCGCGGTGGCCATATGAACGAAGTCGAGTTCCATTCATAATTGTTTTGATTGTACTTCAACCCGATAATAAAGTTTTTGAAATATCTCAAATGGTGTGCATTTTATTTTGAAAAAAAGTTGTCAAGTCCTTATTGGAAAACCCTTTATAACTGGATAACAATTTTGTTTGAAGTTCGAAAACAAACTTCTCTAAATGTCATTGCTATTCTAGAAATCTAACTTTTACTATTTTTTAAAAATAAGTGAAACGAGACAGCGATATATGTCCAATAGAATGAGCAATTTATGATCAGAAGAATTATAATTTCAAGCTATTGTTTTCATTGGTGAAAAATTCTGCAATACTTCTGTATTCAAGTTTTAAATCGCTCATTTTTCGCTATTCAAACTGTTACCAGAACTGTTAATATTTTATGTATTATCAAGACTAATGACAAAAAAATTTTAAAACATTATTATAACTGGAACTTTTATCGTGGTTTCCATGAATAAATGAAACCGATTTAATATTTGCGTTGATAAAAATTCTCACAATATCCTGAAAGAGTTAGCATTGATTTTCTATAAACATTTGGCTTGACGAATAGGCTATCAATCAATAGAACTAGTATTCTTTCCTCAACGCTTAGCTGATAAAGCTTTTCTAGGGTTTCTGTATAACGCTTTGCCAATATTGTTAGAATAATAATTACTTACACTTGTGGTTTATACATCAATGACATTAGAATTGTTACACCTAGAAGGAACAATTTCCTGGAATTGTGCTTTTGACAACAGAATGACTATATTGACAGCTTGTTATGATAACAATTGTATCGTTTTATGTTTGACAGTTTTTGCAAAAAAAAAGATTTTTTCTTTTATTGAGTTGTTAAGAAAACGGTTTATCAGAGCTGATAAGTACAAGTTTTTTTTTTCAGTTATTGTGTCTTCGCCTACTTCTGTTAAGCGTAACAAAATGCCTCCAATTCGAAGGCGTCAACAATATCACCATCTTAGTGATTTTGGCAGGGGTAGAATTGTTGCTTTTAGAGAAGTCGATTTGACCTACCGCGAAATTGCCCGCCGTGTTGGTTCCACTGCAATGACGGTAATGCGTGTGTGTAGGGTGTGGACAGAAGAAGGTAGAGGAACACGAAACAGACCAACAGGTCAACCGAGGCGTACCGCAGAGCGTCAAGACAGGCACTTCAGACTACTAGCTCTGCGAGACCGTTTTGCTACTACGCGCCAACTCTGTGACCAATGGTTTGGCGTAGAAGGTCGCATTGTCAGTATGCGAACATTATATCGCCGCATTCGAGCTTTTGGACTTGCTTCATACCGTCCACGATTAGTCCTTCCTTTGACTGCAGAACATCGTCGTCAACGTTTGGACTGGTGCAGAGAACGGCAGCATTGGGAAGCAGAATGGCATAATGTCGTATTCAGCGACGAATTGCGATTCTGCCTAGGCATGCATGATGGCCGTCAGAGGGTAAGACGCCGTCGTGGAGAGCGACGTGATATTGGATTTGCTGTTGAGAGGCATGTGCACAGGACTGTTGGAGTAATGGTTTGGGGGGCTATTGCATATGGAAACCGATCACCTCTTCTGTTTATTCAGGGCAGTATGACAGCTGCGCGTTATGTTGATGACGTCCTACAAACCACTTTATTGCCTTATCTAGATGAAAAAGGACGTGTGGACACACGTCCTTTTTCAGCAAGACAACGCGCGTCCACATATTGCTCGTCGTACTATGGACTTTCTACGAGAAGCTGGCGTTAATGTTTTGCCGTGGCCACCCCGTTCACCGGATTTAAATCCCATCGAACATGTGTGGGACATAATGGGGAGAAGACTGACCAATTTGAACCATCCTCCACAAACTCTGGCACAGTTAATCCATCAAGTTCAAGTTGCTTGGAACGAGGTGCCACAAGCAGACATCGACCATCTTATTTTGTCGATGCCTAGACGTGTACAGGAGTGTCTACAGCTACGGGGTCGCCAAACACATTATTGATTTTTTTTCAAATTAATGTTAATAAAATTTCTTGGAAATCTGATCGTTTCATTCTTGACTTAAGCTTATCACATTACCAAAAAATCACGTCCTTCTAGGTGTAACACTTCTAATGTCATTGAGTATATATAATGATGCACTATTACATTTCTCATTTTTCGTAATTTTGTCAATAATTCGTATAATGACAGAGAGGTAGAACGAAGAAATCTAATTAATTGGTCACTGAAATCGCCTGATTGAAATTCTTTAAAACTTTTTTGCCTGAGGTTATTTAAAATCACTAGTTTATTTTAGAATAATAAATATTTGAAAGTGCGAATAGAAAATGCTTGTCGGACAATTTATCTGTGTCCTGAAGTCTTCGAAACGGGACGATTTTCTCCTTACGAAGACATAAAGCATGTTTGAAAATGGAAGAAGGTGGTCCATTCCTTTTTACTTTTTGAATAACCGATATGTTATTTTTTATTAACACATTTAATAACTTAATAAACTCTTATATTCAGTAGCTAGATTAGAATTGACTGTATCTCCAAAATAAAGGATTTCAGGACTCGTGTTTACTACGATTACAAGTAACAAAACTTCATCAGAAGTGACGACGACTTGCCAATAATAGTCAGTGCTGGTTAAATTCAATTTTTGTTTACATGTGCGGATTAATTAATAAGAACGAGCCATTAATATTTAGTAAAACAAAAATTAACACATGGATCAATAAGTCCCGAGACTAACAATGAAAACAACATTTTTTTTGCAAAATTTTTTTTTATTCATCAACATAATCACCTTTTAGGGTGATACAATGGTTCCAACGCTTTTCCAATTTTTCAATACCATGTTTATAAAAAAATTTATCTTTCGCTTCAAAATAAGCTTCAGTTTCAGCGATGACCTCCTCATTTGAGCCAAATCTTTTTCCCTGGAGCATTTTTTTAAGATCAGCAAAGAGCTAGTAGTCACTGGGGGCTAAATCTGGCGAATATGGGGGGTGAGGAAGCAGATCAAAACCCAATTCGTTCAATTTTGCCATTGTTTTCATCGACTTGTGGCAGGGTGCATTGTCTTGGTGAAAAAGGATTTTTTTTCTCTGCATGTGCGGTCGTTTTTTTGCGATTTCCTCCTTCAAACGCACCAGTAAGTCAATATAATAATCACTGTTGATCGATTTACCTTTTTCGAGGTAGTCAATGAAAATCACGCCATGTGTATCCCAAAAAACTGACGCCAGGACTTTGCCAGCTGACTGCTGCGTTTTCGGACGGACGTTTCGGACGGCTTTCGCCAGCTGTGCGCCACTCAGATGACTGCCGCTTCGACTCTGGAGTGTAGTGATGTATCCATGTTTCGTCCATGGTCACGTAACGACGCAAGAAATCTTTTTTGTTGCGAGTAAATAGCGATAAACAGCTTTCTGAATCATCGACTCGTTGCTGTTTTTGTTCCATCGAGAGCAATCGCGGCACCCACTTGGAAAAAACCTTTTTCATGCTCAATTTTTCATGAAGGATAGTAAATACACTTCCATATGATATCTGTGTCATCTCAGCAATCTCACGGAGCTTCACTTTACGATCTTTCATTATAATTTTTGTCACTTCACTCACATTTTCCGGTGAAACGGCTTCCACAGGTCTACCCGAGCGTTCCGCGTCATTTGTGTCGGTACGACCACGTTTAAACTCGGCAAACCACCGACAAATCCTTGCTTTTGATGGACAAGAGTCCGGGTAACATTTTTCAATCCATTGTTTTGCTTGCGTGGTGTTTTTACCCATTAAAAAACAATGTTTTATCAGAACACGAAACTCGGTTTTTTCCATTGTTTAAACAAACTACAAAACGACTTTACTCCAACCTCGATAACTCAGCTGTTTCTGGTCCGATCGACTTAAAATTTTGACACGTTTCAAGCAAAGGTTAGTACTCTAGAAAGACGTGGTTACTGGTTTACTACGAGCGCCATCTATGGGTTAGTCTCGGGACTTATTGATCCATGTGTTACTGTGAAGTTATGAAATTTCAAAAACTTTATTTCTCCCTAAAAAAGTAACAATTTAAAAATTGCATAGGGGTTAACCATTAAGTTGTTAAACTATTATATTTTAGTCGTGGGAAAATATGATTTAAAGTACTATAAAAGGTTTATCCATTTTCAAAAGTAGCACACGTACACATATGAGTGATATTTGTAAATAACCTCAGTTACCAATTTTGCATTGTATATACCAGGTGGCAGCACGAGTTCAATAGCTTTCTGTATCGCCCAAAACAGAGGCAAAACAAGACTGTTATTGAAGTGCAACACGCTTTCAGAAGAGAGTATGGAAAACAATCTCCTTGTAAACTAAGCATTTTGCAGTAAAAGCACCGGTTGACCAAAAGTACAAGTCAGAACTTGGGACATTGCAGCAAACTGTGTGGAAGATTTTGGCGTAGGATTTTGGACGGTTATATTTTAAATCCTACCGTGTACAATTCCGTTGACAGGAATGTTGTATCAAAATCCAGGATGCATTGGAGGGTGACAATTTTGACACCATTCCATGTATCCGGGAACATGAATTGTCATAATGTACGATTCCGAAGCACTGAAAATCCACGTGCAATTAAGATAGTTGTGAAAAATGAAAACCATGTGTTTAACGTTGACATGAGTCCGATTTTCTAACCTTTATGAATTCCTGAAAGACTAGTCTGTTAAAAAAGGTCCGTAATTGATTGCGGGACGTACCTTAGTACAACCACTAAGAAGTATTGATAGTTTCTTCCTTGTGAGCTTTACAGCGTATCCAGGTGCGACACTGTGAGTAAGTCTACTCATGATAACAACTTAATTGTCGTATACAGTGTACGAACATTGATGTAAGAGGGTTTTTTGCCTTTTCTCATTTATTCGATTAACCACAAAATATACCTAAAATTTGCTTATTTTGTGAGTAGGTAATATTTTGGAAAATGTTGCTTATAACATTCAAATAAAAAATTGAAAATATTTGTGTTACCAAAGTTATTTAGAAACAATAATTTTAGAAAATTTGTACACTCGATAGTCGCTGATAGAAATCAATTCAAGCAAATGTAAATTATTTTAGTAACAAAAATTTGTTTGCTGAAATATAAATTTAGTTTTGAAAAATAAATCTGCTATTAATGTATATATATTTTTTACTTTAATATCATAAAGTAAATATTTTTGCAATATTTGTGCAATATTATGTGAAAAAAAAAACAAACGAAAATAGTAATTTTCTCATATCATTTATTATTATTATTATATACAGATAAAATCTGAAAAATATTATTTTTTACGATAAAAAATCCGAGGAATAAGACTCATAATTCAACCACACTTGCTCCAATAATTATGTGTAATTTTATAATGTTTTTAAGAAGTTTTGCATATATACATATTTATTATTAAATACGTATAGAATCCGTTTTACAGTTTAAAGTAATTTGCACACTAGTATTTGTTGTTTACATAGTAGCTAGCATATTTTTATTATAATTATTAGAATTGCGTGAGACACTGTCTAATTTCACTTTTAAGAGGAAGTAAATATTGAGGTGATGTGTATGGAAAGAAGATGTAGGATGATGTAGGATCAGGTCACTCATTGTTGCTCACACTGTATAACAAATTTGTAATATTCATTTGTACAAACCTAATGCAAATTTAAAATATTCTGTAATTTGTTTAAAAGAAGAAAATAATAAATAAACAATGCGTTGGTATTATTTTAATGCTCTCAACATATCATTTTCAGATCTCAAGAATATTTTAAGTCAAAAAATCCGATTATACTTAAAGTCTAGTTCTTTTACTTATCTTTTATATGAATCAGAGACTCACAAAGTATATGATTGCAAATCGTGTTATCCACGTTAAGTGTCTGGATAGTTGGTAGTAAAATATCTCTAGATTAGTAAGAAAGTAGGTCATCTTTATTTTCCTAGATTAGCCACCCACTATATATTTGTCTAACGTCTAATATTAAATGTCATTTGAAACTTTTCTCGTGGTTTTATAATTGAAAATTAATCTTAAAATATTCATAAATAGTCAGTTTTAAATAATAAACAACTATTAAACTGACATTGTCAGGTTCACCAATTATTCAATCTTACCAAATTAAGTTTAGTGTTTCTAATCTCGTATGTACATGATGTATCACTTAGTCTATCCCAATGAGATTCAAAATGATCATCATTGTCGCTCATGTCAAAAATGACAACTTATTCAATGGTGGTACGTACATTACTAAAAATATTTTATTTTGTCTATCGATATTATTTATGCGTATTTTACAATGCTGAACGCCTACATAATATTTAAAACCAGAGTCGAAACCTTTCGTTGAAATTAATACAAGTTTGCTATACAAAATGTAATAAAAAAAACCAAATATAACAAATGATCGTGAATGTCAAAAAAGCAACTGAAATCAACAAAATTTCATTGCTACTATATTAAATTGAAGTGCAATTTTGATATAAAGCCTAGAAAAGAAGTATTTTTGACATTTTGAATCTCATTGAATATCAGTGTCTATATAACAATTTTAGAATACAAGAGTCGTTCATGTAATCAAAAGTTAATGATGTCGATGGAAATCGAATTTTCGAAATTAGATAACAGAACAATTCAATTAGTTGCTTCTCTTCATTATTTGATAATTAATTTTTCGTCTTCGGGAGCGGATTTTCTTCAGTGACAAGAAGCGCTCTTAATGCACTACAAAATATTGTTTGGAAGTTGTTCATCACGTGTAGTTACATGGTAATACAGATTTGGTAATGAATCATACTCATTATTGTTATTTCGGCAAGATATCCAAATATTAAGTGTTACCTTGATTTCGACCTTCATAGAAGATACGGTAATGTTAATACCATGAATACTAACGTTTAGTGCATCCCATATGCAAAATAAATCTGCTAATAAGCTAGAAATGATAACTATAAGGAATTCAAATAATCTTTTATTTAAATTTAGAATCAATAGGGAATAATTTTACTTCAAAAAGTAGTTTATATAGATAAGTTCATGATGTGCTTCGAAAATTCGAGAATTAAGAGGGCATGCCTTAACGAAGTTCCACTGACTGGTTTATACTGTTAACATACAATATACAATCAGTGCTTCTCGATATTGCTCGACACCTTTTTATTGTTGAAAGTACTGATAGTAATGCTGGCACGAAATTTTTTGCAGCCACTGTATGCACTGATATACGAGAAATCACTAAAAAAAAAACTTGGAGGTGTGTCAATTTCGGAATATTCTCGATAGATCCATATAAGTAGCAGGAATTGATTACTAGTTAGACTGGTCCATATAACTCGATATTAGTTATATAAGTTGTTAGTATTATCACGATGTTAATTGAACTTATGTAATTAGTAATTAATAAGTTGTAGTAATAATGGCTTTGTTAATTCTACGTTTTATTTTATTGTAGATAAGGAATCTTTGCAAATACGTAATAATATTCTTAACACATTGCAACACTTTGATTTGAACACTGGTAAAGATGCAAAACCGAGAAAATGCCATAAACAAATTGAACATTTTAAAGACTCAAAAAATCTATTGCAAAAATGTCTATCATTTCTGTTGAAGAAGTGGCATAGAAATTACAAAACATCTTTTATTAGAAATGAAACAAATATTAACATTTACGTTGCCATAAGACGTCAGTATCACCATCTACTTGTCTAAACTGTAATCAAAGATTTTCTAAAATGTATATAAGATTTATAGTACCCTCTTTTGATTAAAGTTGAACATACCACTTTTTACACAGTTTCCAATTTAACACAAGAAGTTTAGGTAATGTCATATAGTCGCTCTTAGTACTCTTGGAAAAATGAAAATCAATACTTCTTATAGTATTTGAACTTCGTCATTAGATGGCGCTCTTGTATTGCCACCTGTTTTACCGGTAGATATAAATCAATAAATTTAAATAAATGTTGAAAGTTTTGTGTCGATTTGAAATTATTATTTAGATGAAAAATGATTGGTTAATAAATAGTAAATTTGTTAAATGGAGTTTATCGCTGAATAAATTACTTTGAAATAAAAAATTTTATGTTTTCCAGAGAGTCTTAATGCTGATTCTCTGAACTAGATGTGTAAATAAACCATTATCTCAAAACATAAAAACATAATGAAAATAGGTGAATGCCCTACGTCTTTTCTTGTCCCTTAAAATAGATCGTTTATAAGTCATTCATCGTTTTATTATTAACAAATATTGACGACAATCTGGCAAAAGTGGAAAGCTCTATATCATGATAGTTATTTCCGCCTTTGAACACGTTTATTTCCATATTAATATCGTGATTAGTATTTACCCTTCTAGTTGGTTTATAATTTATTCATTAAATTACATTGCCTAATGTAAATGTATTATATAATACTGTTTAATTAAAGATGTACGGTAAAGTAGTATATCGCGTTTTGTATGTGATTTGTTTCTGAACAAAATCGTAAATGTCTTTTGGCATGTGCATTTTTAACTGTAATAGCAATTGTTTAAAATTACGTCATATTAGCATTACTTGTTACGATAGTTTTATTTGGATATTTAATAGTAGGAAATACAAATAAAAAATAATAATTTGAAGAAACGCAAAACTTAATTATTTGCAGCCCTTAAACAACTGTATTTATTATCTTGAAAGATGTACTAATTAATAGAAACCGCATAAATGGAATAATATATTTATATACATATATATATTAGGTGCGCAACTAAGTTCTCGCTGTTTTTCAAAAGATGGCTCCAGTAGTAAGTGCTAGTCGATTGTGACATAACCAAAATGTCATGAACCAAGCTTAGACATACAGTAAACAAACCGCTTTGACACATTAGTGATTTCGTTTTTGCGTCATATACTTTTGGTTGTGTGAAAAGTCTGATTTTGTGCCAAATAATCGTCATTTGCGGGAAGTGTTGCTTTTCTTCTTTCATTCGAAGAAAACGGCGTCTGAAGCGCATCGAGAACTCCAAAAAGTTTATGGAGATGTTGCTCTAAGTGAAACAACGTGCTGTGATAGGTTCCGTCGCTTCAAAGACGATGATTTCGATGTTGACGACTGTTCGCGTAAAGGAAGACCAAAAACCTTCGAAAACGCGGAATTGGAGGCATTGCTCGATGAGGATCCGTGCCAAAGGCAAAAAGAGCTTGCTTTAGCATTAGGAGTTACCCGCCAAGCTATTTCCCAGCGATTGCATGCGTTGGGAATGATTCAAAAACAAGGAACTTGGGTTCCTTATGATTTGAAGCTAAGAGACGTTGAGCGTCGTATTTTCGCCTGTGAACAACTGCTCCAGCGGCAAAAAAGGAAGGGTTTTCTTCATCGCATCGTTACGGGTGATGAAAAATGATAGAAAGAACAAAATCATGGGGACTGCCTGGTCATGCTTCTACGTGCGTCGGTTCGGCCGAATATTCACGCTGCGAAGGTTTTGCTGTGTATTTGGTGGGACCAGGGCGGTGTTACTTATTATGAGGTGTTGAAACCGAACGAAACCATCACTGGGGAACGGCGTCGAACTCAATTGATGCGATTGAGCCGAGTACTGCGCGAAAAGCGGCCACTATACGAGCAGAGGCACGAAAAAGTGATTCTACAACATGACAACGCACGGCCTCACCCGTTAAAACCTACTTAGAAACGCTCAAGTGGGAGGTCCTACCCCACCGGCCATATTCCCCAGATATTGCGCCGTCCGAATATTACTTGTTCCGTTCGATGGCACATGGTCTGGCTACTCAGCAGTTCCGCTCATATGAAGACATCTCAAAATGGCTTGATTCGTGGATAACCTCAAAAGACGAACACTTCTAGCGTGACGGTATTCGGGCTCTGCCAAAAAGATGGAAAAAAGTTGTCGCTAGCGATGGGCGATATTTTGAATGATTCATTTGTAAACATTTTTTCACAATAAAGTTGCATTTTCATCAAAAAAACAGCGAGAACTTAGTTGCGCACCTAATATATATATATATATATATATATATATATATATATATCGATGTAGTTTCTCGCGTATTGTTTTGTGTATCGATCGATTTGGTCTTTCTCGACGTTTCGATTACATTGCTCTCGTCTTCATCTCGATGGGATTTTATGATTAATAAAACCCAAGAAGCTCCAAATAAAGATGAATGGGACGTTGTCGAAAGATCAAGATCGCAGAGATTCTTCTAAGGATCAAGTCAAAGAAGAAGAAAATTTCAGCCGTGAAGCGCTATTTGCAACAGTTGACGAGATACAGCGTTTTAAACCTTTCATCTGCGTGTTCACCTGTGTTCGTGTAAATTTGCTTGTTTGAAATATAGCATTAAGGCACTGCAATGTAGAAATAAAGTGCGGAGTACAGCGGCGGCGATTGCAAATTTTATACGCCGACAATGTACACTAAAAGAAAGCAAAAAGTAAAGAAAATTTTAGCCGCGAGGCGTTATCTGCAACGGTTCGCGTTCTTTCGTTGGCGTAAATTTGTTTGTTTAACACATGGCATTAAGGCACTGTAACGTCGAAATGAAATGTGTTGTACAGCGGCGATGTACACTAAAAGAAAATAACAAGAAGAAAAGAAAAT
Organism: Dermolepida albohirtum; assembly: GCA_031893035.1. Lineage (NCBI taxonomy): Eukaryota > Metazoa > Arthropoda > Insecta > Coleoptera > Scarabaeidae > Dermolepida > Dermolepida albohirtum. Next base: position 8,144 of record JAVIWB010004019.1, on the reverse strand, counting down.
ATCAGCCGCGAGGCACTGTCTGCAACGGTTTATGAGATACAGCGCTTTAAAGTTTTTGTCAGCGCATTCATCTGTGTTGGCGTAAATTTGCTTGTTTGACACATGGCATTAAGCCACTGTAACGTCGAAATGAAATGTGTTGTACAGCGGCGGCGATTACGAATTTTATACGCCGGCAATGTACACTAAAAGGAAATAACAAGATGAAAAGAAAATTTCAGCCGCGAGGCGCTGTCTGTAACGGTTTACGAGATACAGCGCTTTAAATCTTTGGTCTGCGCGTTCACCTCTATCAGAAAAGATTAAACACATTAAGCAGTCTAGTAAACTAACAAATACAAATCTTTGGAATTTAATAAGACAACAGTGAAACAGCATCAGAATAAATTAGTACCAGTTGTTTTCATCCCTCCAAAGCTTAAGTTTCCTCGACAAAAAGGAATTTAAATCGAATGAACTGTTAATCACTTAAGGATGCGTTCAGGCTTTCGACGGCACAGACGGTGTACAGAATTTGTATCCTGATAGTTTCTACGGTAGTTTCCATGTGCGACACTGTTTAATTATCTGCTGATGATGACAACTTAGTTGTCGAAATCCTTATACGAAAATTAATGCGGAAAGGGGTTATATATCAACCTTAAGTGATCAGTTAATCAACGACAGGCTCCATGAAAATTACCGAATGAATTGTTCTAGCAATAACAGTGGATATTTACTTGTCTAAAAGAATACAAAAAGTAGTCAAAATAAAGTTGTAACAAGTCGGTATTTAATTTGGTACGTAGACTTCCGCGGTCGTGGTCCATGCTATCTGCTTCTGGGTTTCCGGGCTGGAATCGCGTCACTAGTATATCTGCCGACGTTTCGTACCCATTTGTATGGGACATCTTCAGGGCTGAACTACTGCACAGTTTCAGTGCAGTGGTTCAGCCCTGAAGATGTCCCATACAAATGGGTACGAAACGTCGGCAGATATACTAGTGACGCGGTTCCAGCCCGGGAACCCAGAAGCAGATAAGTCGGTATTTAGTATATAAGTTTATGTGCATTTTTCGGCCCTTGAAAAAAAATAATATTAATTTTTTTATATATACTTAAAGTTTGTTTTTAAATGTCTGTTATAAATCTTTGATTAAAATATCTACTACAGTTTAGCATTACTTTTTATTAACATTCTGAATTTATATTTGATACAGATTTCAATAATATATTATAAACGTTTTCTTGGATTTCTTACAAAATTTAATTCATCAAGGAAACTGATATATCGTTTTAATTAAATCCACTACCATCGTTATTGCTAAGAAACCCAGAATTACCTACATCAGTCACATCACTTTTGTAGATGACAATTTAATTAGCCGTATAATGTGTTCATTAATATATGATATACGAAACATATATTAAAGATATTAATATATAACTCGAAAACATTTGATAAACCAACAGAAGCCGTAAACAACAATTTGGTTATTGAAGTGTTGTTTTTCGAATTCTCTTATCACTAATTATGCTGTCATACTTTTCAGGATTGTCTTTATGAAGCAAACATGAACGTTTTTTTTAATAGCCGTAGGTAATTTTGTTAACATATTACTTCTTCAATGTATTCACCGGCCTACCGACTAATATTTCACTTTAAAGTATGAGGGGGGCCTTGCTCCATATACTGCCATCCATCATTCATTCGTAAGTAGTTTTAGTTGTAATTTCACAAAATTCATTTTTTAGTTCAAAACACTTTATAAGGCACAAACTACTATTGAACTTTAGTAAGTAAAACACAATTAGTTATTTCTCTCATGTCTGGGTAGATTTTTTTTCTAATTCCCCTCGTACACAGACAGATAAGTACCACGTGTTCGTACGCCTTTTTGGTGGATCACGCGGTACTAAGTCGCCGAAAATGTCTGCTTATTATGGTTTTAATAAAGGAACAGAATTCTTCCTAGGTTTCATGGCCGATGTCACTTGCAATTTTCTTGCGGGTTTCGCCGTATTGTAAAGTTAAAGTTTATTAGGGACTTTTACTTCTAAGATTAATTGATATTTAATTTCAAACTCTATTGTTGTAAAATAATAGTAAACTGAAAGATGCCAATCCAGGTGACAAAAATAGGTCATTGCTAAAATATCAACTATTTAGAGTGACCAACTTGTGCATTAAAACGTCAGTGCTAAATGTATATCGAAATTTCATTCAATGATCCAGAATTCATAAATATATTTAAAGTATTTACAGATTATGTCACTAACAAAACGCACAGAAAACATGCTTTGAACATAGAGCGTATATTGAAATAATCATTATTATATTATTATAAAAAGACTTGGTTTTATGTACAATATTAATAACATGTATTTCAGCGGTCGTGGTCCATGCTATCTGCTTCTGGGTTTCCGGGCTAACAAAACGCACAGAAAACATGCTTTGAACATAGAGCGTATATTGAAATAATCATTATTATATTATTATAAAAAGACTTGGTTTTATGTACAATATTAATAACATTTTATAATTGTACTTTTAAGGTATTACATTATTATACACTGGAAAATTTCAATGTAAATGTATTTGGGACGAATTAAAACAAAACTATTGTAATTTTAGATCAAATGATCGTTTTAGTATCATTTATGTAATTGTATATTTCTTAGTTCATTTTTTTGGGTGTTTTAGTCTTCAATTTTAACAATAAGTTAAGAAATAATAATTAAAAATGCTGTGTTCTCACATTTCATAATGTAGTTTACTACATTGTCAAGTAGTACAATTTTTTTAATTTGGTTTTAAATTTTCTACCATTTGCTATTTCTCGTGCTTGAGGTCCAAAAAATATCTGCCTTTAGTTCTTCTTCTGTTATATTTGGTAACTTTTCTAAAAGTATTTTAAACCATCAGACGGTCCAGTGCCTTAATAAAATTTTTCGTGAGCCCTAATTTAACCTGCAGAGGTGGCATTATGATATTTACATTCGCCACTAAAACCTGATGTCGAACACTGTCCTTTCCTGGTTTTTTTCTATCACGACGTTCCCAAAGACGTAAAACGCGATAGTATTTAATGTAACCTTATTTCTTGCCAGACATAATTGTAATAACTTTAAATACCGTACAAATATTTCTGGGATAATCTATTACACTTCGAAGCAAGATATAAATTTCTTGAATCGCTGTAAAAGTAGAAATGTTTTTCCTAAATTTATTAAAGTAAATGTCACATCAAATTGTAGAATGAACGAGAAAATCATTTCATATGCGAAAATGAAATGGTTAAAAATGGAAATGAAATATCTGTACAGCAAAAGAAGTAGATTAGAATTAAATTTATATGAATTGCATTTAAAATTAACAAAAAACTTAAATCACTTTGAATATCAAGACTGGTGTTGCTTTTATAGAAAAATCGCGGAAATTACAAACCACAAATTAAATAAGAAAATTAAAGGTCTGAACAAGAAATTCGAAAATTTATGCCCACGATCAGACAAGAATGTCAATAAAAATCCTATAAAAGAAACACTCGTCGTCAATAATTCATCCGAGACTTTTAATCGAGGAGAAATAGGCTTATTAAATAAAGGTTTAAAACATTGTTTGTCTTACCGCGAAACTCCTACCGAGGAGGTGATCGCAAGCATCGAAGCGGCTATTAAATATTTAGATCAAACTTCAAAAAATTTTATTAGAGAAGCTTGTAAGACTCAAATCAAACAGAACTTACAAGAACAAAAACAAAAAGTAGTGCACCACGAATGGAACTTAATTAAGAGTCTCAGATTGAAAGACTGTTTTTATTTAAAAGCAGATAAAGGGAATAAGTTAGTAATTTTGAACAAAAGCGACTATTTTCTAAGAGTGAAAAATTTAATCTCAGTTGAATGTACGAAAACTCCATTACCAAAAATGATTAGGGACACAAAAAACGCATTAAAAAGTTGTTCAAAGTTAATAACCCCGAATCTGAATTATAGGCTAAGTGTAAGTAATCCGTTGATCCCTAGACTATATTGTTTACCTAAAATACACAAACCAGGCAACTCAATGAGACCAATTGTCTCAGGGATCAACTCCCCTACTTACTTGATATCAAAATGGCTAGTGAATGAATACAAAAATTTGCCCGAAAAACTTGAAAGTCTCTCAGTCAATAATTCATTAGAATTTATCCAAAGGATCAAAGATTGTAAATTAGAAAAAGGAGAAATTTTAGTTTCATTCGACGTAACGTCATTGTTTCCTTCGGTACCGATCCCAGAAACTTTAAAATATTTAGAAGAACTGCTTCACAAAAATAAGATCGAACCAGAGAAAATAAAGGAATACGTGAGATTAACAAACCTTTGCATGTCCCAAAATTGTTTTCAGTTCGAAGGGAAGTTCTATGAACAAAAACAGGGAACTGCAATGGGCAATTGTCTTTCTCCATTCATAGCGGACCTGTTTATGAGTAACTTTGAAATAGAACTAAAAAATAAAGCTAAATATTTTCCAAGAATTTGGGTCAGGTATGTCGATGATATTTTCGCGGTTTTCAATACACAAAAATGCAACTTAAATGATTTCGTTAAACAGTTAAATTCAAAATTCCCGACAATTAAATTCACAGTAGAAAAAGAAAACAATGACAAGTTGCCTTTTTTGGACACCTTAGTTATTAGGAATGATCTCAAAATAGAAATTGATATTTTCCGAAAAGAAACCAATGTCAATAGATTCATTACGGCTGACTCAAATCACAGCATGCAACAGAAGATGGCTTCATTCAATTTTCTGATTAATCGTTTGATCAATTTCCCACTAACAAAAGTAAGATATGAAAGAGAATTGAACCTCATTAAGAATATCGCGGTATACAACGGTTTCGATTCGGAAATAATCAATGGATTAATTAGAAAGGCCAACATAAGAAAAACAATCCGTGACACCACATGTCTTTCACCACAGAGCAATCGGGAAAAGCATTTTGTTTGTTTACCTTTCCATCGTGTGACAAAAAATCTGAATAGTATTTTTAAAGATCGCGGGTTTAAAGTTTGTTCCCGCCCCAATAATTCCCTTAAAATGCTTTTAGGAAATGCAAAAGACAAAATTGAAGAGAATAAAAAATCGGGAATCTACCGAATTGAATGTTTAGAGTGCAATAGACAATACATCGGCCAAACTAAAAGATCGATCGAAACCAGGTATAAAGAACACCTTTCGCACATAAAATTCAACCGACCGGAAAAATCGGGTATAGCGAGACATGTATTAGAAAATAACCACAGTGTTAATATGGATTGTTTACATTTGATAAAGAACGTGTACAATTATCGCGAACTGGACGCGTATGAAAGCATGCACATCTTAAAGAATTTAAGCCATGTGGTGAACTTTAATGACGCCGGGCCCTTACAAACCCCTCTTTTCTCTCTACTGAAAGACAGAGGGAACAATATCATAAAACACACATAAATCACACAGACACTTGCTTGACCATAATAACCTTTTTCAATGTAGTGCATGTTAGTTTAAGTAAAAGTATTTTTTAAAAATCTTGTGAAACAGACACAGTGCACATCTTGGTTTTGAACGGTGAGGATCGCGTACGGAGTTTGTTTTTTCGTGCAATTTTTTCGCCGTGTTTTACCAGGTGCGACACTTTGAAATTATCTGCTGATGATGACAACTTGGTTGTCGAAATGCGTATACAGAATTTACAAATAGTTAATTGTGGAAAGGGGTTATATATCAACCTTATTGATCAAAGGTAATGTCATTAGTACTTTGACTCTCTTCGCTTTCTTGGTCATTTGGCGGTTGGGTAGTTAGATGATGCTCGTCATGTGGTTGGGGTTTTTGAACTGACACTATCTCTACATAATCACGTTTTCTTTTCCTTCGCCTTTTGAGTTCCGTCTTATTAACGCAGAAATAGTAATTTTCAACATGGTTCTTTTGTTTTCTACAACGCATAGGAATGGCGAAAGGTAAAGAATGTGCTGCTCAGATAAATATTTCCTTAAATATCTGCTGCATGTAAAAAATATTACATGTGAAACACTCGATTTGTCTTGATTTTTAACGGTCACACCAAAGTAAAGTTTATGGACTCGGCAATTACTCGGTCTTAACTTTTCACTCTTATTTAATGAAGTAATTTTGCCATATACTTTATATGAATTACTTGCACACGACGATGCGTCATTGTGTCTATAAAGAACTAAAATGATCTTAATGCAATTCATGATGCCTCTTTGTTATTAAAAATTCACTGAACTCATCTTCGCGGCTCTGTGTTGTGATATTGCAGTTAAAGTCGCATCCTTTATGTAGTATGCCTGCTACATGTAGCAACCGGCATGTTGAATAAGTCTCTACCTGCATTTTCTCCGTAAGCAGAGATAAGTCAAAACCAGCGATTTTCGAACAATTTGTAGTTGATATATGCTGTTTAGTTTTATCAGTTACTGACTTAGGGTAAAAACTTTATTGATAATTGGTAAAACATAAGATGAACTACTTGTCTATAGGAGAACCTACATACTAGCCAATAGACCAACAAAAATTGCTAGATTTGATTGACTTCTGTGCTACGAAGTGATCACTAATCAGTGATAATAAAAGTATCTTCTCACATTTATGTACTTAACATTCGACAACACTCTAGTACAAAAAAAATTGGCAACACTTTTAAGATACTCTAGAAAACTATATGAAACTAAACGTCGAAAACCTCAAAACACATTGAAAACGTTGTCTTAACTCTAACGAAACATAAACAACGAGCGATATGGGGAGCAATACCTAAATTATATAAAACACGGTCAACTGGATGCGTCTCCCAATATTTAAAGAAGGAAGAACAAAAAAAGAAGAATTCAAAAACGCTGATTAAATAATGCTCGATAAAATAACCAAAGAATTATTTTAAACATTACCGTTAGAAATAAAAAAACGAAGATATTCAAAACTACTTAGAGCAACTAACTCCAATAGAAGCTATGTTTGTGGCTCCCACTATGGGAGCGACAAACATTTAAAAAGAAAGTGAAACAAAGTACTCTTAAAATAAAAACGATAAATGAAGAAGAGTTAACAAAGAAAAAGACAGTCTTTACAGAATATTTAATAAGTGTATCTTTTTCCAGTTCTCAATTTAGCAAAGTTAGAACGCATTCCAAAAGATTTTTTACGCTGAATGTGAATGAACTGAATGAACTGTTGGTTCATTCCAGGTGTATAATGGTGTATCATTCATTCATTCCAGGTGTATAATGGTGTATCAAGGTTTCATGAACCGTTATTAACAATAACGGTTGATCAATCAAGGTTTCATCAACCGTTATTATTAATAACGGTTCATGAAACCTTGATACACCATTATACACCTGGAATGAACCAACAGGTGAAGCATAGACTGAAGATCGTACACTCGGTTAGAATAGCTAGTGTTTTCTGGGACTGTTGAATTGCTTGTGCATTCAGTTTATTCTACAGATTTGGCCTACTCAGACTTTCTTCTTTCTCCAAACCTGAAAACTAAACTCTGCGAAAAGAGGTCTGAATCGAATGAGGAGGTAACTATTGAAATTAACATATATTTCTAATAGTTTGATAAAGCTTACTATTCTGAAACAATGAAAAGATTCGAATATCGGTGGACTATGTAATGTCTTACAAACAGAATATGTTGAAAAATAATAATTTTTTGAGAAAAAGTTCGTGTTTTCTCGTCTAGGGTTACTATTATAATTAGATATCATTCAAATATATTTTGAATAGTTGAAATTATACAACACTGGAACGAGACCTTGTGCACCCGTCTTGTCATTTTTATCCAAGTTAGGATCTGAGGTCGTATGCTAATTGTTTTTACAGAGTTTACATTAGAGAAAGTATTCTATTGATACAAATCCATTTTGCCCTTGGATGTCTTTCACTTTCCTTTCTTTTACAAAAATTGTTTTCGTTTGCCAATTTATTAAAGCTCATAGTATTATAAATTTATAGATTGTTGTCTACACTTTTTGCAATAAGCAACTCTTGTCTCCCTATTGTTTTTTTTTGTGAGGGAGCATACATTTTCTACTTCAAGTTAAACCTTTACTGCATACGACGACATTACCCACAAAATTAAATTGAATAATTTATTTTG